>JAEQBH010001514.1:600000-911827 GCA_016808115.1 Tetrastigma voinierianum
GTGAAGACTTTGACAAGCAAAAATTTTCATTTCCGCAGAAAAATACAAAGCAATGACTAAACTGTTATTAATTCCCTCCATTGGCATGGAGAAGTGAGGTGAGGATTGTCAATGGAGAACATTATTTGGCATCTTTTCTGCTACTTTTTGCTATCATGTTTATCCCAAGCATCACTAGCAGCTGATACTTTAACAGCTAACTAGTCTATCAATGATGAGCAGACCTTAGTTTCATCAAGACAAGTGTTTGAGTCTGGCTTCTTCAGTCCCCCTGATTCGAAGAATCGGTATGTTGGGATATGGTACAAAAATATCCCAGATACCATTGTTTGGGTTGCCAACAGAGGATATCCAGTCACAGATAAGTCTGGGATCTTGAACTTTGCAGAGATGGAAATCTAGAATTGGTCAATGGAAATGGAAGTGTTGTGTGGTCCTTGAATCCTGAAGAAGGCGCAAAGGATCCGTTTCTACAGATACTTGATTCTGGAAATCTGGTCATGATGGATGAAAGTTATGTTGGGAACTCCAGCTATATATGGCAGAGCTTTGATCATCCAACAGACACACTTTTACCAGGGATGAAGCTGGGATGGGACTTGAAGACCGGCCTGAATTGGTATCTGACTTCATGGACTTGTTCAGATGATCCTTCATCTGGAAATTACAATTATGGTGTAGACCTTGAAGGTCTTCCCCAGCTAGTTCTGAGGGGAGGATCGGACAAGCTGTTTCGAAGTGGGGAATATTATGAAAATAAATTCAGTGGTAATCCTGCTCTTGCGGAAAACTCTCTGTTTAAACCAATTTTTGTTGCTAACAAAGAGGAAGTGTATTATACATTTGAGGCTACGGATTCTTCTATTTACTCAATGATGGTTGTTTTTTACTCTGGTCTTGTTCAACACTTATCCTGGATTGGTGGCCTTCGGTGGGCGTTTGTGTATGCAATCCAGACAGATTATTGTGACGTTTACAATTTCTGTGGACCTTTTGGGGTATGCCACATTATTAATCAATCAGGAAAATGTGAATGCATGACGGGGTTCACTCCAAAATCACCCAAATATTGGGAAGTGTATAATACATATGGTGGTTGTGTCCGGACATCGCCTCTGGAGTGTCAAAAAGGAAGTGGATTTGTTAAGTATCCAGGGGTGAAGTTGCCTGACTCATCAGACCTTTGGGTGAATGTGAGCATGGGCACTAAAGAATGCAGGGCAGAGTGCTTGAAGAACTGTTCTTGTACTGGTTTTGCTGAAATGGATACACCCGGGAAGGGAAAGGGCTGCTTGATGTGGTTTGGGCCTTTGATTGACATTCGACAATCAACTTCTTTTGGGCAAGATCTCTTTGTGCGAATCTCTGCATCTCGGCTTGGTATGCCTCATTCATGAACTCTGTTTGTTTATTTGTTTTGAGTCTTTGATTAGATTATACTGTGAGGGCTGTTAAAAACATGTCCCCCAATTGAACAAGGAGGATGATTCAATTAGTGAACGTATCTCTAGAATCTACAGGATGATTTGCAATATCTATTTTCATGCTGGGTGTTCAGAATTGATTGATGATTTCCGGAAGAGGAGAAGACGGTTGAAGATGCTATTAGGCCTGTTAGCATTTTTTGCACTGCTTGTCTCAGGTTTGCTTCTCTGGTACATAGTATGGAAAAAGAAGAAGGCACATGGAACAGGTACTAGGGCACCATATGCTTTATTTTCTTATCAGTATGAAGACTTGCTTACATGGTTAGCATCATCATGGATGCAATCTGCCATCTGCAGAAGACAAGACCATTGATAATAATGAAACGTACCTTACTGATGAAAGTCTTGACGAAGAAGAAGAAGAGGGGAAATTTCCTTCATTTGATTTGACTACAATTGCAGCTGCCATTAAGAACTTCGCTTTCGCCAACAAAATTGGAGAGGGAAGTTTTGGTCCTGTTTACAAGGTAATTTCCATTATGCCAATTGTTTTTTTTTTTTTTTTAATTATTATTATATTGGGTACATTCATTTTGTTGATCATATGCTGCCCAGAATATGCAGGGCATATTACGAACTGGAAAAGAAATTGCAGTGAAGAAGCTCTCACATACTTCGCTGCAAGGCCTTAAAGAGTTGAAGAATGAGGTCAGTTTTGTTGTTACCTCAATTATTTGATTTCTTGGGTATCAGCAGCGCGATGTAAATCTGTAAAAAGGGTGGTCCGGCGACAGTGGACCGGTTGCCTCTCCGATGATTAAGTCAGCAAAAGTATGATTATCTGACTTCTTGGGCATCAACAACGCGATGTAAACCTGCAAAAAGGGTGGTCCGACAACGGTGAGCCGGCCGCCTCTTTGATGATTAAGTCAACAAAAGTATGGAGAGAAGAGAGTATGTACAGTTGGAATTGCTTACCTTCTCATCATGGGGGATCCTCTCAATTTATAGAGGGTGGTTCACAAATCCCTCCCCCTTTTTCTTCGGAAAGAATCTCCTTCTCTTTAGGACAAAATCTCTCATTCCTTATCAAAGACTAATTCTTCCTTATCAAAGATTGATCTTTCGAGAAGTAAGGGATTTGGAAACTAGGAAATTCATGGATAAATACCTTTTGCGTATTTATCGCCTTTATCCATTCGTCCATAATGAACTTTCCATAAACGAAAGGACGGCTAGTTGGGAGACTTGGAACTCTAGACGGGCCGCCTTGAAGCTGGTCTCTGGGAGGACTGTGACGCACTCAACTCGGCACCCGGTGTCAGGCTAAGGTTTCTTTTTTTTTTTTTTTTCTATTCTTGTTTACTATAAACTTGTTCATTCCTATACTATTAAACATTTAACTTGTACTATATTTTGTAGCAGCAAATTACAAAATATACACAAGCTCTATACATGGAAGTGTTCGACATTTACAATATTTACATTGCTTACAAAAGAAACAAAAATACATATACATTAGACCAAATGGTCTTCAGTGAGCACCTAATTGATGTGTTGACTTTGATTCGCTGCTGAGATTGTCACAATCATCTGATTTCCTCTTCTTGTTTCTACGAATGAAACACACATGCTAAACATAACTTAGTGGGAATAATACTCGTGGGCTGACCCACAATAAGGATCATCTCAATTTAGACACATGCACCTGTTATAATGAATATAACATTTACATATACTTATCCATTTCTGTGTCACTTTTCATAACATGTTTTCATTTCTTATCATATTTCATATACTTTTCGGTGTCATCGACACTTTCACTCTTATTCTTATGCTTGTATACTATCGTGCATGATCTTTAAATGTATATCATATTGTCATATCATATATCTAATTTGTATATACTTTTCATTTTGCTTTTATGTTTCATGCGCATAAACCTTAGAGTAGATACGAAGAGCTGTATGTACCGAAGGTACTATCCTTTGGCTGAGCAATGATCTCTATACGTGCTGACCCCGAATGGGACGCTATAATGATCCAGATGGGATCTATGTCATCAACCGCGGGGCCTCGATATCTATAAGCTTTATCTTTGTAAATATTAATATCCACTATAGGCATGCCCCTACCTATCCAACTACCGGAGTCATTGTGAGACAATCAATTTTATTATGTTTTCTTAACAATTTTTGAATTATCGAAAAAAATATCTCATATACATGAATATCTGATATCATGTATATTTATGAGACAGTCATTATCAAATAATCTCTTATAAACATTTAGCTGTACTTTTTCATATAACAAAATTATCGTGTATTCTCTTTAGCTTTCATAGCACATGTTATTATGATCATATTACTATGATGCATTATTTCATATAACAATACATTTATATAACCTTTATACAATTTTAGTTTCCATAACCAATTCTGCCTGAACAGTTCGAGGCAATTCCCAAGTCCATTTTCTACTATAATTTTGACCATGTAAACGAGATTGTTAGAGAAAGTAATCTTCTAACTCAATCTACCCCTATGTCTTAAGTTTCTTATGGTTCAAACATCATGTCATTTGGACTTTTAATTTGGGAGATATGGTCTAAACATTCCGAACTGCTCCTAGACAGTTTTCAGGAACAGAATCTGGAATTGTGTCCTATATTTGAAAATTTTCTGGGAATGATGACGTGTTGTGTAATTTCTTCATGAAAGTTGTTATCCCAGATGTCTAGTTTGTATATAAATTTGAATAACCTCATTTGGACCAGTATAACTCAATTTATAATTTAAACAATTGGAATTACTCCAGTTCAGGGGACTATTATGAGGCGATTTCGGGGACGAGTGTTACTAACTTCTTTGTAATTTTACAGGTCGATAAGGTCTAAATTTGGATACACTTATTTTAGGAATTTGTTCTCCTAGAAGTCTAGTTTGCAGAAATTTAAATCCCACTCAATTTGAATAAGTAAGAAACCAATTTATGACCCTAAATACAAAGCGTTCCCGAAACCCCAGCGTATCGAGCGAACCAGTGACCATGAGCCTCACTTTGACGAATTTTCTGGATCCAATGGGGTCCAAATTTGGATACACCTATTTTAGGTAGATTTGTTCTCCTAGAAGTCTTGTTTATCCAGAACTTTGAATCACTCAATTTGGATGAGTGATGACTAAGTTATGGCCAAACAAAAACATGGGTTTAAAAAAAAGGACAACATCTCCCCTAAAAACCAACATTTTCTCTATACAAAATTTTCCTCAATTGAGGACCCCAACCAAACCAAACAACCATAAAACACATTTGTAAGTTAGTGTTTTTCCTAACCTACATATAGACAAAGAATTTTGTTGGAAAAATTCCTAACCCAAACATGAATTCCATACATGTTTAAACAATCTCAACTCAATATTCCACATAAAGTTCCAAACATCTGTTACTGTTTTCTTTCTTCTTCTTCCTTCTCTCTCTTCCTCTTCTCTTCCTCCTTCTTTCTTCTCCACCTGTGATTGTCCCAGCTCTCAAATGCCAAACAGAGATATATTTAAGGGTCATAAAGTTCGCCTTATCTTGGTTTTGTTTCACTTACTTTTATTTTCTGTCCTCACCCATTTTTATTTGAAAATATAACTGAGTTCTGTTCTATGGTTAAATCAACTTTCAGGAATCATATGATTCTTGTCCCCGATTGGTAAATTACCAATTCACTCCTTGACTCCTTGAATTAACTCAGATCAAGGCTATTTTATTTTTAGTATTATTTTTTTATTCTGAAAAATATGCTTTTACTTTATTATACCCCAAACATGTTTCGAAATCATGATATAATTCAAAGTGTTACAAGGACACCTCACTTTCACAGACAGCTCTGCATTTTCTTCATTCAAGTAGTGCCTACCGCTTTCTGCCAAGGATGTGTCGCCTTCATACTTGTAAATAGGCGAACCTTCAGACCATTAATGTCCTCACCACTAGTGGGGTTTAAAAACCACTGATATTCATAATGCCCTCCCTTTTCTCTGGGCCGAATTATGTTTTCTAGTCAGGGGAAATACCAGTATTAAACGTCGAATGTGGAGAGTTGCATGCACCGAGGCGATGCTTTTGTGGGTTTAAAGCGTTTGGGAAACGCATGCTTCCAAGTATATATATCGATTATTCGCTCTAACTGGCCATTTAATGCACAATAACGCTTAATTCTACAAATAATAAGGGCTGGTTTCAACACAGCTTTAATGCTTCTAAAGTTTTCTTCTATCTTAATTTTGCCTTTTCTTGTTTCATGAACTTTCCCTTCAGTTAATAGAGACTCCTTGGACTCCTTTCCGACTCCACTTCTCGATTTTTTTCTATGATATGTCCATTATCCAAACTTTCTTTATTGTTGCCTGTTTGAGCGCCTTGTTAGGAACCCAATAGGTTTGTATAAGCCTCTGCTCACGTTTCCTCAGCTTTCACACCGTGAGATAAACTCTAATTTCTCATCTCTTCAGGTCGCTTCCGCCTCTTTGTTGTTCTAACCTCAGTTTAACTCTTTTCTTGTTTTTATTTTATTTCTTTTTGAATTCTTCCATAGAGCTACAAGAGGTTGCCAAAAGGTTTCACCAATGGGGGCCAGGCTTGAACACTCTGAAATGCCCACCATAAAGCAAATGTTGTTGGTGTTTGTCTCAGAGAGAACCGAGAGATCGAACAATCCAAGTTCCGCCAACTGCCGTCAGAGATGCCTGACGGCCCAAATCCGCCTCGAACCTGAGGAGATAATGCCACCACTTCACCCAGGCCGTCAGCTTCGCTCCCCTTCCGCTCTATCATATGAAGCAGCTTCGATTTTAATCCCAGACCTCATGTAATTCAGATAACTTGAACGCTTTTTTGATTCGTAACTGCCAGAAGGTGTTGAACTTCTCACCACAACAGCCTCTCATCGGTGAGATTAGTTTCATTTATACCTCAGTTTTGAATAGCCGCTTTCGTCTATTATCGCCCACAGCCTTAACCCAATTAACTAAGTTCTTGACTTCAAAACTGAGCTGGTATGGTTATTCTCGTTAAAATCTCTGCATGACATCCCGCTTCAGCTTCTTGATATGAATCCACCCTCTCATTCAAACACTAGCTTATCACTTATATTTTAGGCCCTTATAATTATTAGATGTTTTTGTTTTTTGATGATTTACGTAAAGCAGTAGTTCCTACAGTTAACTCATGAGAAGGCAAGATTATCAGATCGCCTCACTGTTTGTGGATCACATGAGAAAAACCACAAGCTCTTCAGATGTGAATAATACGCAGAGCTAGGCGCTTAGTCTTTTCCCATACATAAGGCATGTTCTTTCCTCGTCCACCGCTGCCAGCTTGAGTCATGGGCAAGTACGTCCTCGCGGATCTCCCAAGCTATTATCGAGGAAAGCCTTCGTGAAAAGTGATCTGGGCTCGTGAACCCCTGACTCGGCCTGAAGACTGATGAGTGCCCAAACACTCATTACAAAACCTGGTGGATTTAGTAAGATTTGGGACTTGAGTTTGTTATATATAAGGACCGTGTTTTGATTACATTTTTCAATATTTAGTTTACGTTTTTTCTGTAGAGAAACACTTGGTAGTAAATGCTGAAAATGGAACCCTTATAAGAAGCCAAGAATAAAGTGCAACGCCTCAACGTCACGACGTCCCAACGCTAAGTGAAAGTCTCGAACAAACCTTATCCCCTTGAGGCTATAAAGGAACCGGAGACTCATTCAAAGGGTTCGAAATTGACTCAAAGAAATAGGGTTTATAATGAGCTGGAACAAATAGAAGAAGACTTCAAATAATTCACCTCCTGGGAGAGAGACTTCATGAACCTGAGATCATCACTTACTTCACAGTTTTATTCTATTCTTGTGTTCTGCTTCATTTGTATTGAACAGAATTACAATGAGTGTTCTAATTACGGGTTTAGGGGTGTTGGTATAGATTTTGGACATGAATACTAGTGTTAAACTTTTTAGCCTTTTTATAATTCTATTATCTTTATATACTGTTTTACTCATTAACTCATGCTTGATGAAATCATATTAATTTGAACACCCAATATGTGAGTGGTTCTTTGTAAGATGAGAAGTGAATGAAGAATTAGACATAGCTGGTTAACCTAATAAATTTGTAATATAGGATTATTTCAATGATTGGAGTTTGAATTTTGCACTTCTCTATGCACTCTTTAATGTTTCACATACTGAGCCAAAGAGCAAGAAACTTTAGTGAAAGGCTTTAATTATATAATAGATAAGAGTCGCCTTGAAAACACTTACATTAGATGGGTAGAATGAATCCCACCATTACAGTAGATTGTCCAACAACACCAACACCCTAACCTTTTTGCTTGATCAATTTTTTACATCCTAAACTAACAATTACTTAAAGAATGGGATTTTAATTTGTACTTTAGTGTTTCGCTTAGCTTATCATGTGATTAAGGTTTGAATATTAAAGATTATTGTAATTTTTAATAGTGATACTAAGATTAAGGTTTTCCCCTGTGGATCGATATCCATTTAGGCAGATTTTATTACTTGACAAACGTATACTTAAGGTGAGAATAGACACTGCACTTCTATTTCAGATGTACATAAAAACACAATCACGTTGAACGCTATCAAGTTTTTGCGCGGTTGGTTCTGATTTCATTTATTCTATTGTTGACAATATCACTATACTTCTTGGTACTTCCAACATTTGTTTTGTTAAATTTTTATGTTTATTTTTTCTTTCTTTGCTTTGTGATTTGTAAAACTATGTGTTCATAGGTTTTACGATTAACCTCGCTGAAAACTATCTTTCGATCCCTAAACGAGAACTTCTTGAAAGAACTCTAAGGGACAAGAGAGAAGAAATAATGGGAGCATAACTACCTAGTGGGACCATGGAAGAAAAATTAGAGACTGACAGATGTTGGTTCACTAGACGGTAGTATACATCCCCGATGCGCCATGGATAATCGAGCAGCACTCATCGTGGATTACATGTTCTGCTCAGGTTACTCCACCATGATTAGGAGACTGAAGAATACAAGTTTAACAACTAGCTCAAGTCCATCACCCTCCAGCTTCCTCGCAGTGAATCCAGCTCCATCGTGCTTCACACATGAGGGACCTAATGCTCATATCCTGGAACTTTTCGAAGTAAAGATACAAGAAGATAACCCGGTGAGCAATGATGCTATTCGTCACTGCTCCCATTCTCATCAAGGATGTTTCTTCAAGCATTGTCTCGACTTGAACTGCAGATTCAATAACATCATGGATGACTTAATGTTAAATTCTCTGCTAGATTCTTTCCACCAAAGAAAAGCAGAAGTCGTAGAATTGACAAGAGCTCGTTTATGAAGTGGGAGAGATTCAAAGATTTAAGTCGAGAAAAACCTTCTCACCCATGGTTTCAATTAAACAGATAAAAAAAGTCCATCATTTCATAATAAGCGAGTCGTTCCACTATGAATTCTTATTGATGTCATCGAGTGGCTTATTACAGAATGAATCCAAGTGAGGTTTATCAATTTTTGAGAACATAGCCTAATGATCACAATGGCCGTCGAGAGAGCAAAGACTGGGTTAAACCACCCGGGGTGTTCGATTTAGACATGTTCACAAACTCTGTTTACTTCCAATTGTCTGGCACTCTTCCAAGAAATTACAAGCTTCAATTAGCTCCTAAGTATCCGTATACAGAAGAAATCCCACCGCATGTGGAAGACAAGTCATGGGACTCCATCCCACCCCTCCGGGTGGCCTAATGATGAATGTCATGGGATTTCAACACTTATCGAACAAGCTCAATATATGGCGACTTCCCTAAAACCGTAATCCTCAAACCCATATGGCTCTAATTACAATCCCGAGGTGGAAGAACCATCCTCTAACCCTCATGGAAAATCATAAGGGTAATCCTATGAGCAAGCCAAACTCCTCTCCAAACCACCTCAAGAGAAGAAGTCGAGTGTCCAGCATCTAAAACGAACAGCGAATGATATGCATAAGGAGTATGATGAAGTCACATGATAAGTTCCGAGAATGAGACTAGGGACATCATTGAACACTCAAGGTATCAAATCTCGAAATTTTTTGAGGTCCAAATGGGCCAAATGGTCATATTTGTTTCGAGAGGCAAACACTGAAATCCGCCCATACTTGAGGCTCCAACCCCGCAGAGAGTATGAAAGGAGAGCACAAACCCAGAACTCAGGAGTGAAGACTCTGGTACCCATTCAATGAGCCTCAAAGAAGAGGATGAAAACCCTGTGGGAGATGAGAAAAGTAGTGCTGAGATTGTTGAAGATGTTGAAAGGTTAGTAAAGAAACCAGTCTCAGAAACACCAGAGAAAGCTGAAGTCCATAAACCTAAGTATGATGAGAAGCTTCCATTATCCCTAAGAGTCGGAGTTACCGAGAAAGAACATATTGGCAAACAGCTAAGGTGTTCATGGATATCTTCAAAAACCTTACATAAACATCCTACTGGTCAAGCACTCACTAAACGGATACGCGGAATTCATGAAGGACATCTGCCCAAGAAAAGAAAGTTAGAGATCAGATCGTTGTTCATTTAAAAGTGTAATGCTATATTGAAAAAGCTTGCCCCCTGTTGAAAGATCCATGTAGCTTCACAATCCCATGTGCTATCAATGCAAATATTTGAAAGGGCCCTCAGGATTTGAAAGTAGTATTAATTTATGTCGTATCAATCTTAAGAAACCGAATTGGATAGCTTTATATTCGATCACAAATAATTTTTATAAGCAGATCGGTCACCAACTCATCCACTGGTATCACAGAGGATGTTACCAAAGTGGACAAATTTATCTTCCTCAAGAGATTTCATTTGAAGCTCTGATATAAGAAGAAAAAGAGGTCCTAATCATCCTGGATCTAATTTCATCCCTGGGCCACTCAGAAAGGCACTGATCATGCAAAAGTAGCGAACCTGAGGGTGGAGTTCAAGAAGCAGGAAGATTATCTAACAGTTCTTGGCTGCGCCATGTTGATCCACATGATACCGATGGGGCGCTTGTTTCCTATGGAGGCGTTAGAGGCCATAGTGCCAGTTTCAATGGCCCTTCAACCCATTGGAGATCAATGAATCGGCGACTTAATTCCTACCTTCATGGAAGATTATACTTCAGCCAAGAGCATGTCAAACGATGCGGACTTTCTTCTGACTATGAATAGAATGTTATTTTGAATCCTTCGGGAGCTAGCCTAAGCCAATCGACTCCCTCATCGAAGCTCCACGTGGAAAGAGAAGCAACTCCCCACCGCCTGATGAGTGTTACCTGGGGAGGATCTACACTCCTAGTTACTCAGCCCATCCTCCTCTCAATGATTAACACGCCTCAAATCTCGGCCCATCCAGACTTGGCGGATCCGAACCTGCTTCCCACTCGAGACTCCGTGAACACTCTTTACCACTTTTTTTTTTTTAAAACTGGACCCTGTACCGCGGCATGGCCCACAACCTATGGCAATTCAAAATCATATCAAAAGAACTACCACCTAGTGGTCCTTACTTCAAAATTCAGACAACATATAACTCGAAACCATTTACATATACAAACTCGAACTTTACATTACAAATCGTGCCACGAATCCCACGTAACCCTTCCGGGTAAAGCAACGTTAAGATTGTTAAGTCTTCGCATGTCTTCCTACTCACACGATTAAACTGCCAAGCTTTACGCCAAGGGGGAAACATTTCTATGGGCCAAAGAGGGATGATATTACGTATAACATTAACAGTATCGAATATTCAGTGATTCACATAACGAACCATATACAATTACTTTTGTAAGTTTTTATACAGACTTATGTTTATTCAGACTTTATACTAATCACATTCCGATCTTATACTTACCTGTATTCCCAGAGGGAGTTACTGGAGTTTATAAGTTTATACCATAGGGCTTATACTTTATACTTCACGGAGTTTACAATTATCTGATGTACCCATGAGGTACCATGTCAACAAACCCAGAATTTATACGCATACATGTCAGGTAATGGACATTAGTCCACATAAACAGACAGATCATAAATCAGATACATAATTTATTTTACCCATTACGAGCACCTTATGTACTAATGGATGAGTACTTGTTTTGATCGACACAGAGGTACCATAGGTACTACTCGGATCTATACTTATTATAGATCTCCTCGTAGGGAGCATGTAGTGCTACTTGCGTAACTTACACTATACGCACTTATGTTCATTCGGGACCTCGTAGAGTTACAGCTTCTTCTTGTCTGCAGACTTAACAGTGCCATTTCCATTAGGGAATTCTCAGTAGGAGTTTACAACTTATTCTTAAAACTAAGTATTTATACTTACCCGGAGATACCGTGAGGTATCATAGAGATTACTTTAACGTGTACCTGTATCATAGAGCTTATTCTTTGTCTTACTGATTTTATTTGGTATTACTTTAACATGTACTTGTCTACTCGATCTTTATACACTGGTATTACTTAATTATTAATTGGTTTTACTGATCTTACACTTGAGCTTACTCCCAAAATGCAAAAACTGTAGGTACTACACAGACCATTAATATACTAAGGTACCGCTTATATCTGAACGATTTATACTTATCGCAGATTTTATTACTATGAGCACTTTACAGTGGCAGCCACAAAACTTTGTAATTACAGCTATTGATAACTGGCACTGGTACTTACAGAGTTTTGCACTTATTCGTATTAGCAGAAAACTGTAAAAATTAAAGATCTTAAAGACTGCAGTGCAATCAAGTTGGTGTTTCACTGTGTCCAATCAGATCTGAGCACCTGCAGGCACACGTGTTCAAGCAAGAGACGGACTTTAATTAGAGATCTTAACTTATTCAGACAGCCGTGAGCAACTGTAGGCAGTGGCGTTAACTAAATCGTAGACGTGACTTAATCGTAAACTGCAACTTATTCAGATGTTAAGAGTTAATTCTTGAAGATCATGGCGACTTATTCCAGATACGCGATTAACCACCGGGGATGACGTGGAATCTTGATTCAGATACGTGAGTACCCGTAGGTGTTTGGAGTGGAACTTAGTCAAACATTGTGGAGTAGTCCAGTGTACTACTGAATTTATCGATCGTGGAGCACCCGGCAGTACTACAGAGTTAATCGAGACAGTGAGTACCCATAGGTACTACGTAACCAAATCAGACAGAACGTAACTTAACATGGGGAGTACCAGGCACCAACATTTTTCGGGACACAGGAGCACCCTAGTACTACGTAGCTTAGACCAGACAGAGTACCCGTGAGGTACTGCTTAACTTATTCAGAGACGTGACTTATCGAACAAGAGAGTGCCCCAGAGGTACACTGAAACTTTATTCAAGCATGTGAGTACCCTCGTGAGGTACCATGTGACTTATTTTCCTGGATACTTTATACCTCAGAGGTACCATGAATTAATCGACACAGAGTACTGTAGGTACTGGCCACGATACGTAGGTACATCTCATCTTTTACTCTTATTCTTTATCTCGGTCCTATCATAGAACCGTTTGACCACAGACCCGTGATGTCTGAGAATGAGTAGGACTTCTTTCTGATTAGTACCGGAAGATGCTATATAATCTTGGAGAGATGCCGTAGCACTAGTCGGAGACGAAGTGCCGTGGCATGGGACGGGAGTGCTGAAGCGCTAATCGAGCAGATGTCGTAGCCAACGTGAGACGGAGTGCCTTAGCCTTGTCGGAGTGCGAAGTGCTAATCGAAGTCTTGGGAGCACTTGAAGTGCCGAAGTACTGTCAGTGCGTGGCACTAATCGGAGTGCCAGTACTAGTGTCGGGACAGTGCGGAAGCACTAACGAGAGATACCAGAGTACTATTCGGGGCAGTAGTCTTTGTGTCATTTAATAGCGGTCTTAGGTGGTTTTACAATTATGTAAGTTGATGGCTTACTATCTATAATAGGGTATTCTTAGCCCTTATGTGTTCATAACAGATCGTATTCATATACTGGTAAGTATGATGACATGTAATGCATAATCATGTATTCTTATTCTTCTATGAATCTACTTTGCAGAATTCAGAATCAATCAATCGGATCTTCAAACTCAAGATTTATGGCATTTTCATGCCAACTAGTCGATTCTGGAATTTTACAGAGGGACAATTTGAAATATTTATTTTCCAGTGCCTTGTCTTGATATTTGGCCTTAAATATCTTTCCAGTATTCGCACACAAAGCTAAGGTGCTAAGGGTTCTATTCAACTGGAATCACCCAGTAGGTGGGAACTCGATTATTAAAACAGCCAGACTTCTCTGTTCAAGCTGGAATCAGAATTTTTCTTGCACATGGCCCCACTTTGAGTGAATTTTTGGGCCACTTAAGATCAGAATTTGGCAATTCCTTCTCTTTAAGTTTGGTTCTCCTTGAAGTCTATTTTACGTAGCCACTTGAATCACTCAAATCGGATAAGAAATGAGGAAGTTATGGCCAAAATACGAAAACTGGTCGAAACTGGGAATGCGGAAGCAGGGGTGTAAATTTTGCCTAATGTGTCTTAGGTACACATTGGCCAAAAAATGACGAGGAATGCAAGTGTGCCCGATGCCTTTCAAAGTGTCTGATTACCAAGTCACCCGAAATGCCCTAAAATGTGTGTTTTCTCACATTTTTTTTCATAGTTTTGATACTAAAATCAATTCTATACATCAAACACACATCTAAACCATTTCCAATTCACCTTGAACTCTCTTTTCTATTCAATTCCTCTTTCAATGGATATCTTTCTTCCAAAAACATATCAAGAATCCTTCCAAAACAATTCTAATATGGGTTAAGACCCATACACAAACTAATTATGATGATTAGTTAGGGTTTGTTCCAAGCCTAACTCATCCTCATAATTAAACCAGCAGATCCATCCCACAAGGAGGATTCCATACCCAAATCTTGTGCCATGTGAGGTTTTACCCACCTTACTTGCCATAAATTTTTAGGTTAGATGAAACCTAGCAAAACCTAGGTTTGAGCAGATAATCATCCTTGCAAACCCAAAGATACATGCCAAATCTAATAGAATCCATAATCAAGGTTGGTTTCCATACCAAAAACCCAAAGTTCCATACCTTGGCTTGCTTGATCACCTTCCTCCTCTTCTTCTCTTCTTCTTCTTCTTTCTTCTCTTCTTCTCTACGGGTTCTCCCAATTTGAGACCAAATTTGGTCTTTAAAATCCCATATTTACTAAGGCCTTGTTTGGCCCTCCAAAAACCCATTTTTGGGTTAACTTTCTCTATTTTCTTTTAAGCCCTCCATCTCTTGGTCATTTATAAATAAACTTTCATTTACTTCATTTTGGCCTCAATCTCATCAATTCATATCTTTTTAGCCCATAGTTTCTTCAATTTATGACTTTTAAGTCCTTTTTGAACCCGATTACAAAATTGTCCTTAAGTCTTGTAAATTCGGTCTCTCGTTCAGGTGTTCCGCATTTAGTAATAAAAAACAGTCAAATTATACTTACAAAATACCCTAAACATGTCGAAAATGATTAGGGTATATTTCGGGGTGTTACAAACATGGAGGAGGAGAAATTGTTAAAGATCCTTAAGGAGCATAAAGAAGCAATTGGATGGTCCCTAGCTGATATAAAGGGGATAAGGCCATCTATGTGTATGCATAGGATGCGGAAGAAGACAACAAGCTAGACGGTGGATGCCCGAGACGTTTAAGTCGCTTCCATGAAAGAGGTAGTTAGGAAGGAATCTTTGTAGCGCACTATAGATAGGTGGTCACGGCGCGTGTAATCCCCAGGTCACGTGGAGTGCACCAAGGGTTTCTTTAAATTATTTTAGTGCCATAATAGAATTTTGAAAGTGGTTTAAGGGTGAAATTGTAAAGTTTTCAAATAATTGTGCTTTTACGAGAAGGAAAGTGGAGGGGTAGAAAGTACAAATTATGGAAAAAAATTAGAAAAGAAATTTCCAAAAATGGTAAAATGATAATAAATTGTAGTAATGGTTAGGAAACTGAAAATTCTCTAAATCTCCGATGAAGAAACGAATTTGTGTAGTTAAATTAGTCTCGTGAAATCGATGACCCTGAAGAATTTAAGTCGAATTAAGAGCAGTCAAAATATTTCACGATTTTGGGTGATGAGTCACCCGATGACCGAGGACGAAGATTCTTACAAAAATCTCGGAAATCAGGAAATGCTTGAACTAAAATTCATTTACAATAAAAGTAGACTAAAAATAAATAAAGTATTTAGGGAAGAAAGCAGGACCGAGATAAAGCAATATGAATCATTTATTCAAATAATAATAATAATAATAAAACGAAAAAGAATAAAAGTCAAAAAGGGAGAAAGACGGACAGAGCGTGAGAATTAGAGAGAGACGATTTTTATTTTTATTTTTTCTTCTCTTCGTTTCTTTCTCAGATTTACGGAAATCAGACCGTAGATTTTTGTCGGAGCAGAAGGCAAAGTTGGTGCTGTGACGAAACTGCAGCGTAGGTACCAAAAACTTGGCATTTAGTCAAACTTGAGAGGTAGAGGAATTTTCCTGCCAGGTTATTTTAGCCTAAATGCTATGTAATGGCAGGAAATATTCTTAGAAGTAGTGAAAGAATTAGTAAACCGATCCTAAAATTTTTTGGACCGAGTTTAAAATTTTAAATTTTGGGGCGTGTTCGAGACCGATCTGAAGAATTTGAATTTTAGGGCTTGTTTCGGACAGTTCGGGTTGAAATTTCAGGATTTTATTCGGACAGTCCGGACAGAATTTTCAGAAATATTTTGGGTGTTTTTAGACTATATGGAAAATCTTTTGAGTCTAGAATCTAACCATATGCATGTCAATAGCATTTGGTACCCACAAAATTTCTGAAAAAAATTCAGATATAACACAAGTGTCTTAATTAGCTAATTGTCTTGGCGTGTATGGTCTAATACATCAAATAGCATAGGGTCTTTTTGAAAAAGTTGCTAAAACGGATGGTTTTTATGGGGCATTTCATGTATAGGGGCATTTTGGTCAATTTCACCTCATATTATCGATGTCCTTATCGAATGTGACTAGCACGTAAAGTTTTGTTAGAATCGAAGTTCGTTTCGATATAGTCGCTTTAGAAGCCCTTTGTATGTTTTATGGTTAAAACATTGAACTGAGGGAATTTTCGTAATTGTATGGATTGTGTAGGCGATTGGAGCATACGGCTGATAATCTAGCGTGCTTGACAAAATTGAAAAGAAATTAGTCGAAAAAGGTGATCTTGAAATGGTTTCAGAAAGTGTTTAATTACAAGCTTGTAAAGTGCTTTGAAATATAATGTAATCACTAAAGCATTGTTTTACCTCCACTTGTTATACTCGTGAAAATTTCGTTCGATTATGAAATAGTTTGGCTGTTTAGCAAAACCCCTAGATGGCATAGCCTCGATTTCGATCAGATGTATCTCGGATTGTACATAGCGGGGTTATGGAGTATGACTAACCATATTGCAGTCGAAGCAATTGGGGGTTAGATATAGTATATATTATTTATATGGTAATTAAGCCCTGCGCACATTCGAGGTATATAGATAGTTGGCGCGTTGACATAGTACATGGTGATGAGGTGTTGGTTTGAGTTTACCCATCTTGAGAATTTTGGTTCGAGTTTCCGTATGCTTATAGAGATCTGCCTTGTTCATGCGAACCATGATATGACGGGTAGTGTTAGAGTTCACTACCGATGCCGAGGAATCAGAGGTTTCGTGGCATCATGTCTTCATAAATGGGCCACGGTGGTTGGTACTTGATTTACAGTGGCACTTTGGATAGTAACCACCAGCGAAGCTTGATTTTCAGCGTGAAATAGTTTTTCGGCGGTAGAAATAGTTTTTGAAATAGTTTTCTCATAGCTTCGATTTTATCACCAGCAGTTTTACAACCATTTGTAATACGATTTTCATATAGGGAGGTACATCACGTGACCAACAACTTATTTAGAACTTATAGTACTCCGCGAGCGTTTGGCTCACGGTTTTGTTTTTAATAAATTTTTCGAGTGCAGTCTGACGAAAGACCTTTCTAAGATCCTCGATCCTAGGCGTGTTGTATTTATATATAAGATAATGTAATGTAAGCGTGTAAGAGTTAAAATGTGACATTTTGTATGTGTAAATATCTTTTGTAAATATGCATGCATGGTTTTTGAGAAAAAGCAGGTTGCGATGAATTATGTTAGGTTGATTCTTATCTTATGTTTGATGAATAGAGGTCCTTTGTAGTTGTAGTTGGATTTTTGGAAAATATTGGGAGTGTATTTTTTTATGCAAGTGATTTAATGTTCGGGGCTTGACCAGTGCAGCGTTATCTTGTCAGTTACCGTTAAATCTAAGGTTGTGATTTTGATAGAAAATGAAAATTTTATAACCTAAGTTTCCGAGCCGATTTAGTAGTTTTAGCGACAGCTTCATGGTAACTTGTCGATTCGGCTGACTTGGTTGGGAGGTTCTTGTGGAGTTCTTAGGCCCGAATTTGTCAATAGGAAGGGGGTCTGTCAGGTACTTAAATGGTTAGATGTTGGAGTGATATACCTTATCTCTGACAGTTCATGGGTAAGCCCTGTCCAGGTGGTGCCAAAGAAAGGAGGGACTACGGTGGTATTAAATGAGAAAAATGAATTGCTCTTGACTAAAACAGTTATAGGATGGAGGATTTGTATTGACTACTGGAGACTAAACAAAGTGACCAAAAAAGACCATTTCCCACTGCCATTCATTGATCAGATGTTAGATAGACTAGCGGGAATGAATTATACGCTTTTCACGGATGGATGCTCGGGATGCAATGAAATCACCATAGCTCAGGAAGATGGAAAAAGACCGCCTTCCACGTGCCCTTATGGCACATTAAACTTCCGGAGAATGCCATTTTGGGGTGCGTGTAACACCAGGAACCTTTCGAGAGATGTATGATGTGATTTTTTCGGACATGGTGAAAAATCCGTGAAGTCTTCATGGATGATTTTTCAGTGATTGGATCTACATTTGATGATTGCCTCCATAATCTGACATCGGTACTGAAGAGGTGCATGGAAACCAATTTAGTGTTAAATTGGGAAAAGTGCAACTTTATGGTGAGAGAAGGCATAGTATTGGGGCATCGCATATGGAAGAGGGGTGAGGTTGGCCAGAGCCAAGATTGAGATCGCCGAAATTGCCTCCTCCCACATCGGTAAAGGAAATTACGGAGTTTCTGGGCCAACGAGGTTTTCTGAGCCAGTTCATCAAGAGATTTCTCTAAAGTTTCCAAACCGTTGTCCTAATTTTCTTATGAAAGGTGTGTCGTTCGATTCAATGAGCCATCACGTGGGCGGCACGAGTTGTTGAAAAGAAGTTAACCTCGGCTCTATGATGATCGCTCCAGTTAGGAACCTTCCATTTGAACTTGTATGCGTCTGGCGACTTTGCGGTTAGGGCGTTTGGGCCAGAGAAAAGAAAAGGTCTTTTATGCCATCTATTATGCCAGTCGAACGTTGAATGATGCACAACTCAATTATGCTACAACAGAGAAAGAATTGTTAGTTGTTGTGTTTGCTTTTAACAAATTCAAACCTTATCTTATAAGGAACAAGGTTATTGTGTTCACAGGTCATTCCGCAATCAAATACTTGATGACTAAGAAAGATGCGAAACCGAGACTTTTTCGTTAGGTGCTCCTATTGTAAGAATTTGATGTGGAGATTCAAGATAAGAAGGGTTCCAAAAACATGGTAGTCGATCATCTGTCAAAACTGGAAACTCTAGAAACATTGCAGAAACATCATTTGCAGATTGATGACACATTCCTTGATGAACATATACTATCTTTGTCACATGATGAAACATCACCATGGTTTGCCGATATAGCCAATTATTTGTCTGCCGATATTACCCCACCTGACCTCATTTATCAACAAAAGAAGAGATTCTTTGCGAAAGTGAAGCCTTATTTGCGGGGAAGGCCAATCCTCTTCAAGCGATCGCCCCATTAGATTATTCAGCGGTGTGTACCAAAAGAGTGGGTGAGATGCGCGCATTGCCACTCCATAGAGTGTGGTCATTTCAGTAGACCAGAGATAACATCGGCGAGTCGCGCAATCAGGTTTTTGATATATTGAGATGCCCGGCTTGTTTGCAAGTCACGTGATCGATGTCAAAGGACCGGGAACATTGGATGACGAAATGAAACACCATTGAAGAATATTCTAGAGGTCGAACTTTTTGATGTTTGGGGCATTGACTTTATAGTTCCGTTTCCATCGTCCTAAGGGCACAAGTACATACTTTTGGTAGTGGATTACGCGTCAAAGTGGGTGGAAGTCATTCCAACCATTACTTGTGATGCCAAAGTAGTACTGCGCTTCATCATGAGTAACATCTTTTCAAGGTTCGGGACTCCTAGAGCGGTAATCAGCGATAGAGGAAACCCATTTCTATAACAAGTTATGCCTCCTCCACGGTGGCCAAATATAGGGTGAAGCATCGGGTGACTGCATATCTACCCATAAAGCAATGGCGACAAAGGTATCAAATAGAATCGAAAAATCTTGGAAAAGACAGTTAATGTGACAAGAAAAGGCGGGCGAACAAAATTGATGAAACATGGGCTTATCGCACCTTTTCAAGACCCCATTAGTGAGTCCCCGTCTGGGTAATACATGGTAAGGCACGCCACCTACGTAAGAAACTGGAGCATAAAGCATCTTAGGCGGCTAGAATGCTAAACTTGAATTTTGAAATGGTCGGGAAAAAGAGGATGCTTCAGTTGAATAAGCTGGATGAACTTAAAATGACTAGCATATGTGATTCGAGTCTATAAGGAAGACCAAGGCGTGGCATAATGACACTAACGCATAATGAGCTGAAACTAGGACCCAACAAACTATTACTATTCAATTCCATTAAGAAATTGTTCCCGGGAAAACTCAAGTCAAGATAGTGCGGACCGTTTGTGATCACTGAGTCTTGTATACGGTAGTGTCAGCTAATGCACCTGCGAGAGAGAAATTAGGTTGAGGTGAATGGGCGTGAGTGAGGATTGCTTAGTGTGATTTGAGAAGCATAATTCCACCACTTGAAATCGACATAAGAAATGCGTAGGATCACAAAATTTTTGTTGGTCAGTAGTTGTTTATGGTTGGGCACTAGTTAGGCGGACACATCTTGGTCGAGCTAACGATAGTAAAGAAAGCACTACTTGGGAGGCAACCCAAGCCTTTAAATATTGTGGTCTTCAGTTTTTTTGATTTTAAGTTTTCTAGGTTTACTTTTGCTTGTTTTAATTTTATTGCATTTCTATTGCAGGTTTTTAGGGGTTAGAGGTTGCCGAAGTAGTGAAGGGAGGAATACTTCGCAGAGGCAATACGAAAGCTTTGGGAGAGTAAGATCTAATGCGAGGAGTTTTTATCTTAGAAAATCTTTTGTGGAAATTTGTTGGTTTTGTTGAAGTCGCCGAGGAGGCGTCCTGGCGTTGAAAATGAACCTCTCGGGCCGCGTCACGGCGTTGGTTTCCTAACGTCGCGACGTTGAATGTCCTTCTGCGCAGCGTGGCGGCGTTGGATCCGCGTCGCGGCGTTGAATGCCCCTCTCGGGAACGTCGCGACGTTGGCCGAACATTGCGACGTTGGCCCGAACGTCGCGACGTTACCCTGTTTTTAGACCCAAACATGTCCATTTTCTCCCCTCCGCCATTTCCAAAACCCAGTGTGCTCTCCCCGCCTTGCAAGTTTTCCGACCGATTCGATCCTGGCACTCGGCACTCGGGTTAGGCGTCATTAGAACCCTCATGCCACAGGCCGTCTGGCTGGGCAAAACCTAGTGTTCACCGTCCTTCGGTACCCCTCCCTACGGTCCAAGTTTTGGATCCGTTTAGGTTTGGTTCCACTACACTCCCCATTTTATGGGTGATTTGTGTCTCAGTAGATCTTCTAGGGTTGGTTGGGGGTTCTAGACCCGTTCTTCATGCGTCAAGCTCCCTACCCCACTTTGTGCCCACTATGTGTTTGTTAGTTGGCCTGAATGGGTTTTGGGTGCTTCCTGTGTTCTTTTTGCTTTGGTGCAATCCCACTAGGGGTATGGTAGCCTACTAGAGTCCTTTCACCTTTACGTTCACCCCATCGTGATCCCAAACCCGTGCCTAATGTCGAGCAAAAAGAGAAAAATGAGCTCGAAGAGTAGCCGGGCTAGTGAAGAACCTTCTCAGGCCTACGATCACAGTAAATTCATCAATGAGAGTGCGGCCGAGAAGTTTGGCCTCATCTCTGCCAATCGATTCTCCATTAAGGAGAAGGGATTTCAACATCCCGACGATTTTTTCCATAAAACCATTGCACGGAAGGCTTGGGGTGCATTATGCCAGCCCATGACTAGTGCCACAATGGTTGTGCGAAATTCTATACTGACCTAGCGGCCCGTGGCGCTCAGAAAGGTCCGCATCCGTGGGTGTTAGTAGACTTGGTCACGAAGAGTCTATCAGCGTTGTACAACCTTGGCGGTTAACTCGAGGCCTTTGATTGGCTTCACGAACACCCTGACTATTAGAGTCCTTGGTTGCTCTACAAATGGGCGGGTGATGGAAATTGAATAACGAGGCCCGCCCGTCTGCTTGAGCCAAACATTTGTAATATACTAGGTGTGGCACCATTTTATCACCTCTCGTCTCATCTCGACGACAAACGCTTGCGAGGTGACAACGAAACGAGCATTGCTCAATTTCGCCATTATTTAGGACATCCCGTTTGATGTTGGTCAGGTTATAGAGGACGCCATCCTCTATAACCGGGATGCTAAGATGAACCTCGGGCATTCCTTTCTCATCTATGGCATGTGCAAGAACGTAGGGGTGTCGTTAGAGGATAAGGAGGCCTGGATCCATCCTATCAAGGCCATCGTAGTGAAAAAAGATAAGCCGGGCGTTCCTCGATCCGATGCAGTTTATGACTTGGGTCATGAACGTTCGAATGAGGAGTTGTTGACGACATTCCAGACCTTGTTTGATATGCGAGAGGAGACCCTAAGTGAGGCCGGCCCCCCATCCACCTCACATCCACCCCACCCATCGACCTCCCATCCACCCCCTCCTCCACCCCCTCCTCCACCTCCCAGTTGAGCATTTGTCTGATCCTTCACTTACCCTTGAGGACCCGGGTTAGGACCTCGCTCTGCAGCCGATGGGTGCGGGATGGACCCGGGGGCATCGGGTCACCATGAGCTAGGATATGGATGCCCTACGGGCCGACATGCTCACAATTCTCCACAACCAGCAACAGCTCGCACAACTGCTTGCATTACATATGCCACCACAGCCACCGCCACCATAGTGATCCCCGGGATCGACAAGGCAGTTCCCTTCTTTCTTTCTTTCTTTCTTTACTTGCCAATGAGGACATTGTCCATTTTTGTTTGGGGGGAGGGGCTTTCGGTGGTCGGGTTGGCATCATTTACTTTCGTGTTTAGCTATGTTTATGTTTATATTTATATTCATTGTTTACATTTGTTTATGCTTATGTTTATGTTCGTGTTTAGATATGTTTAGGTTATGTTTATGTTCGTACGTTCACAGTCGTCTAGGTTTGTGTGTTAGGATGTCTTAGTGTAATTTCTTATTCTAGGATTGTGTTAAGTAGTATGTGTGCGTGATGCCATGTTTGCCAATCAAGGATCTTTTGACCTCTCCAAAAATTTTGAAAACACATAGTGCAAGTAACAAGAGAAAGGATCATGGGTGTTAGATGCTCGAAATTACATGCTTGGATAGGTAGGAATGACATAATGGGTCACCGCCGGCGGGTGTTGGCTTGATTCGAGTGGTCTGCCACTTTCGATAGTGTGATCTCGGGGATATGCTGAGTTAGAGACCTTGCTCACTAACATTCCACGAGCCTTGGGCGTTTCTAAACACCCAAGTGATGAGACACCGTAGAAAAGAGGATTGCCGTGACCACAGTAAAAGAAAAATAAAAAAAAAAAAGAAAGAAGAAAGTGTGAATGAAGATAAGTGGGACCTTATAATCGGAATCCAGGACACGGTCAGGGGCCTTTAAAGCGATGCCTTGAGCGGCCGGGAGCCATTGACTTCCTTTGCCGTTATGGGACGGAGGATAGAAGTTCGCCAACCTTTAGGGCCCTTGGGTTTAGTTGAGTGTTCGAGGTGAAGTTCGAGGGAATTGAATGCTTGGTGCCCTTAACCAACTGGTGGGGAGTCACCAATGAATCCTCGCTACAGGAACACTCAACTAAAACTTACGGGCATTAGGAATTCGTTCATGAATAGGTAGGTTAATAGAATAAAAATGGTTCGTTCTTATCATTTCGTAGTTAGACTCTCCTAAATAGGCAAGTTGAATTCAAGTTTGGGGGTCCTGGAACCGAGTTATATGCTAGAGATCATACATCCAATGCACATAGACTTCATGGGAAAGGCCATAGAAAACCTAGGAGGCGAGTCACTTGTCGACCAAACCGAATTTGACTGAATTCTTTCGAAAGTCAAACAACCTTAAGGATCCTCTGAAATTAGAAAAAAAGGGTAAGATTTGTGAATTCGGTTCACTTTGATCCTTCATCACTGCTTGACATGTGCACATCACCTCGTATCATTAGTTAGTAATATTTATTATCTGTAATGCACGAGTTCGATGCATTTCTTGCTTGGGGACAAGTAAGAAGCTAAGTTTGGGGTTGTGATGAGTGCCCAAAAACACTCATTACAAACCCGAGATTTAGCAAGATTCGGGATCAATTTCATATATATATGACCGTGTTTTTGATTACTTTTCTAATATTTAGTTTTATTTGGTTTTTGTAGAAGAAACACTGGAAAATGCTGGAGATGGAACCTTATAGGAGGCCTGGAGAAGTTGGTGCATAAATCGCCCCAACGTCGCGACGTCACAACGTTGCAATGTTGCGGGAAAGTCTCAACAAACCTTATCCCTTGGAGAGGCTATAAAAGGAATGGGAGAATTCATTCCAAAGGGTTCGAAATTAATTTACAGAGCTAGGGTTTAAGGAATTGGGCAGGTCGAAATAAGACTTGAAATGAGCCTCTAGGGAGAGGGCTTGAAAGAACCGGAGATCATCATTCCCTCGATCAATGAAATTTTCTTTATTCCTATTCTTATGTCTTGCTTTTCATTTGTATTAGAACAGAACATAATGAGGTTCTAATTTTGTGGTTTAGGGTGTTGGTATATATTTGGACATGAATACTATGTTAAAGTTTTAGCCTTTTTATAATTCCATTATCTTTTATATACTTGTTTTACCATTAACTCATGCTTGGAGGGGTTTGTTGATTGGGGTGAACCAACAGCTAGTGAGCCGGCCAAGGAGAAAGAGGACGACATGTTTAGCCTTGCTGTTGGATTCGCTGCACGGATGCTTAAGCGAGCTGTGGACGCTTAGGGTGAGACTACCCCTGGCTCCGAAGGTCCAGGCGAAAAACGCCTAAGACGGTTTGGTCCGGAAGAAGAGGCATGAAAGTGCGCGATAATAATTGCCGTGGATTCTCTTGAACGAGCCCCGACGACATGTTGCTTTGAAAGGGGCCGCCCAGGGTGCTCTCCAAGAGGCTATTGCAACGTTGAGCTCTAGTCGGAGGATCTCATAACGTCGACTAAGTTATGGGGGAGGCTCCTTCAGAGAAGGCTGTTGACCAGGCGTTCCTGACTAAACACTCTAAGGCCGGCCTGTGCAAGGCGATAATGCATGACAAGATTGTATTGAGTTCTTTTGTTCAGTCAATGGAATGGGACCTTCCATCGGTGGACACACCAACCCTTGGTCCAGAGGCCGCCCAGTTTATTATCGATCACTGGGCTCCCTTTAACCAGAGGGACTCCTCTGTTGCGCACATGTGCGATCTTTACCCCACTCTTCTCCGAGTGCCGGTGGTGGCTCGTGTTGAGGAGTACACTATCCCCTTCCCCGGCTTCATGGATTGAAATTCCTTCCAACGCGTGGCTGAAGACTGGATGTGCATCCACAACCATGACTTCAACAAGACAGCTGAACTGGTATGGCTGAACTTCTACCGTTTTGAAGATTGGCTTCATGTTATGATTTTCTTCTAACTCTTTTTCCTTGGTAGGCTATCACGGCCATTCGGAACATGGCGCGCTAGCATAGGGAGCTTCACTATAGGCTGGAAGACACAGAGAAACTGCGGCTCTACGCTCAGTCGGCTACCTCCAAGCACCATGCTCTAGAAGAGTCCTTAGACAAGGCTAATTCCCAGTCCAAGCATTGGGAATGAAAGGCCAAGGAGAGGATCACGGGCGCTGAGAAGAAGAGGGACGGGGCTAAAGAGGAAGCTTAAGTTGCCCAGCTGGCTGCTGTCGCTGTAGGTGACGCAAAGGCACGGGCAGAGGACGACCTAGCTAGAGCCTAGGGCGCCTTGGCGGCCGCGGAGGAGGCTAAGCACAAGGTTAAAGCCGAGACTGCCTGCCTGGAGGTTGAGCGGATGTCCCTCTTGCTGGAGATTGGGGCGGCGAAGGATGAGGTGTGCTCCCTTCAGTCTCAGGCCGGTAAGGACAATGAAGCCATGGAGGAGGACTACCAGAAGGCCCTAGAGGTGATCTTTGCCTACGACTACGGGTGTTGTGTGTTTAAACACAACATTTGTGGGGACCATCCAAAGGTCCCAGACGGTATGCCTGACTCTTCCGTTCCGCTGCCTCTTGAGTTCTTTATGCACCCCAGGTGCCCCCCGGTCCCAGCGGCTATTGCGGACACACCAGTCGGGGCGCACTCGAGCGAGGTGGCTAAGGAACCTGAGGAGAATACTTCCTCTAGGGACCAGAGCTGATTTCAATCCCTCATTTTTCCTTTTTTTTTTTTTTAAATTTTTTGTAAGGGGCCTTATTCGGCCGCCGGGACTTGTGTACTTTTTTGATGCCATTGGCGTTTTAATAAAATACCATTTTTGGCTTATTTCTTCTATCGCCTTTTTATTTCTTATTCCAACGCCATTGGCGTGCTTATGAAATATAATTCTTAGCTTACTTAAGCTGTTGAGAATTCCCTTCCACGAAGTCTAGCTAGGTTAGTTGCTTTGAGGTATCAATATTAAGTTAGAGCTGGGTAGGGTTCCCACACGGGCTAGCAGGCGAGGCACTATTTTTGGGCCTTGGTTCTAACCAAAAGGTTAAGGGCTACTATAGGGTTTGGTCATGTACTAGTAGGCTTGAAACCTGTCAGTCTTTTGAAGAGTCTTTGCGAGCTACTTGACCACATGGAATTTTTTTTTTTTTTTTTTTTTTAAAATGCTAATAGGCTAAGAGCTACGTCTAGTCTTTTGAAAGTGATAGCAGGCTAAGAGCCACGTCTAGTCTTTTGAAAGTGCCAGCAGAGACTGAGCCACATGATCTTTTGAAGAGGGTGCCCACGGGGCTAAGATCCACCTCTGGGGTCTTTTGAAATTTACAGTATTCAGAGCCATGTTCGATCTTTCAGTGAGCAGACAAGCTAAGTTACGTTTGGTCTTTTGGTACCGAGTAGACTAGAAACCACATTTGGTCTTTTGAAGAGCCACGTCTGGTCTTTTGAAAGTGCCTGTAGACTAAGAGCCACATTTGTTCTTTTTAAAGTACCAGCAGACTAAGAGCCACATCTGGTCTTTTGAAAGTACCAGTAGGCTAAGAGCCACATCTGGTCTTTTGAACGTGCCAGCAAGCTAAGAGCCACATCTGCTCTTTTGAAAGTGTCAGTAGGCTAAGAGCCACATCTAGTATTTTTCATGGAGGCAACTACGAAAAATTGAAAGAAAATAATATAAAGAAGACTTTATTGATAATACCTCTTAAGTTGCAAAGCATTCCACATTCGAGAGACGCAGACATCCCGTCTAGTTTGTCGGTCTTTGTATGATTCGGCTGCCCCATTTTTGTGCGTATGGTCCCTCCGATTTGCATTTGAACTTTTCGACTCTGAGGTCAACCGTGTTCTCAAAGACCTTTCTTAGGATTAGGTCCCCGGCTCGGAATGTGCACTGCTTTACATGCCTGTTATATGGGCTTGCCCCTCTTTGTTGGTAAGATGCTATGCACTGATTGCGACTTCTGAAGTTAGTTCGCCATGTCGAGTCTTTTCTGATGGCGATTATTAGCTTTCTCAAGAATTTTGGTTCGAAGTGTGGGCATCCTAATTTCCGTAGGAATAATGGCCTCCATCCCATAGGTGAGGGCGAATGGCAATACTCGAGTGGAAACTAAGGCTGGATTTATTCTAAGCCTAAAGAATTTCGGGCAATCCACGTACATTATCTTTGTTAAATTATGACCATTGTGATTGCAATCGATTGAGGTATCATGAATCGGCAAACAATATTCTTCCACACAAATTGGACAACATCCTTATCTTTGATGGAGGCAAAGGCTTCGTCTTCTATCCATTTGCTGAAATAGTTGGTGGCGATCAACAATAACTTTTTTTTTTGTGCTGGGGCAATAGGTAGTGGATCAACTATGTCAATCCCCTATCGAGCAAAGGGCCAGGGGCTCGTGTGATGGTGGTCAGATTCTGAGCCGGCATCCTAGAGATAGGGGCTTGTCTTTGGCAACAGTCGCACTTCCCAACGTAGTTGCCCCGTTGAAACCAGAGAGGATTCGCCCAATTGAGTTCAGTATATCTAAGGGAAGCTTCATCTACCTGAATGCTGGTAGATGTGGTAAATCTGCCGCATTGCCAGGGTTCACTAGTACCCTATGTACATCAGAACCATTAATACAGAGGGTGAGTACTAGCGCATCGTAGTGGGGCACAATGATCCTATTCGGGTTAATCGAAGAAAAGGATATGGGGCCCTCTATTGGCTTAGTTTTTACATGGCTGCCTTCCGTGTGGATGGCGTTCACCCTGGCCTTAATTGTGGCTGCTCTAAAGAGTTTCTTCTATTGGCACTTTGACTGATATTGGTCGTTAGACGGGCTGCCCAGTATATAGTTTATGGTTGGTCTGGATTCAGGCGGGGTTACCACCTCGGCTGTAATTCTATCTAAAGCTTGCCTTAGTTTCGCCCCTTGGTCAATTTCCCTGATATACCTCCTGAGGTGCCCTGCTTTGATAAGCTTTTCCACCAAGAACTTTAGACTTCGGCACTTGTCAGTCTCATGCCTATGATCTCTATGATAATCTCACCACAAAGATTTGTTTCTTTGGGAAGGATTTGTCTGGATCGGTGCAGGCCATTTAAACTCCGACAAGTCGCGAATGAGGGTCAATAGCCTCTCATACGAGACGTTCAAGATGGTGAATTGTAGAGGTTCCCTCTTTTTTTGTGACTAATCATGGGATCGCCTTCGGTCCTTTCGTTGACCTTTCTTAAGCTCAAACGGCTTCTTCCCAGACGGCTTACTCCCCTCGGCCGACTGGTTTGTAATCATGACGGTCTGGGCTGTTGCGCGGATATTATCCTCCAGCGTGGAATACTTATTAGCCCGTCTGTATAATTCTTCCATTGTTACTGGCGAGTCTAGCGATAGTGAGTGGAGGAAAGGAGTTGATGGTCCGAAGCTCCTCCTGAAGTTGTGGAGGACCACGTCCATGCTGTATGACTCCATGTTGAACGACTGGCTCGAACCTTCTTGTGAAGTCTCGAATGGATTTCTCTTCCTACTTCAAGATAGTTTGTAAGGAGCTGATGTTCCTCTTTTGACGCATCGAACAAAGATACTGCGAGATGAACGCACCCCAAAGTTCATTAGACGAATTTATTGAGCTACGCGGGAGCTTGTGGAACCAAGCTAACGTAGACCCTCGAAAACTAGCCCAGAATACTTTGCACAACAGACGGTCATTACTGGCATTTAATGTCATCGCCTGGTTATAATGGAGCATGTGATCATAAGGGTTAGCAGAGCCATCAAACAAGGTAAAAGCCGGTATGACAAACCCGCGAGGCGGCTCGTAGTCAAGAATGTGTTGCCCTAAAGGCGAAGAGAGCATGTCGTTGAGTCCCTGAATCAAGGGTGCTGGCGGCATGTAGAACGTTGGCCTTGTACTGAAGGCAAGATGCAGAAGTGGCACTAGTGGTATCGTCTCGACGGGTAACATTGATGTGTTCCCTGGGGGCAGTTCTGGCTGGTTCTGCTTCTTGTTGGCCTCCCTCCTTGCCTTACCAGATGCACCGCTAACGGCATCATTGAAGGCAAGGCGGTGCGAGTGCTTCCTTCTCGATTTGGCCCTTATGCTGCCTCGAGCGTTTCTTCTTGGCGGGGGACTCATGGATGAGGATATGCCTAAGGACAATTCATCATCTGCTGGGGCATTGATGTCTTCGGGAATAATGGGCTCTTTTCCTTTATTGGGGGCGATTGATGTTCAGCACGATCACCATCTTGTACATCCCTTCCAAGTTCTCGGCTTGTCTCTCTACCTGGGCTCGCAACTAGTCATTCTCGCGTTGCAAGCTTTTAGAGCGACCTTGCAAGTCCTGCATTTGTCTCGCCTGCTTCTCTTGTTTCTTCTCCATCTCCTGACTCCAATGGAGAAACTGATCTTTTGGTGATTGGATTGTTTGCCATCATGATTGCCTCGGGTGAATCGGATGTGGAAGGGGGAATCAAAAGAGTTCAAGGTGATGAAGGGTTGCTATACAATCGTCGAAGCCAATCCCTTGCAGCTTGTAAACGAGACTTTCTGTCCTCTTCCCATAGACGGCGCCAATTATTGTTACCTCGATTATGTCGACTTCACGGGCATGTCAACGGCGTAGTGCAAACACTGCAAAGGTGGTCCTAAGGCGGTGGTCGACCGCCTCTCCTATTGGATAAGTGATCGGCAAAGTATGGAGAGAAGAGTATCTGCGATTAGTGCTTACCTTCTTATCGTGGGAGAGCCTCCGGGTTACTTTAAGAGATGGTTTGAAGTCACCGCTCCCCCTTTTCTTCGGAAAGAATCTCTTTCTTTTTGGGACAAAATCTCTCATTCCTTATCAAAGACTAATTTTCCTTATCCGGGTTAATTTTTGAAGTAAGAGATTTTGAGCTAGAGGAGATAGTAGATAAATACTGCGTATTTCCACGCCTTTATCCATTAGTGCATGCTTGAACTTCTTAAGTGGGCAAGGCCAAACTGGAGATTTGGAACTCTAGATGATGAAATTTGTCCTAAGTTTGGCCTACAGGGAGGACACCTCGACTTTCCGCAGACCGGGCCTCAGTTCTTTATCTAGGTAAGTGCCTACCAGGTGACAATATGATAGGTGGGCTTGGAGCGCTGTGTAGGCCAAGGTGGATGCGGGCCGGCAGGCGGGGGCCACAGGTACGTGCTCTGGTGAGTTTAAAACCGGTACTCACCAGTTTGATTTCAGCACTTCAGCATCATAACCTTGTTAGGTTACTGGGTTGTTGCATTAGAAAGAAAGCATCTTTGATCTGAATACATATTTAATAAGTTTGGATGCCTTTATATTTGGGTTTGGCCCCTCGAAGCATTTCATTTTGTTCTGATCTTTATTTGGTTGGAGGAGAAAGAAAGAAAATTTGGTGTCTAATTACAAAAATTCAGACAATTTTCTGTTCTTTTCCTCGTCTTATCTTTTCATGTGCATGAGTTAACTGCATGCAAAAAATGTCACAGATAAAGCAAGGAACAGCTCAGCTGGAAAATGTGTGTTGAAATTATTGTGGGAATTGCACGGGGGCTTCTTTATCTTCATCAAGATTCAATACTGAGAATTATCCACAGGGATCTCAAAGCCAGCAACATTTTACTAGATCATGAGATGAATCCCAAAATTTCGGACTTTGGGATGGCAAGAAGTTTTGGTAGAGACCAAACTGAAGCAAATACAAAAATGGTGGTTGGAACATAGTGAGAACTATAATAAAGAGTATTCATCAGTGACTCAATTTCATCATTAACTGTTATTCATCTTTCAAAGTGCCTTGCAGTGGTTACATGTCTCCAGAATATGCTGTTGACGGGCACTTTTCAGTTAAATCAGATGTTTTTAGCTATGGAGTTCTTGTCCTCGAGATTTTGAGTGGCAAAAGAAACAGAGGATTTTATCATCCTGAATATGACCTCAACCATCTGGGACATGTAAGCATGTTTGTTTTTATTTCAGATTCTACCATATGCATTCATTTTCATATCTTGTTGATCTCTAAATTTTATTCATTGTAGAAATGGAAGCTATGGGGTGAAGGAAAGGCAGTGGAACTGTTGGATGCATCCGTGGAGGGTCACTTCCCTGTATCTGAAGCATTAAGGTGTATCCATGTTGGTCTCTTGTGTGTGCAACAATGGCCAGAAGACTGGCCAATGATGTCGTCTGTGCTTATAATGTTGGACAGAGAGACAGCTGTGCTGCCTGAACCAAAACAACCTGGATTTTTTACAGAAAGAAGCCTCAATGAGACAGATTCTTCATCTCAAAGAAGAAAGTATGCTAACTCAAATGAGGTAACAGTTACACTAATGGAGGGTCTATGAAGACATCTTTTACTTGTATCTTTCTTATTTCTGCTATGTATTTTCTGTAGAAACTCATGCCTTCTATACAAAATTTCAGAAGTATGAGATTATCTTTATTTAGTACCTTCTTAGCACCTTTTTCAATTCTGTTGTCAGCCTTGTTATTTTCATATGCTCTGTACTTTGTCACAGATGACATTTTTAATAAATAGGTCATGTAACGATAACTTGAGAATCTAGAAGTCCTATATTTTTGTAAATTCAGTTGAAAAGAGAACACGGTTTTATGTATGATTAGTTGAATTCGTTAACTATATTGCCATATGGCCAGAGTACTGGCAAACATGAATTAAGAATAATCTGAATCAGTTCTGCTATCATCAAGTCTAATATTGAAAGAGAGCTGGTTTTCTTCAAAGAAACTAATATAATGTAGGTCAAACTTTCAAAGCTAGTGCCCTAAATATTTATAAGAAACAAATGCATTGTTTAATTTCAGCCAAGTGATACTGCTAAATTAACCCAATACCTTAGGGCTTAAGGCTTCCATGAATATAATACTCGAAAGTCAACTAATCAGACATGGACCGATAGGAGAAGAAGCTTCCTGGTAGTTGGTCCATCTAAACAAGGAACTACAAAGAAAAAAAATACAAGGAGTTTTTTCCCCTCAGTTATGAGTGTTTGATGAAGTTGGCTTTTGTCTATGTTGCTGCTAGGCATTGTTTAGGATAAAACAGAAGGCCTATTTGTCATGGTTATGCATAACAAGTTTATTATGAACAAACAAACAAGATAGATACATACAGAAAAATAATAAGACTTTACAAGTTTGAAGCATCTGAAAATGAAAATGAAAAAGAAAAATTTTCTCATCTAGCAGTTAAAAATGTAACAGTTATATCATTGACTGAACATGGCTCATATGTGCCTGAAGAAGAATCTGGTGCTTCAACCAGTCTCCTAGGAATGAAAAAACCGGGCTCTTTAGGCCGAGGCAATGCAATCTCACTACCCAACATCATAACTACAGATGACATAGTTGGCCTATTATCAGGGCTTTGTTGCACGCACAATAGTCCCACATGGATTGACCGTAGCACCTCATGTGGATTGCATGATTCCTGTATAGATGCATCAATCAGTTCCATAGACCTGCCTTTTATGTAGAGTCTCCATGCCTGAAATTTGAAACCATTATCAGCAATATGTTTTCAGATTTAAGGAAAAAAAATACCACACGGAAGCTTACATGTCCTAGAAGGTTAAGGTGGTGATCTGCATTATAGAATCCTCTATTTCTCTTTCCACTCACAATCTCAAGCACCAAAACCCCAAAGCTAAAGACATCAGATTTTACTGAGAAGAGGCCATCAACTGCATACTCTGGAGACATGTAGCCACTGCCAATGATAGAAAAGACTTTAGCTTACGATAAATGGAAGTCTAGAATTAACATATGCAACTTTAGAAGTTCTTACTAGGTTCCAACCACTCTAGTTGTGTTTGCTTCTGTTTCATTTTCTCCAAAACTTCTGGCCATACCAAAGTCTGAGATCTTGGGGTTCATCACCCAATCCAATAATATATTGCTGGCTTTGAGATCCCTATGGATAATTCTTAGTCTGGAGTCCTGATGAAGATAAAGAAGTCCACGAGCAATCCCTTTGACAATGTGGAAACGTTTGGGCCAATCCAGTAGTGTGCTTCGTGTTTGATCTGCCCATGTTTTCCATCAGAGTTATTGCATACTGCTAACCAATTCTTGAATATAAGTGAAAAATAAATCTATAGAAAAGCAGTCATGGATGATGCATAAGAGCAAGTTCCTGCAGCCAGGTGTGTGGCAACATTACTAAAAAAATGCAAATTTTCAAGTGCTTTAGAAGTTTAAATCCAACAATACTGACTGGTAGAATTGCCAATTTTTTGTGTTCCTGACTTCCAGGAAACCTTTGTTCAAAATGTTGCCAACAAAAAGTAGGAGGATTTTGGAGCTTGTATGAACAAAATAATATCAAGGTTTTAAGAGAGCCAAACCAAAAATAAAGGAGTTCAAGCTCTTGTTGGGCATGTACTCATAGATCAACATCTTTTCTTCATCTTGAATACAACATCCTAGAAGCTTCACAAGGTTCCGATGTTGAAGTTTGGCAATGCATAAAACTTCATTCTTGAACTCATCAAGTCCTTGTCTTGAATTCTTTGAGAGCCTCTTCACAGCTATTTCTTGTCCTCTCAAAATACCCTGAGAATCATCATTTATGATAGTAGTCAGGGAAGTTCCTTTTTCAGTGCATAATTCATTAATGTCTTCCATGAGAACTGTTAGCTGAATTATCTGTGCAGTTTTAGAGGTAGAAAAAGAATTTCTTCATAAAAATACCAACCGTCTTAGAAAAGATTAGTGGTTAAGGACTGTTTGTAACAGTACTAATCTTTCAAGCCTTCGTTGGCATACTGTGAAGAGGCTACCAAAAACTGTTTTCAACAAGAAAAACCATCTAGCATGCTCTGCTCAAGTGATAAAGGAATGAGGAGGTTTGTGATGGTTCCAGGTTCAAGCCCCAATGGGGACAAAAATTTATTTATCCCAAAAAAAAAAAATCCATATAATATTGATACCTTATAGACTGGTCCAAACCCACCCTGTCCAAGTTTATTGCTGCTGGAAAAGTTGTCAGTGGCTTCAGCTATCGTGTCAAACTCAAATAATGGTAACTCCAAATCTTCCATCTCATCTTCATTTGTGTGATCTCTCTCTGGACTGCGCCTTATTGTCACTGCAAGATAGTAAAGAAGGTGCAAATTATTCAAAAAAGAACTGCAGGACAATGAAAAGAAGTCTGTCTGCATGAATTCAACAAGTTGGCTCCACCATTCCCAATTAGTTGTCTGATAGTAATTGTTAAAATGCTTCTCCTAGCATCCTCCCCATCCTGTTTCATCATCCCAACCGACAATTCTGTAAAACCTATCCCCTTTTCTCGTGTTGAAGACCCCAGGAAGGGGATACATCAACTGGGATGTAGAGATGTGATGGTGGTCTTTAGCATATTGAAATAAAAATGGGATGTCCCATTGATGGGCCTTAAGGTTTCCACTTTAAAGGTTTGAGTTTTCAACTCAATAAGCAAAATTATTTATCTGACATGAGTTACCTTCTCCAAGAGGGGCCGTCTTCTTCTTAAGTCTCTTCTTGAAGACATACTTGATCATGAGCATGACTAGGAGAATGAATACAGAAAGAACTGTGGGGATGACTATGATCTTCTCTAGTTTCTTTTTGCCAGAGCTTTCATATTCCTCTGCATAGCATTGCCAGATAATCTAAGCATATAAGCAATCTAAAGCAGAAAAGCCATAATCTAAAAGAATGGAGAAAAGCAAGAATTCCTGATATCCATGGTTGTAATCAGGGATTGCTGAATATTTTAACAAGGGAAAATATTAGCTTTTCCCTGAAAGCATGACCATGAAAAAAGAAGCAAAATGTTTTAAGTTACTGCCAAAAATGAGAATCCTCCTGAATAGATCATTTTAGACCATTTTTCTTCTGAAACCTTCTTGATAATTGGATTTATGGATAGGGAGAAACTAGGACAAAGACACATAGTTTGTGAATGAATGAAGTCATACCTAATTCTGAGGCAGCCATCCTTACATAGAGATCTTGCCCATTTTCATTGTATTCTCTAATGTCAATCAGGTCACCAACCCAAAGCACACATCCACTCCCTCCATTTCTGATATCCGCATTTGCATAAGCTGTACAATTACAGTTCTTCAAGCACTCCATCCTGCATTCCTCAAGGTTCATTGTCATGGTATACCATGACTCTTGTGTGTCTGGCAATTTTACACCAGGATACTTCAGAAAACCGTCTCCATTCTGACAATTCAATTTTGTCCTCCTAACACAACCTCCTGACCAATCTGCAACATTCCAATCATTGGGGTGTTTTGGTACAAATCCTTTCAAACATCCACAGGAAGGGGAGTTGTTAATGTCACAACTACCATATGCACCACATAACCCATAGCGATCACAGCTGTCCGTCTGGGCACTCAAGTATAGGAGCCACCCCCGTGTGCGATCGATCCATGTATAGCGCTGCAGAACACCATTTGGAGTCAATACCATCCGTGTCACAACTGAGCTGTTGATAAGTTCATAACTATAGTATATCTCCTTCTTATTCATGACAAATTTGAAAGTATAAATTGGATTTGGTTTCAAATTAGGCATCCCACTGAATCTAAGACCATTCCAGGGACCTGACCGAGAAATCATAACTGAACCTTCCCTTAGAAACATTTGTGGAAATCCTCCAGGATCAAGCCTGTTAGTGAAATCACCAGTTGAAGGATCATCTGAGCTCTTCCATGATGTTAGATAGCTATCCAGGCCAGTTACCAGGTTCTTTCCATACTTCATGCCTGGTAGAAACGTGTCCCCCGGGTAACCAAAACTTTGCCAGAGGAAGTTTTCTGGATTACTATCATTTTCATTTCTCACAACAAGATTTCCTGTATCCAAGAGCTGTGCAACTGGGGTTTGTACTGATCTTGAGTAATTGGAAGACCAAATGATCATGTTAGCTCCATTGACAAGGACTAGAGCTCCCTGTTCATCAAGCTTTAAAACACCCGATGAATCGTTCAGTAGGACATCTCTGTTGGCCACCCACACTATTGTCCCGGTAGATATCTTCTTGTACCATATTCCCAAGTACCGATTCTTAGAACTGCCAGAGCTGAAAAAACCCAGTTCAAAATCCCCACCAGCTGAAACAATTGTCTGCCCATCATGGATACACAGAGCTGGAGTTATGGTGTCTACTGCAGCAGAGATTATGGAGATAGACAGTAAAGTGGAGGAGAAGAAAAGTACGGTGAAGCCTCCCATTGATGTTCTCAATTTGGGCTAGTGCATTTCTTTTTTTCAAGCCTCCATTCAGAAACAGCTAGAGAAAGAGAAAGAAAGAAAGAAAAATGAACAGCCCATATGTTTCAGTTCACAAGTCATCAGCAGATTTTTCGGAGAACAACCCCATTTGAGTATGATAGTGGTGGGCCATAGGAACTTAAATTCAATGCCATGATCCAAACTCTTTCCTTTGATTGGTCTCCACGTATGAAAGTGGTGTGGTTGTAAAAGAATGCCATTCGTTCATTCTGCTTTTCCTCATAAAAAGTGTCTGCAAATTGCTATAAAAGTGAGTCATTCTTGGTTTACTTTGATTTATGGATATAATAAGGATTTTACCAATTGCAAAGAAGATCCAATAATCTTGTTGTTTATTTCATCTTGGAGATAAGGTACAGCTGTGGAAATAAGGTCATGATCTTCTTGAACTCATTTAGATCCATTTCTTCTGCTATACCAATAAATATCTGGCAATGAATGTTTACATACCAACAAACTGGATGAACTGGTTAGAGCCAGAAACATGGGATTGGCTCTCAATAATGACTTATTCTTGTCTAAAATGATTTTTTTTTCTTCTGGAAAGATTACTCTGAGTTTGTTCAATAGGTCAACTATTAAGGAATTGACTCAATATGTACACATGATACACGTGCCGAATTGGTTGCAAATGTCATCCAATCTATGCCATATTCCCCTGAACCAGTTAAAGGAATTGGTTTTGAGTTTGTAGGCAGTTTCAGCTTTCCAAACCTTGGTGGTATGTCCACTTGTAGTTTTCTTGTTTAATGGTAGGGCCTGTATAATATCCCATAAATATGTGAACGTGCTGAATTTTCTCCTTCATAATCCAAAGTCAAATTTATTCTTAGTGTATGAAAAATATCTGTCGATCATGTAGTTGATTATGTCCTAGAGGCAATTGCCGTTGGGTGTCTTCCTTGGAAAATGTAAAAGTCGTACTATATTGAATAAGAGAAAAAGTATTACATACATGAGATCATATGAATACTTATATGATATTGTATTTTGTTGAACAAGTAAATTAGAAATGTGTTTCTCAAAAGCTTGTCATTGAATACTGATAATAACAAAAATAATTTTCTTTTGTTTATATCTTTTGATGAATTAAGAAAATGAGACACCAAGGCAGTATCATATTACATAATCCGTCTATTTTTTCATTATTAACCATTAAAATAACTGGTCAGCTCGAGTTAGGTGAGTTTGGTTGTTTGAAACCTTCAACAAATGATGAACCAAAGTTTTCGGGCGATTTTCACATCTTTAACCTGGTGATGTTTGGTTTTGAATGTTTTAACAATGGCCTATGGGAAAATGAAGAGACACCCTGACTGGTTAATTCAATTTGAAAACTTGTTTTTGTTTTGCTCAGTTTAAAAAACATCCATTGATCCAGTTGATGTTATAGAAAAACGAACCCAGAATATAGTTGACTTAAGGGAATACTTATTGTTTAGTTCTAATAATGTGGGGGTTGGCAGAGGAATGGAATATGGAAAGGAAGGCTTAAGATAATAATAAATGTAGGATGTTGTTTGAAAGTTTCCTTCAAGTTTTAGATTTGAATTGACTTTTGATGCTTCTATGATGTGCAGGATTAGGAGCGGGAATTAGTCAACCATGTAATGTATATCTCCATTCGTTACATTGCACAAAGCCCTAATAAAATTATTATAAATTTTCCCAGTACTAGGAAGTTCCCAGCTGAGGTAGTATTAAACCTAGCAATGTGAACCGACGTCCTGCACCGAATCAATCACTCTTGTTGGGACTTTGGACGTCGGATCCCCTAAGCGTCAAGTTGTAGGGGCCTTAATCATTAGATTTCCTGAGCATCAGCAGCGCAATGTGAACCTTGATGATCTGATTTCCTAGGCATCAACGAAGTGATCTAAACTGCAAAAGGCGTCACGGCAATGTGGAGGCTGGCCGCCTCTCAGATGGTCGTCGACAAAAATATGGAGAGGAAAAAGAGAATGGGCGCGGTTAGGGGTACTGTTTTTTCCTAGTGGGGATCTTCTAATTGCAAGATTCGGGTTATTGAAATCCTCTCCTTCCTTCGGATTAGGATTTATCTCCTCCACAATTTAAGGAGAATCTCTTTCCATGACTGGGACTATCAGCATATCGGGATTATCTCTCCAAGGAGTAAGGGATTAGGAAGCCGGAAAATTCGCTAATAATATCGATTTTGCAGATTTTCCTCTTCTAGGTGTTTATTCGTAACAAACTTCCCATATGGGGTAGAATGGCCGGCTGGGGGACTTTAAATCCCAGACGGACCGCCTCAGGCAAGCATTGTAAAAGTTTGACTTTGCTTTCCCAAGTGGTCTCTTTAGACTTTTCCGTCTGGGAAGTGTCCGCCTGGTTTAAGTGGAATCGAGTCTTTTCATAACACAAGCCAAATGGGCCCCGAGCCCATAGGCCCGGGCCCATCAAGTAGCGGATCTTAAAGATCATGGTACTTACTATGACACCCTAAAACCCGGGGGTTCGTTGACAACCCGTCAACCCGCGGAAGACTCGTGGATGTCGGGTAAATCGACACTACACCATTGTGTCCCCTTTTTCGGGACCCATGATTTAACAAAAATTGAATGGGGGTCTCCTTTGTACGGGGCTACCTGAAATACAACACAATGCGAAACACGGCAACATGGCTGATGACCTCACTTGGGTCGATTGCAATTAGAAGTGAAGCTAGCAGGGCCTCATCCCGCATTTCTGAGAATATCTGAGGGCTATTATAGTCCTTAAGAGTTTATTACAACACTCTTACAAATAGCCTAAATTAGAACAAGGTTGTTCCAAGTATTTTTACAATTCTCTTTACCCTGAAATACAGTAAGAACTAGTTTGTTCCAAGCTTCTTTACAAAATTAATTACAAGTCACCAAACCGACTTTCTTCATAGCTGCTTGACCTGAGTGGCGCCGTCCACTGCATACTGTTAAGGAGGTCCCACGATGGAACAATGCTGATAGAGTAGAAACTGAGAACTCTCCCCACCTAAGTGCACATGCAATGCCATGTTCCTATGATCAAACATTCAAGTAAAATGCGGTTTCTACTTTTAGAATGCCTGTACCATGAATGAAGTGTCACTCACCATGCTGCATAGGTCATCATCGACTCTCTACGTGCTTGTACGAGAGTGTAAAAACATGGAATTGGGTGTTCACCCAGTGACACTTTATCTAAAACAAAGCCTTTTGTTTTTAAAACTCATTGGACATCCTCGATAAAACACTTTATTCAGCCATTAAAATGATCTCCGATAAAACGACTTTATTCAAAGCATTGGACAGTCTTCGATAAACATCTTTATTAGCATTGGGCTGATCTCGAATGAACATTGAAAGCATTAGAGCAGTCTCCGATCATCGCTTTATTCAAAGTATTGGGCGGAGTCTCAAACAAAGCGCTTTTATCAAAAGCATTGGACAATCTGATAAACGACTTTATTTAAAAGCATTGAATGGTCTCGATAAACAACTTTTATTCAAAAGCAGAAGCTTGCGGAGTCTTAGATAGAAAGCAGCTTTATTCAAAGCTATTGGACAATCTCCGATAAACAACTTTATTCAAAAGCATTGGATAGTCATCGATAACAACTTTTTTCAAAAGCATTAGACAGTCTCTGATAAACCGCTTTAATCAAAAGCATTGGACAATATTTGATAAACACCTTTATTCAAAAAGCATGGACGTTCTAAGATGCGTAAGCTTATGAAAAACATTAGACTGATCTCCGATGTAGCAATCAAAGCATTGGGCGATCTCAGATAACCGCTTTAATCAAAAGCATTGGGCGATCTCGAATCGGCTTTATTAGCTTGTTGGGCAGTCTCAGAAGATAACAACTTTATTCAAAACTATGAAATGCACCTGTGAGACTCTATTGGACGAAGTCCAAAGTACCGATCTCACCACCCACTCACCAAGAATGATGAATGATTATGACCATGCACACGCACCTAATTAATGTGATGTCCCCTTGCATATGAAATGAAATTATGCCATTCCATGTTATATATATGATGAGTGTTATATGGACATTTTAAACCATGCATAATACCCATGCATCATTTGAACAATCATATCAATTAACATACAATTTCCAAATAAACCACACAATACATGTCAACATATTATACACACATATATTGACATTTACAAGTCATCACCAATCAAGCAATGACTTACATTATACTCTAGGCTTAATTGCGACACCATGTCCAAAAAATAGCTACAATAATATACAATGACCTTGTTCATACACAAACACATCACAAGCCAAACCATTAGAACACATAGTTTGGCTTCCACACAATTTCAACCAAGTATATCACTCGATTCAAGCAATGATATACTACAATCATATACCAATTGTGGCAAAAATCTAGACACAAATAAGTAAACAGCCTAAGATGTAGCAGTCTCGGAAAACGGACCATAATTTGAGTTATAGAGGTTCGATTTGGGTGATTCAAAAGCCTAACATCAAGTTCTTAGATAGAGCTACAAGTTACTTCAAGGATACTAGTCCAAATTCTCACTTTTTCCCAACCGAAAATCATTCCCAAAAATCTGGATAGTAGGTTCGGCTAAAACAGGGCAACTTGTGGCAGTCCCGGAAAACAGACCATAACTTAGGTTATAGATGTCCAATTAGGGTTATTCAAAAGCCTAACATCAAGTTATTAGATAGGGCTACAATTTCCTTGAAAGATACTAGTCCAAATTCTCCCTTTTTTCTAACCAAAAATCAACCCAAAAAAACTAGACATCATATAGGGTCAAAAAAGGGCACTATTCCCATAACTCATTATTTTGCCAAGCATTGCACCGACCAAAAATGGCTAAACGACCCACTAGAATGGAAATAACCAAAGTAGGAAGAGTCCTACCTCTTGAGCGTGAAGAAACTCTGAGTCCGTGGACACTTCCTAAACCCGAAACATTTGATTTCCCGAACTCCTTATTTGAATCCTCCGCAAAATCCCGTGTTTTCGGTACCCACGCGTAACCCTCGTCGAGTAGATGAACTTTGGTTCTTGGCCCGACGAATTCCGACTGACGGAACTCCGTAGATCGAAAAGAGAAGTTTGGATTTTTTTTCTTTTTCCTTTTTTCTCTCCCTCTCTCTCTCACGTTCGAACAACCCAAAAAGAAAGTGATTTTTTCCCCTTTTCTTTTACCCTCATTTCACCCTTTTTAACATATCTTTAAGTTTTAATTGCTTAGCCCACGTCGCGCCACGTGTCACGACTCGTTCGAGCCCGTTTATGCCCCGAAACCATTTATTTTGTCATGGTTTAAGTTCAAATTATTTTAAAATGAACTTTACTAATTCATTTTTCACTTTCGAGATTTTTTTTTTCTCAAAAATCCCGTTTTTTGGGATCCACTGGATCGGGCGCCCTGAAAATCGAAAAAATCCGACAGTCTTGGAATTCGACGAAAATTTTCTGGGTAACTAGATTTTGCGAGACGAATCCAACGGTGAAAGTCTGTTTCATCATTCAAGATCTAGAAAAATTTCCAGGCTTCCTTGAACCATTTCGGCAATTTAATTGTTTTTGCCAATTTTCAGAAAAATTAAAATTTTCCCAGGTTTTACACTTATAATGGCCCCATTTTCCTCCGGTTGGAGTTTTTGTGCTGTTTCAGTCGAGGGGAAATATTTTTATTTCAAATATTGGATGTTGAGAGTTGAAAAGTTTGGTCGAAATGATTAGTGCACTTAATGTGTTCGGAGGCGATGCTCAGGTGTGTTTAAGGAGCATGGGAGACGCATGCCTCCTAATATGGATTTTGCGCATCTCGTTTTGACGGTGCATTTAATGCACTTGATGACGCCCTACCCCTATACATAGGGGTAGTGGTCTCAAGAGTGGTTTCTTTATGTCTTCTCAAGAATTTTTTGATTTTTGCATTTCACCTTCCTCTGCGCTTCTACGAACTTCTCTTTCAAATGAGGCATCGGAGATTCTTAACGCTTCGTGGAATTTTGATTTTCCGGTGAGTTTTTGCGACTCAAACCTTTTTCACGTTGTTGGTTTGCTTGAGTGTCTTTGTTGTTGGAGGCATCCTACTAGTTTCTGCTAAGGTTTTTGGGTATTTGGGTTACGTTATTTAGGTTTTGTCCCTGGTGGGTCGTAAAATCTTCAGGGGAGATTTCTTTCTCCTTTCGAGGGGTTTTATTTTTTTAATTTTTACTTTATGGACCTTAAGTTGACCCCCTCTTCTTTTCTCTCTTTTTTATTTAGAGAAACCACTCTGTAGGGGAAGCAAAATAAGTTTAGAGATGTTAGACGGTGCGACCGCCACAACTGTAGGGGAAGCAAATAATATCGTCTACTTTACACGGGGGCAGTTTGTTGCTAGGCTTTGCCTCCCCGTTCCATCGTTGGTGAAGCAGTTCCTTCATTTCACTCGGGCACCTCTTGCACTCATACATTCGAACGTTTTTCGGATTTTGATGGGTTGCAATGTGCTGAATTCTCTCTACTAGATGGATATCTCGTTGGTGGAGATCTGTGTCATTTATACTTTGAAGCTGGGGATTAGGGGTTTTCTATCCATGTCGGCCCACTGTCCCCGACTGCAATTTGTAATTGGGCTCCTTGACTCCCCCAAGATCGAGGTGAAAGAGGTCGTCTTGGTTAAGGGCCCGTGGTATGAGATTCCTGGCTCTCCAGGGCTTCATTTTGATCTGAACCGGTCCCTTTCGTTCCTAGGTTTGTCTCTGTTTTGATGTATCCTGTTTTGGTATGTCTCACATTTCCCTAGGTTGTGGGTATATTAACATACCTATCTTCTTGATGATTTGTAGGTAGGCGTAGGCAAGGCCAGCTGGTCAACTAGGTGGAGAAGGCGAGGTTGGACCGCATCCGTCGGTTGCTCGAGATCACATAGAGGAAGCACAGCCATGAGCTCCTTCTGTCTGTGAAGAACCTACAGGATTTAGGCGCCAGTCCTTTCCCCTACATAGTGCCTGTCCTTTCTCGTCCTTTGCTCAACAAGGTCGTTAAGGGCGAGCACTTTGTTCTTAAGGACCTTCTAAAGTTGTTTCTAGGAGGCTCTTCCTAGGAGCCTCTCTGAAATCCTGTCTGCGGATCATCTACCTTTGGTTGTCGGACCAGAGCACATCTCCCAATGACGAAGAAAAATAAAAGAATAAGAAGACCCAGCGGAGCGAGGTACTGGATGGAGGATTCGTGAATTTGGAGGAATGGAGTTAGTGAGTCGGTTGGGATGTGCGGTCTTGTTCGGTTTGTACAAGGATGCGTGCTTGACTGACTAGCGGTCGGGGTGACTACCCACGGCGTTGAAGCATCGGCGGAGCGTCCAAGGCGACGGCAGGATGAAGAGTCTTAGAAGAGTCGGCCAGTGGTGCGTGGACTCCCAGGCCGAACGCTGATGCCCAGTCGGCTTTGGAGGGTGCCCCTAGAGAGACTTGTGCACCACTAGAGGACGGAATCTCAGTCGGGGAATCTCCCGAGGCTGAAAGAGTTGTGATAGAGGCTCCGTTAGAGGTAGCCGCTACTCTGTCGTTCTTAACCAGGCTTACAAACGCCAACCCTAGCAGGCCAAGGATGTCTGACCCGCTGTTGCTAAGCTCGTACGTTCCTCCATAGGAGTGGGTCCCTCATTCGGAGGACACAGTGGATCTTGGCCCAGAGGGCACCCGAGAGATTATTGACTGTTGGGGCCCTTTCAACAAGAGGGAGTCTTCGGTCACACACATGTGCGACCTCTACCCAACTCTTCTTTGGGTACCAATGGCAGCTCGTGTTGAGCAGTATTCCATCTCATTTCTTGGCTACATGGACAGGGAGACCTTCCAACACGTGGCCGAATACGGGATGCTCATCCCTAATCACGACTTTCATCAGTTGGCTGAGCTGGTAAGTTTTGATTTTTAGTACCTGATTGTTAATTTTGTGTTGTGATTTTCTTCTAACATCTTCCCTTTTCCAGGCTGTGACGATAATTCGTAACATGGCTTGCCAGCATAGGGAATTCTAATATCGGTTAGGTGATGCTGAGAAGTTGAGGCTCTATGCCCATTCGGCAGTCTTCAAGTACTAGGGTTTAGGCTACTTAGCGAGAGGCAAAGTCTGGTCGAAGCCTTTGGGAAGCGGGAGGAGGCTAAAATGGTGGGGGAGAGGATTGCTCGGATGGAGAAGAAGAGGGATGAAGCAAACAGAGGCTGGTTGTGCCACTTACTTGCAATGCTGTGAGCGGCCGTAAAAGCTGAGGAGACTGCAAGGGTCCACGGCTCCGGCCGGGCGGTAGGTGCAAGGTGGTGCCAGACCACAAACAGAGTTAAAGTAATTAAAGATGAGGTGTCCACCAATTTTCGTTGCTGGTAGGAACAAGGAGGGCCATGGAGGTTAGGCATCGGTTGTTCAGGAATTATATATGCATTTTGAGTGTGCTTTTCATGTATTTTTATAACCCATATGCCTGATTCACACCCTATTCATCAATATTACACTAATTCCCCATTCTGCAATGTTTTGCAAAACATGAAGGAAAAAGCAAGCAAAAGAAGTTAAACTCTAATTGGCGTGAAGGCAGAACTAGGAGCAAGAAGGCAAGATACGCAGGAGAACTCGTTCGCCAGGTGTAGGGAAACCTCGCCTTAGTGTTGAGACTAAACGTGAGTTGCATTACATTAGTTATGGCTGCAAGATTATGATGTGTTACCAAAGGACTATTGTCTAACCCATAACGGCGCCACAAAAACTGCAAAGAAGACTTAAAATACATATACAAATTTATGACTTTATTACTAAGAATTATTATCTTAATCCTGAACGGCACCCATAAACTTGTTAACATTATACTATAAAACCACCAATCCTTTAGAGTAAATCATTTTTTTCAAAGTTAAGATTTTGTCCATATTCCAAGTGCAATGTGTCGACAAGTAATAAATGGATTTGTCCGTATATCGATCCACAGATCTCAAGAATTTCCAAAACTAATCACCTGACCACTAAATCACATACTATTTGGACCATCGCTTGATAACGTGTTCAACAGAAAAGCTGGAAAATAACTAATCTCAAGAAATGGAATTTAGAATAACCGAATAAATGAATGAAGGTAAATCCAGTTCTATAACAAGGAACGAATACTGAACAATTATCATAAAAAGACACATCAAGAGAAACAATTCAGAGGAACGATCAATCCCTTAGTGAATATTGATTGAATCTCCTCTTACTATCCTGCTAAAAATCTGTCCAAGGCAATTTTAGTGCAGCTGGATCTCTCCACACTCCACATTTCTATCTCATTCCTTCCTTTTTTTTTTTATTCCTCTCGACTACAGGATTTAGATAACTACTTAACAAGAACCCTAATTCATATTTTCTTTGCAATACTTCATACCCATTTTGTGAGACCGTACACCTTAGCTCCCAAGTTACCTGGCCACATGATGTACAACTTCCAACATCTTCTAAATTAGAATAGATCAACCTTTCCTTGATTAGATCTCAGCCAACACTTTGATTGGCCTCACCATCCAATTGAGGTGAAATCTCCCGTTTGTTTAAATAGATGTCGCTCAACCTGCTCTTGACTTCAAGTGAGAAGAGTGATTTATCTAAGCTTAACTTGCAGTTTAACTGATCCTTCTTGCATTAGCAGTTAGTATACCTTCAAAAGAATCGTACGCTACTCCTCGTGATCGTCTTCCCGTGGCTGCTCACAGAGGACTTCCTTTGAAATCGCGGTAATGACGCAAATTCTTATCTGTATAGGAAATCGATATTCAGATCCAAAATCAATAAACGATAATGCGAGAGTAAATTAGTAAGTGAAATGAACAAGATGCTGGAAATGCTACGGGGAAGATCAATTCTAACTAAAAGCGTTCTCTTAATGGGGCGGGTTCCTTGATTACTTTGAATTCACTTCGACATTCCAGCGATCAATAAACGGCGCGGGTGGAAGCGGAACAATCGAATTTGAGAATTTATGCAGAAATTCCATACGGTCGGTAGTAACGAAAGAAATTGATTTGACATTCGACTTCGCTCAGCGATAACATCGGTCGGGAAATCTGTGAAAATGCGAGAGTATGATGCGCTGCAAAAAGCGAATGAAAATTAAGAAAATAAAAGAAAAGAAAAAATAAAGAAAGGAAATGAGCTTCGGCTATCGGACCTCGTGCGTGACCGCGAGCTGCTTGAATGAGCTGGATAGATGCGTATTTATAGGGTTTCTCAATTGGGCCCTAATCCCGGTATAGCTATTTGTGGATTTTAAAGTATCGAGGCCCAAGTCAGCACATTCCGCGTCGCGACTTAGGTTTCCTTGTCGTGACATCATCGATCTTCGACATCAATCTCGCGTCAGCGACATCAACACTACATGTAGCCTTGATTTGGTCATTCTTGATCCGACATCACCATCTATCGTGACCTCGACTCGAGTCATCTGCCAGTCTTTAAATGATCTTGGATCTTGACATCAATCTCTGTCCGCGACATCGTCTTAAGAAGCATGAAAGCTTCAAGCGGTGCGCTCTGTTGTCGCGACATCAGTTGATGTCGCGACATCCTTTATGACTTCTGCTGACTTTGATCCTGATCGTTCCTGATGTCACGACATCGATATCTTGTCGCGACCTCACTTTATGAAACTTCAACCTTCAACTGAGCAGGTCCTATGTCGCGACTTCGATCTTATGTCGCGACATCAGCTTTCCGGCTTGCAGTCTTCACTTGATGGCTTTTGATGTCGTGACTTCGGCCTCTTGTCGTGACAGCAGTTCATTTCCCTTCGGCTTTCATCTGATGGTTCCTGATGTCGCGACATCAATCTCTTGTCGCGACATCTTGTCACGTCTTTTGCAGATTTCAACTGGTCTTTTGATGTCGCGACATCAATCTCTTGTCGTGACATCAACTATAGGATCTACAGGTTTCCACTGTTTTCTCATGATGTCGCGACCTCGATCCGCGTCAGCGACATCACATCATGCCTTCCACAAGTCTCAAGCTATGCGTTCTTGATGTCCGCGACGCCGGTATCTTGCCAGCGACATCTTCATGATTACAGCCTTGGCCGGTTCTTGATGTCGACTTGATCTTACGTCGCGACATCGGCTCATTTCTTTTCGGTCTTTCTCATATGCGGTTTCATGTCGCGACTATAAATGTTATCCGCACATCGCGACCTCAAGCTGGTGTGTAAACCCCAGCGCATCAATGACTTAGCCATTTCTTTTCCTTTCATTCACGCCAGTGGGCGCACTTTACTCCACCGATTCTTGCATTTTTCCCCTTTGCATTTTCTTCTTTCTTTTATACTTCACGCAATTACTTGAATCCTGGTGAGTTTTTCATATTCACGTATATTAATTATTCATTTCTAGATGAAAATCAAACAGAAAAATGGACTAAAATAGATGACTTTTAAGGTACCGTGAGCTCCTGACTTAAAATTTTCTTGTCACCAGCGAAAAAAGAAAATTGTGTCCTCAAACAAGAAGGACATTTTTGTTTTGTTTTTCATCCTTTATCTGTTTACCTTTCTAATCTAGAACTAAAGATATCCTTCAATTCAAGTTTCGAGTTTTAGATGAAGAATAAAGCATGGTATACTTTTATTACAAATTTCTTGATAAACTAATGTATTTACCGGTTTATTTATCAAGTCTTACTAATGAGCTTTGTGCGGGTCAACAATCCTTCTCAACTTCTTCTTGGTTTTAGTAAATCTTAAGGAGTTTCTTAAATTGTTTATTCAGTCCCATATGCTTTATTTTTCATATTGATCTCCGCTAATATTGGTGATTTCCTTCAAAATCAATCGGTCTTTTGGCTTGTAATGTTAGGCTTGGTAAAAGGGTAGGATGAATGAAGAAATTTTTAGGTTGAGATTACCCAAACTTTTTTTTTCTTCTCCCCAACTGTTATTTCCTCCTAAAAAAAAAAAAAAAAAACTCCCCCAAACTTTATGTTTGGGATTTTACCTTGAATTTCTTCTTTTCAAAGCTGTATGCTCCCAATTCTCTTCTGTAATTCGATTTTTGGGGAATTTTTCCTTCTAATAATAATCGCCCCTTAGGAATTATGCTATGTTTTTCTTTTTTAGGCTTTCTAACACTCTCTTAAGCGAACTTTGGGTTAGTAGCTCCCATACCAGATAGTGATAGGTACTAGGTGTTGAAACACTAGAACTTAATTGTTGAGAGAGTTGAGCCTGAAGATACAAAAACTATTCTTTAGCTTTCTTTCCTTTTGTATTTTCTGTCTTCGATCTCTCCTCCCTTCACCTTCTCTGTACATCTCTTTTGCCTTTCCCTAATCAAACTCCCCCGAGCTTCATCTCCTTATACTCCCCTTTTTGAGTTCTTGGTCATCATGGGTTCTTTCTTGGAAGTTTAGTGATAAAGGATGGCTTGGGCTTTTCATTGGCTTATTTTGGGAACATGGAATATCGTGGCTCAAATTCGGGGACTAAGGTGTATGCAAAAGCTTATACCATAATTAATTGGTTGGAAAAGCTCAAAGCCCCGTTAAATAATGGCTGTATCCGCATTAGGTTGTTTTCAACTAAGTTCGCCTCAATCGATATTGAGCAAGTTCTAGGGTTTGTGGATTACAAATTACGAATTCGAATTTTCCTAATTTCGATCAAAGTTCAAGGGTCTTTGTTGGCCAAGGTGTATTATTTCCTTGAAGACTTGTGTTTATTCCTTTGTCTATTTACATTAGTTTACCCAGTACTTTGTTATATCGGAAATTAACGATTTCTGAGTTTTCAACCCAAGCGAACTTGAACAAGGCCGGTACATACTCTTAGTTTAGGTTTCATTATTCATGTTCTCCATTCTTTTCGAGATAAATTGAGCGAACATAAATGTTATTTTTGATTCTAACGAGAAAATAAACTAGTCTGAGAAACACAATCCACACATCATGGTCAACCAATTTGTAAATCACGAGAATTTTTATTCAAATATCAAAAAGATTTCGATATTGCCACACCAAGCTGTTCATTTACAAACATTTTCTAAATTCAAGAGAAAAACTCCCATTTCTGCTCTAAAAATCCTATCTCTTCTCAGAATGTTTGCATCCCAGCTTCAAATTTGGTTCTCGGACAGGCTCTATTGACACGATTAAGGCCGTGCTGGTCGTCCGCGACAAATTGGGTACGCTTCACCACCTTTTTCTTTGGAGCTTCTTGGTTGATGGATTCTAACTATCCATATTCCCTTCCATCAGCGACACTACGGGTGAAACAACGTTTTTATGGAACACTTAGTGGAATTGATTTGTTTAAGGCTCCCTCATTCCGCAGCAGTGTTTGCACACCCCTCGAGCCGCTTCTTTTGCTCGGCCTTCCTTCCTTCCATTCTTGTAGCAAGAGTCCTTTCCTTTGTTCTTCCCTACTTTTATAGTGAATTGCGTCCCTTGGGAAGAATGGGATGTTTTATTACTTACTTCAATTTCCCAGTGAAGTATTAAATGAGGCTCTTCGATTCATGCTCCTATCTACGTTTTCCACTAAGATTTTTTTTTTTTTTTTTTTTAATGAGAAGATTGATCGTTTTTCTCTCTAGTCCTTATTCTCACTAAATATCCACTCTTAGGCGAAAATATTCTTTAGATCGATTAGATCAAAGAATGAGAATTGTTTACGCCTTTATTATCTATTGATTTCGCAGGAATCGGAAAGTTAGGGTGAATTGCAGTTAGATGGACCTTGAATGAAACTAGACCCTAGGTTCAATGTTTCGACCTTGCCCTTGAAGTAAATGTATTGACTGTTGGGCACTTAAGTCTAGACCTTAGTTACTGGGTGTTATGACTTCAGATTTTTATTTTGGGACCCGAAAATTGGAGTTATGTCAGAGAATGTTCTTTTATTCGTCTTGACTAAATTTAATCCCGTTTGGCTATCTTTTTCCCTTTCATTGATACGCTTACTTAAACATTCTGGTTATCCCCCTAAATTGATGTCATGTCCCAAGACCAATCGAACAAACGATTAACAACATGTTTTGATCATTCAATGTCACTCAAAACGATTATACCTGATTTATTTTTATCAAATGCCCATTAGTGAACCATTCTCCCAGATTTCACTAGTTAAGCATTATTTTATGATAAAAATAAATTCCCCCAAACTTCTAATCTTGCTACTATATATATAATATCCTAATCAATTATTTCAACTCAAATGCGAGATTGAAATTTAAGACAAAGGAAAAGAGTGAAACTCCCTTTTTGTTTCAGTATATACTCTCGTTTGTCCTGAAATATAATTTCGGTTCTTTTAGTACGTAGCGCACTTCACTGCTTGTATGCTTCTTCATTGTCAGCCTTCAGTGGAGCTTCCCTGTATTCATTAAATAAATCAATTCATCGGCTTGGCACTCTATTGCGTGAATGCAATTCGAAGCTCATTCATTCTACTCCCTTCAGTTCTGACACTTTTCCTTGTAGATTCAGATAGACCAATGTTGTTCTCAGCAAGATTCTTCCGAGCAGTATAAATATTCTCATTTCTTCTATGTTTGGAATTGGTGATTTCTCTTCTTTGTTCAGAAGGAAGAGATGGAACATAGAATTTGTTGAAATAAGCACTCATCCCGACTCCTCCCGGTGTTAACGGTTCAGTGGTAGGGAGTTAGAAGCGAGTTAGCCATATCTCTCGAGAGAATGGAAACAAGCGCAAGCGAGATAGCTCTGGCTACACCATTCAATTTGATTGAATTTGTTATCCTCGAATCGTCCCAAGTGTTCATTAGGTTTTCGAGTGGAATACCCAGTGAATTGATTACTGTTGAATCATGGTATAAATATTTACAGTTCGAGCTGAAATTATTAGCATTGATTTAAATACGTTTCTGTGCTAAATATTTATTGTGTGGATGAATGAATTCCATAAATTCTCCATAACGTCATGCTCATGAGGTCTCTTCTTGCATTCTGGTTGGCTACATCGTGCAATCCTTTATCATCATGGGTGTATGAAATTTGTCTTCCTGAGATCAAAGGTACACTGGATCAATGAGTTAGCCTAATCAACAAGCATTTTCAATATGGGTTGTTAAAGGTCGTGGCTCTTGATCCTTTAGCAAGCATATTTTTGTTCTTTTCTTTTAAAAATGTCCAAATTAGTATATCCTTCTTTCATCCCGAATATTATTTATTAAATTCTTTCGATCCGACAGCGGCGCCATAAAACTTGTTGAGACCAGCGTGTTGCACATTTATGCATTAATTGTACATACAAGATTATGATGTTATTGCAAAAGGACTATTTATTACAATCGACAGCGAGCGCTAAAACTTGTAAAGAAGACCAAAATACATATACAAATTTGCTTATGGCGTTATTACCAAGGACTATTATCTAATCCCAAACAGCGACACCATAAAACATTAACATTATACTATACCAAAGCCGCAATCTCTTAGAGTAAATCATTTTTTTCAAGGATTGGTTTGGTGCGATATTACGCAGAATGCAGTCGACAAGTAATAAAATGGATTTAAGTCGGATATCGATCCACTGAGAGATCTCAAGGAATTTTAAATCAACTACCACGACTACTCGAGAAATTCATACTATTTGGACCATCAGTTGATAGCGATTGTTGGCGTAAAAATTTGGGAAAATAACTAATCTCAAGAAAATGGAATTTAGAATAAGGCGAAATAAAATGAATGAAGGTAAAACTAGTTCTATAACAAGAAATGAATCTTGAACAATTATCATAAAAAGAGACACATCAAGAGAAAGCGAGGCGCAGGGAGCGATCAATTCCTGTAGTGAATATTGATTGAATTTCTTGATTATCTCAAGTTAAAAATACATCCATAAAGGCAATTTTAGTGCGGTTGGATCTCTCCACTCCACATTTCGTTATCTCCATTTTCCTTATTCTCCAGTCTGAGGATTTAGATAACTACTTTTATGAACTTCCTTAATCTGGGTATTTTCTTTTCACTTGATACTTCGTACCCATTTTATGGATGCAGTACACCTTAGCTCCCAAGTTATCGGTCAAACAAGGATGTACAACTTCCAAATTACTCTTCCTGAAATTAGAATAGATCAACCTTTCCTTGATTAGATCTCGGCTAACAGGTTGGCCTCACTATCCAGAATTGAGAATTGAAATCTGTTGTTTAAAATAGATAAGTCGTTCGACTCGTTCTTGACTTCAGTGAAGAGTTGCTCCCCGAGGAAGTGAAGAGACTTGCAAAGCGCAGCCGGATCCCTAATAGCGAGGTTAGTATACCTTCAGCAGGCGTACGTTACGGGATCGTCTTCCACTGTGTCACTCGGAGGACTTCCTTGAAATCGGGTAATGTATGATTCTTAACGGGTATAGGAAGCGATATTCGGATCAGAAATCAATAAACCAATAATCCCGAGAGTAAATTCGTAGTGATGAACAAGATCTTGGAAAATGCTACGGGAAAGATCAATTCTAACCGCGTTCTCTTAATGGGCGAGTTTCATGATTCTTGGAATTACGCACTACGGCATTCCAGCGTCGATCGAGCAGCGCCAGTGGAAGCTGGAACTGTCGAATTTGAGGTATGCGAAATTCCATACGTTCAGGTAGTATGAAAAAGAAATTGATTTCGACATTAGAAGCGACTCAGCGATAACATCAGTTCGAAATACAGCGAAAAATACGAGAGCATGATCTGCTCTAAAAAAAACGGAAATGAAAAATTAAGAAAAATAAAAGAAAAGAAAAAAAATAAAGAAAGGAAATGAGCTTTCAGCTATCCAGACCTCGTGCAGTGGCGTAGAAACTGCTGAAGATGAGAGTTTTGAGATATGGCTGGCATTGTTTATAGGGTTTCTCAATTGGGCCTAATCGATGTAACTGCGTAGTTTAAAGTATCCGGGCTGAGTCACGTTCACGTCGCGACTTCAGTTTCCTTGTCGTGACATCATCGATGTCGCGACATCAATCTCACGTCGCGACATCAACTTACACTCTGTAGCCTTGATTTGGTCATTCTTGATGTCGCGACATCACCATAAATAGTGACCTCATTTCGAGTCATAAGCGATCTTCGGATCTTGCGCGACATCGATCTAATCCGCGACATGCGTCTTAAGCTATGCTTCAAGCGGTCGCTCGTTTGTTGTGGCGACATCAGATTGACCGGCGACATCGCTGCATGACTTCTGCGGCACGATCTGGTAGTTCACGATGTCCGCGACGCATGATATCTTATCGCGACCTCACTTTATGAAACTGGCCTTCCAGCGGCGGAGTCGCATGTGGCGACCCGATCTTATGTCGCGACATCGGCTTTCCCGGCTTGCAGTCTTGCCCTTGATGGCTTTTGATGTATTGACCGGCCTCTTATCGTGACGGCCCGGTTCATTTCCGCCGGCTTTCATCGATGGTTCACGATGTGGCGACATCAATCTCTTGTCAGCGACATCTTGTCCGTCTTTGCGATTTCAGCGGTCTTTTGATGTCGCGACATCAATCTCTTAATATGGCATCAACTATAGGATCTACGGGTTTCACTGTTTTCTCATGATGTCGCGACCTCGGTGCGTGTCGCGACATCACATCGGCATCTGCTCCCATGAAGTCTCAGTATGCCGTTTCTTGATGTCGCGACATCGATATCTTGTCGCGACATCTTCTCATGGTCTGTAGCCCGACGGTTCTTGATGTCACGACTTCGATCTCACGTCGCGACATCAGCTCATTTCTTTTCAGTCTTTCTCATGTGCAGTTTCATGTCGCGACTTCTATAGCGTGTTATCCCTGTCGCGACCTCAACTGGGCTGTGTAAACCCCAAAACTGCATCAATGACTTAGCCATTTCTTTCCTTTACGCTCTGCCAATTAGGTACGCACTTTTACTCCACGATTCACGCATTTTCCGCGCATTTTCTTCTTTCTTTTATACTTCCTGCAATTTAACGAATCTGGTGAGTTTTTTTCATATTTCTGTATATTAATTATTCATTTCTAGATGAAAATCAAACAGAAAAATGGACTAAAAATAGATGACTTTTAAGATCATCACCTAGGCATAGAGGTTTGTCTAGGCATAGACATAATTCGCCTAAGCGAGCTAGTGATCAACATGAAGACTCTTGAAGACATGCTCTCAGGTTCACTTAGGCGAACCTAGCCTCGCCTTGGCGTAGGGGTTCGCTTAGGTGTAGCTTCCCCTCACCTAGGCAAAGGACCATCACAGAAGAAGAAGACACATGTCTTCACCTAGGCGAAGCTTAGTTCGCTTAGGCGAAGAATGTTGGGTTGGAATACGAATATTCCCATCTTTAGCCCAATCATTAGTCCATTTCCCAAGGGGTATATATACCACATCTGTTTTAGACCTAAAAGGGGAGGAGACTCGAGAAGAGGTGGACACACTTCCATTTCTAGGGTTTTTCTCTCTAGGATTAGATTTTTTAGGGTTTTTAGTTTTTACTTGATTTTGAGCTCATTTGCGGAGCTATGTTGGAAGATTTAGCTGCTAGGAGACATCTTGTAGAAGTGGATCTGAGTTTTAGACGAGATTGATTACAATTTGTTTTGTATTCCTTAACTCTACTTTATTTCTTAATCTTTCAGTATTCTATTTGGTGCAAATATGGTATTGTTGGGTTTTGAAGCTGCTATGAGTGGCTAACTTATCCCCTAGGGCTGGTTGCTGAAATTGGTGGCAGACTTAGGGTTTTTATTGACTGATTTGTAGGAATCCATGATTGTGTTGAGGTTGTATGTTTGTGGATCTTTGACTTTCCAAGGTTTTCTCTTAATTGTTGTATGTTAAATTTTGAAATTGGGGCCTAGAGCTTAAGGGGTTTGAGGAAGCATTTGAGTATCCTTAGAGATTGGTTTTTTCACTTTCTGATATTAGTTGTTAGACTCTAATTTGACTTAATCAAAGAGATCTAGGAAACTAGGAATGCCTAGTACTAGGTGGATTTCATTAAGATGAACAACATGCAATCTTATGAGAAGATCGTAAGGACCGAAAGGAGATCGATTGGAACATAACCCGGGATGTTCTATTGCAAGGACCGAAAGGAGACCAATAGAACTCCCAAGGACTGATTCACCATAGAACCAGTATCACATTTTCAGACCTAGAAGGATCGAAAGGAGAATAGGAATGGAGTGTGATAAATTGAGGGGAGACACAAAAGTGTAAAGCTCGTATTAGGTTCCTTGGGTAAGCACATGAACGTTTTCATGTTAATCTGTATTTTAAGTTTTTAAGTCATAAACCCACCAATGGATGCAACCGGCCCTAGCATTAATCATTAGAGTTTTTCTTCCAATTCGCTTCACTTATTTGCTGATTTTTCAAGATTTAGACTAGTTTGTTTTTAGTTTAAATTCTAGTTGATCATCATCAAAATCAGTTTTATCGCTTGGATAGTGAAAAGTCTTTAGTAGCTAGGGTACTTTGTCCCCAATTAAACCAAATTTTCCTTGTGGGTTCGATACTTTGGGTTTTTAATTAAAAACTACTATATTACTTGTGATCTGTACACTTGCGGATTTGGTTGTTTTATGCTAAAATTTATATATATGCAAATAATCGAACAGAATGCTCTGGAGGTGATCTTTGCCTATGGGTACGAGTGTTGTGTGTTCAAACAAAACATTTGTGGAGACCATCCAGAGGTCTTAGATCGTATGCTTGACTCAGCCGACTCGCTGCCTCTTGAGTTCTTTGTGAACCCCAAGTGCCCCCTTGTCCAAGTGGCTGCCTAGGCCACAACTACTGAAGCACCTACGAGCAAAATGGCCAAGGAACCCATGGAGGTTGCTGCCACCGAGGACCAGAGCGGACTCTAGCCCCTCTTTTTTCGTAATAGTCCCAATATGGCCGCTTAGACATATATCATCATGTAACTAATGACGCAATTGGCGTATTTATGAGAAATAACTTTTTGTAATGGGCCCAATATGGCCGCTTGGACATTTATCATCATGTAACTAATGACGGTATTGACGTATTTATGAGATATAACTTTTGGTATTCTTTGTACAAATGACCCTTTTTTCTTTATACAAACTCTGGCTAGGATCTTTGCTCTAGAGGCACCCAAGTTAAGTTATATCCGGCTAGGTACCCTTCTTGGGCTCCGACCTTAGTGGTCGAGTCAAGAGCTGGGTCGTGCTTAGGCATGTACCAGCAGGCTAAGGACCATGTCTGGTATTGTGAAAGTGATAGCAGGCCTAGGGTCACATCCAGGCTTTTGATAGTGCCAATAGGCTAAAAGCCACGTTTGGTCTTTTGAAAGTGCCAGCATGCTTAGAGCCATAGTCTGGTCTTTTGCGAGTACTAGCAGGCTTAGAGCCACATTTGATCTTTAGAAATGCCAGCAGGCTTAGAGCCACAGTCTGGTCTTTTAGGAGTGCCAGTAGTCCTAAAGCCACATTATGGTCTTTTGAGAGTGCCAACAAGCTAAGAGCCACATTTGGTCTTTTGAAAGTGTCCACAGGCTTAGAGCCATAGTCTAGTCTTTTGGGAGTGCCAGCAGGCTTAGAGTTACAGTCTAGTCTTTTGGGAGTGCTAGTAGGCTTAGAGCCATAGTTTGGTCTTTTGAGAGTGCTAGTAGGCTAAGAGCCACATATGGTCTTTTGAAAGTGCCAACAGGCTTAGAGTCACATTTGGTTTTTTGAAAGTACTAGCAGGCTTAGAGCCACAGTTTGGTCTTTAGGGAACGCCAGCAGGCTTGGAGCCACAATCTGGTCTTTTGGGAATGCCAGCATGCTTAGAGCCACAATATGGTCTTTTGAGAGTGCCAGCAGGCTAAGAGCCATATCTGGTATTTTGAAAGTGCTAGCAAGCTTAGAGCCACATATGGTCTTTTGAAAATGCCAGCAGGCTTAGAGCCACAGTCTAGTTTTTTGGGAGTGCCAGCAAGCTTAGAGCCACAATCTGTTCTTTTAGGAAGAGGCAGTTGCAAAATTTCAAAATATTTTAAAGATCATCTTTATTGATAGTAATACTTTCAAAGGAAATTTTACTAGTAATACCTCTTTAGATGCATGGCATTCCACATTCTAGGCACTGGAGTCCCGTCTAGCTTGTTCAATGCGTATGATCCGGTTGCCCCCACTTGGACTATCGTGTATGGCCCTTCCCAGTTTAGTTGGAACTTCCCGTATGCTGGGTTAGCAGTGTTTTCAAAGACTCTTCTCAAGACCAGTTCTCTGTCTCGGAATGTACGCAGTTTTACCCGCCTGTTGTATAGGTTTGTCAATCTTTGTTGGTATGACGCTATGCGCATAACTGCAGCTTCGTGAAGCTCTTCTGTCATATTTAGGTCTTTAGCATTAGCCTCTTCAGGAATTCAAGTTCGAAGTATGGGCATCTCATTTTCTGTGGGAATTATAGCCTCTATCCTGTAAATAAAGGCAAATGACGACACCCCAATTGGCTTCCGACTGGTCGTTCTTTAGGCCATAGAACTCCTGGTAGTTCATCTACCCATTTTCCTTTGGTTGAATGCAAACGCTTTTTCAAAGTTGTTAAGAGAGTCATGTTGGATGATTCTGCTTGGCTGTTGCTTTGTGGGTACCGTGGGGTTGAATACAAGTTCTTGACTTTCAACTCATTGCAAACATTCCTGTATACCCTGCTATCAAACTGTGGCCCATTGTTAGTCACTATCAACTGTGGTATTCGAATCGGTAGACGATGTTCTTCCATACAAACTGGACGACATCTTTGTCTTTGATGGAGGTGAATGTGACCTGCCCATTTGCTAAAATAATTACATTTGCTACCAATAATAACTATACGTGTTGTGGTAGTAGGTGAGTGGATACAACTATATCGAATTCCCCCAGCGGGCTAAGGGCCAAGGGATCATTATGGTTGTCAAATTCTGAGCTGGCACACTTGAAATGGGGGCTTGCCGTTGGCAACGATCACACTTCTTGACATAGGTGGTTGCATCCGTCCTCATGGTTGGCCAGTAGTAGCCTTGGGTATGGGCCTTGTGTGCCAAAGTTCTGCTGCTTGGATGGTTTTCGCAGATTCCTTTGTGGAGTTCCCCAATGCATACTGCCCATGCTGGGTGGTGAGGCATTTAAGATCTTGGCCCATCCCAAGGCGGGTTGCTTCTGGCGCGTTCCATGAGGGAAGAATGTTGCCCCGAACACGGATCTTGTGGGCTTTGACCCTTCTATCTCGGAGTTCTCCCAAGCTCAAGTAACGGACTATTAGAGTCATCCAAGAGGGATATGATTCTTCTATCTCATTTACCCGGTTGGTAGCAATTGACGACTCTAGCTGGTAATAGACAGGGAGGAGCACTGTTTCTTTAGTTGGTAGGGATGCGGCCATTGCCGCTAAGGCATCCGCCTTTTCGTTTGAACCCCTTGGAATATGCTCAAGCTTCTAAGCCATGAAATGTCGGAGCTGTGAGACATAAATACTTGGTCATGCGGCCCCGGTCAGGTGTCTCGGAATTCCCCGTTTTTGTCTACCACCGGTGGGAGTCACTTTGTATGATGATCTTTGGAGGATACATAAGGTGCGAGATCTATATTAGGCTAGGATAAACTCATATCTGCCCCTAATTATTGGGCCATGAGGGAAGTCTAACCGTATAGCCTGCTCTATCCTCTCCCCGATTGGGGCTTTAAGTTGCAAGCCAACACTAGCTCCTGTTTGCCGAGAAGCGCCATCCACATTAAGGATCCATTAGTCAGCATTAGTCAGCATGATTCGTGCCCGCATTGGGGTGATGCGGAATCGTCAGGTATATTCCTATGTTCCTCCTGCTGTAGTAGTCAAACTCTCTTTTGCAGTATAGTGGTCTAGGGTCGAACACGGGGATGGGTTTTCATCCCACGAATGATTTGCATCAGTGATTGGAAAATGGTGAGGCTTTTGTTTGGATTTTCGGATTTTTGTTAAAAACATGGGAGGTTGGTTGTTCAACGATTCGCGTAATGGCTTAAATGAAAGTGTGAAATGGTAACCTTGCTTAAAGACTAGGAGTCACTAGCTTGATAACATGGGGTGATACGGTGTCCTCGGGTTATTTCCTCGCATTAGGGCAATTGACATATAGTGAGCCAAAACCCCGGATCTTTGTTTAGCTATAAAACCTAACCCCCAAAAACCACTCCCTATTTAGTCAACCCAAGTACTAAGCATTCAAAGTCCATTCGGTTTGAAACCCTAGCATTTTAACCTCATTCCCATGGCACAAGTAAATGCCATCTACAAAGAATATCGGTGCATCTGCCATTGAAGTACCTTGAACCTGCACTTTATGGCAGTGACCAAAAGAAAGGCATTAAATGGCATTAAGCCCTTGTTTGGAAAGTTGGGAACCATAAATGCGTACACAACATTCAAAGCATGAGGACAACTGCCGGTAGCCTCAAAACCAAGCTAGCAACCCTTACTCTTCAAAGTACATGAGGCTTAGCGAAAGCATGTAATTGTCATCCTCAGGGGTGTTTAGCGGTAGAAAATAATGAAAAGAAAGAAGGAGAGACGAGAGCAAGTAAACCCTCAAATGAAAAATGCGAAGCGTATTAAAATGAAAAAAGTTGCTTAGGGTTACAAAGTTGAGGGGCTTATATAACTTGATCGAAGTGTGAAATGACAAAATTACCTAAAATATGAAATTACATACTTAAGGGATAAATGGTAATTAATCAAAACATGGTCGTTTAGAACCAAAAATACAAAGCACGAGCGGCAATTTCGCTATCACGACAAATTTAAGCTAGCATAAGCGTTTCGCTAGCATAGCGAAAGAGGCTAACAACCTAGCGAAATTTTTATGAGATAGCGAAATTGGAAATTTTAAGCTAGGAGCCGATGAATTTAAGCTAGCTAGTGAGAAATTTAAGCTAACCTAGCGAAATTTTCCACATAGCGAAAATTTAAGCTGGGATTGCATTTTAATATGGTCGCGAGAATTTTCGCGTCCCAAAGCGAAAATTCGCCAATCCCGGCGAGTACCCGCGATCATATGGCGAAGCCGACTTTGATCACGCTACGCTTTTGCTCTTTTGCATCCCTTTCATCCGCACCGCGCACTTCTTATTCATCACTTTTGCCTTGATTCTTCCTTTGCATCTTGACATTTCATCGCCTCAGCTCGGTGAAATCATCGAGGATTCTCGCATTCAGCACCAATAAGAAGCCAAGCTTGCTGAAGTTCCCAAGACCTGCAAAACTGTCCAAAACAATCTCGAAAACAAATCAAAAACACTAAGTGGACATGCACATGACAATTGGCTTAATTCATATGATTAGTGCGCAAAAAGCACTCAAAACCTATCTTGAATAGGGCTCAAAATAGCACTTTTTGGGCACTAATCAGTCTAACCGTATAGCCTGCTTTATCCTCTCCCCGATTAGGGCTTTAAGTTGCAAGCCAACACTAGCTCCTGTTTGCCGAGAAGCGCCATCCACATTAAGGATCCATTAGTCAACATTACTCGGGTCCGCGTCCTATTGGGGATCTCTGCTAAAAAGTCTACTAATATCTATCCCTTTATTGCCAAGCAGGGTTTTATCTTGGATACCCGAACTGCGCCCGAAAAACCCCAATAGCCCGCTGAGCCATCCTTCTTGGCCAGTCGGGTTTATGTAAGGTGCCGTGGGGAAGATTGGTCGACACAGTAAGGGTAGCGAGTAAGGCGAGTATTTTGGTTGCCACCTGAGGCAGCGTTGCTTGCTCGAGACAGGTATACTAAGTTTATGCTTCGGATAGGGATTTTCTTACAAAAAATACTAGTCTCTGTTTATGGTTTTCATCTTCTTTGAACAAAGCTGCACTCATTGAGACATCTGAAACAACTAGGTAAAGATAGAGCGTATCACCCGCTTCAGGGCTAGCTAAAACCAACGGTTCGGTGAGATACTGCTTAATTGCCATGAAAGCCTGGTCGCATTCCTTATTCCAACTGGTCAGTTTGGCTCCCTTTAGAGTGGTGAAAAACGACTTTAATCGGTTTGTAAAACAAGATATGAACCGTCTGAGAGTTGCCAATCGGCCAGTCAATTGTTGCACTCATTTTCTGGAGGTAGGAGTCTGAGATTCTATAATAGCTCTAAGCTGAATAGGATTGGCCTCTATCCCTCTTTGTGTTACCATAAAAGCCAAAACTTGATGATTTAGATGCACATTTTAGAGTTGAGCTTAAATCACCGTGCGTGCACACTTATTTCGGGTTTCTTGCAGGTGTTTCGTGTGATCGGGGTGTTCTTTGGATTTGACAAGCATATCGTCGATGTAGACTTCCATGGTCTTACCCATTAGTGGTCGAAATATCTTGGTCACCAACCTCTAATAGGTTGCTCTGACATTCTTCAAGCAAAAAGGCATTACATTGTAGCAGTATAGCTTGTGCAGTGTAATGAAGACCGTTTTCTATGCATCAAGCGGGTGCATGGGAATCTAGTGGTATCTAGAGAAAGCGTCTAGAGATGACAACATCCCATGCCCGGCTGAGGCATCAACGATAAGATCTATACGCAGCAGGGGGAAGCTATCTTTCGGGCATGCTTCTTGAGGTCCATGTAGTCTACACATACTCTCCACTTACTACCCTTCTTTGGAACCACCACCATACTAGCAAGCCATTCGGGGTATTTTACCTCTTTGATGAAACCTGCTCTCAGAAGATTGTCCACCTCTGTTTGAATAATTTGATAGCAATCCAGGAGGAAACGCCTCACTTTCTGTCTCACTGGCTTGGCCGTGAGGATAATATTTAGTTTGTGAGAGGCCAGCATCGGGTCGATTCCGATCATATCTGAGTGATTCTAGGTGAACACGTCTATGTTTCTTAACAATACGCATTGTAGCTGCTCTTTTTCTTCCCTGGATAGCAGAGAACTAACTTATGTGAACTTCTCCGGTCCGTCCAACACCATTGTCTCTAGGGGATCCACGGCTAATGGGTCCTTCTCTTTCGCCCTGACCTGGGCGGCGAACTGTGGTTGCTACGCGGGGGTGTGATCTTTGAAGGGAGGACTCCCTGAGCTCTTCTCCCCATTATGTTCCTCTATGGATAGCTGATAGCACTACCTTGCGGCCAGCTAACTGCTTAGAAGGTCGACCTGCCCCATGTTGGTTTAATAACTGACCATCTGGTGATATGTTGATGGGACGACCTTTATCGAATGCAGCTAGTTCCGACCTACTATGGCATTATAAGGTCCTAAGACTTCGACAATTAAGAACAAAACCTGCTGGGTGACTGGTCTTACTTATACAGGGAGCGTGACGTCTCCTAGTGTCGTGGTTGTTGTGTCGTTAAAACCAGTGAGGATTCACCTGACTGAGTTTAGCATTCCTGAGTAAAGCTTCATTTAATTAAAGGCTAGTAGCAATAACAACTCCGTCACTCTGCCAGGATCTACTAGCACCCTGTACACATCAAAACCGCTAATACATAGAGTGAGTACCATTGCATCATAATGGGGCACAATGACCCTACTTTGGTTTACCAGAGGAAAGGATATAGGGCCATCTATCGGTTTGGTTTCTTCATGGCTGCCTCCTGTGTGGACCAGCATTGCTTTGGCCTTGGCCCGTAGGCGTTCTCGAGCTCCGCTCTTTTTAGGCGCTTCGATTGATCTTGGTCATCGGGCGGGGACGCTTCTGAGTATACTCAGTTTATGTGCAGTGCAGTTACGGCGGGACGAGACGCCGCCGGGCATAATTACATGCTGCTTTGGTGGCCCAAATTCCTACTAGGTCAACTTCACAAAATACCTTTTGAGGTGCCCTGCTTTGATTAGTCTTTCCACCATGAATGTTAGGCTTCGACACCTGTTGATCTTGTGCCCATGAACTCTATGATAATCGTACTGTACGAATAGGTTTCTCTGAGAGGGATTCATCTGGATTGGTGTAGGCCACTTTAAATCTGGAAAGTCGCTAATGAGGGACAACATCCTCTATTATGAGATGTTTAGGGGGGTGAACTACGGGGGCTCCCTCTTTTTCTGTGATTGATCACGGGATCGCTTTTGGTTTCTACTATGACCTTCATTGGACTCAAACAACTTCTTCCCCTCTGATTGGTTGCTCTCAGCCGGCTTGCTTGTGATCAAGAAATTTTGTGTTGCTGCACGGATATTGTCTTCCATCGTTGAGTACCTATATGCTTGCCTGTATAATTCTTCCATTGTTGCCGGAGAATTAAGACAATCGAGGTGGATGGCTCTCGGCTTCTCTAAAAGTTCCTAAATATTTGCATCCATGCTATAGCCTCTACTTATTTGGACAACTTGCCCCAAACCTCCTTGTGAAGTCTCGGTAATGGATTCCTCTTCCCGGCTTTAGAATGAGTGCGCAAGAGCCCCAATGTTCCTCTTCGCCGTGCAAGAACAAAGATACTGAGAGATGAATGCATCCCAAAGTCCATTGAATGAGTTTATTGAATTACGCGAGAGGTTATGGAACTAGGCTAGCTTAGGCCCTCGCAGACTAGCAAGGAATACTTTGCACAACAGACGGTCGTTGTCGGCGTTTAGTGTCATCGCCTGATTATAGTGGAGCATGTGATCATAAGGGTCATTAGATCCATCAAACATGGTAAAAGCTGGCATGATAAACCCGCGGGGCAGCTTGTAATTAAGAATGTGTTGCCTTAGGGGCGAAGAGAGCATGTTGTCGGACCCCCGAATCAAGGCTACCGATTATGTATAGAATGTCGGCCTTGCACCGAAGGTGGGATGCATAGGCAACATCATGCCGTTGGGTAACACTAATGCGTTTCGAGGGGCTTGTAGCGATTGGTTTGCCTCTTGTCAACCTGCTCCCTATCCCAGCGGGAAGTGCCACTTACGGCATCACTGAGGGCAAGGTGGTGCGAGTGCTTTTTTCGGGATTTGGCCCTTGTTTTGCCTCGAGCATTCCTTACTAGCAGGGGACTCGTGGATGGGGACCTCCCGAAGGACAATTCATCTTCTGCTAGGGCATCACCATCGCCGAAAGTAATGGGTTCTTTTCCTTTATTACAGGCTATTGGATGTTCAGCACGATCGCTATCTCATAAATCCTTTCAAAGTTCGTGGCTTTTTTATACCTGGGCTCGCAATTGATCATTCTCACGTTACAAGTGTTCAACACGAGCTTGTAACTCCTACATCTGTCTTGCATGCTCCTCCTACTTCCTCTCCATCTCCTGACACTAATGGAGGAACTGATCTAATGGTGTTTGATGCATCGGATTGTTCGACATTGTGGCTGCTTCGGGTAGATCGGATATGGAAGGGGGAGTTGAAAGAGTTATAGGTAAAGGGGGGCTGCTAAAGAATCATTGAAGCCAAGCCCTTGCAGCCCGTTGACGAGATTTTTTATTCGCTTCCCATAAACAGCGCTAGTTGTTGGGACTTTCGACGTTGGATCCCTTGAGCGTCAAGTTGTAGGGGCCTTGATCGTCAGATTCCCTGAGCATCAGCGGCGCAATGTGAACCTCGAAGATCTGAATTCCTGGGCATCAACGGCGTATTGTAAACTTGCAAAAAATGGGTGATCCGGCAACAGTGGGCTAGCCGCCTCTCCAATGAGTAAGTCAGCAAAAATATGGAGAGGGAGAAGAGAATGGGCGTAGTTGGAATTGCTATTTTTTTTCCCAATGGGGGATCTTTTTTATTTATAGGGTTAGGTTGATGAAATCCTTTCCTTCCTTCTCGTAGTAGGATTTTATCTCCTCCTAATTTAAGGGAGGAAATCTCCTTTTCCTTATTTGGGACTATCGTTCCCTTATCCAAGATTATCTCTCTGAGGAGTAAGGGATTAGGAAGCTGGAAAATTCGCTAATAATATCGATTTTGCGGATTTTTCGCTTCTAGGTGTTTATTCGTAGCCAACTTCCCATATGGGGTAGAATGGCTAGCTAGGGGACTTGAAATTCCCGATGAATTTATCTGACGACCTTGGGAAAAGTTTGACCTTCTTTCAGGCGATCTCCTTAGACTTTTTCCGTCGAGAGTTTTGCGGTTTAAGTGGAATCGAGGTCGTTTCGTACTTAGCAGTACCAGCGACGCCGGCGTAGGTACGGGCCGGTGGTGGATCTTAAGATCCATGGTACTCCACGACTACGATGCCATTTTACGATCACTTGGGTAGAACTCATCCTTAAAAACTAGCTGATAAAGGGAGGGAATCCAATGGTTATAAACCACCTGTCAAGCCTTTAACTTAACGATGTGGGACTTATAATGGATAATAACACGTAGTTCCTTAACTCAATAGACCATTCAACAAATCATCTGGCGGTGATTTCAGGAGTGTTATGCGATGCGTGCTACTCTTGGTAGCTAATGCGATAATTTTTCTAAATCTTCATTTTGTAACTATGTTCTTTTTAAATATACTGGTCATTTATAAGCTTTAATATCCAAGAATCAATGGCTAGGAAAGAGGGTTAATGCTACTATTTCCATTTGGTTCGTTCCTTATTTCGATGCATATTACTTAATAAGGTTGGCCCTCAATGCATGAAAGCCGCTGAGACATATAGGCTATGTTTGAAACCCAGAAAATGCTAAGGAAAAGAAAAAGAAATACCATGGAAAATTATTTTCCCAAGTTTGGATAATATGAAAAATACAAGGAAAAAGAAAATCAGTTGAGACATTTTATAGAAAAAGAAAATCCTAGTACTAAAATAGACATTTATGTTTTCCACTCATCATGGAAAACATAAATGTCATATTAGCCCCATTCCTTTGAATCGGTTGAGACACATTTACTACGATTTCCTTCCAAGCTTTGCATGCTTGGTAAGAAGAGAAGTATTGGATCGATAATCAAACTCTGCCATGAAAAATTTTAGGTGTGAAATTACCCATAGAGATGCATGGGCAACCCATACCACAGTCCGATGAACAATTTCTTATCATATCCCAAGTCTTTGTTTATTGGGTTTTACGGACGGCCAATTCAAAGTTCCCTCGGCCAGTATTGTGTCCCCATCGAGAGATTATTGTAAAATCTGAGAGAAGAAGATGATCAGGAGTCTTGTGAGATCATCCATTGATGCCCTAATGTCTCAACACATGGTTATATATATTTCCTTGACTAATGATTCATCTGAGCTGATGCCTAGAAAGAAAATTGAAAACATCATGTGTGCTTCTTCTAGTCTCTTTATGCTTTTTTTTTTTTTTTTTACATTTCAAGAATCAGCATAGATTTTTCTTTCTTATTTTCTTTTTCGATGAGGAAGGGCAAGGTCACTATGGGTTCCTTCAAACTTCAGAAGGAAAGTAGTTTTCAGTTTTAATCATTTATTTATTTTATTCTTGTTTTTACTGATAAGAAGAGAGAATCAACATAGATCCCTACAAGCAGCAAAATGAAGGTAGTTTTCAGTTCATTGCCACAACTTAAGCATTTGATTAGTATGAGCAGCATATCATTTTTTTTCCCTTCAATTTAAATCTATAGATGGAGTATAACTTACCTTGTACATTACCTGAATTCAACAGCCTTTTGATTTGTACAATGTAGATAACAACATCAACCTTCAGGCACAAAAACAAGTAACTATATTCTTTCAAAATTGCTGGACTTTAGTTGTTGTCATCATCTGGTGCACTCAAATTTGATTTGCTAGGCATCTTAAAATTGATAACCTGAAAAATAATCTGAAAAATGATACAAACAGATGCCTAATTGTTGTTACCTTGATTGTTTAACCTCCGGGGCATCAGTGGCGCAATGTAAACTTGAAAAAAGGGCGATTCGGTGATGGTGGGTGAAGCTTACGCCTCTCACGATGATTAAGTCGTAAAAAAATATGGAGAGGAGAAGAAGAAGAGAAGTTCTGCGGATTGGAGTGCATTACCTCTCCTTTGTGGGGGATCTTCCTGATTTATAGAAAATTGTTCATAGAGATCTCTTTCCATTTCTCGGGAGGAGTCTCTATTTTGGGGATAAATATGTTTCATATCTAGATGATTTTTCCTTATCAAAGATTATTCATTCGAGAAGTATGGGATTTGGAAACTAGGAAACTTGCGGATAAATATCCTTTGCGTATTTCCCGCCTTTATTTATTTATCAATAACGAACTTGCCATATACGAAAGGATGGCCAGCTGGGGGACTTCAAACTCTAGACGGGCCGTCCTGAATCTGGCATTTGGGGAGACACCCAGGGCTTTGAGTTCTCTGTCCCAGTAGTGCCCTGGTCTTAAAATGGTGTTGTTGAGTGGGCTTGGTAGAGCTGTCATCGTGGGCGAAGGGCCTCGGAGCGAAGCAGGCTAAACGGGCCTTGGGCCCATTGTGAGTAATGGGTGTAAAGACCATGACCTCTAATGCCCCCATTTCCTCATTTTGAAATTTCTTTTTTTTTCGAGTTGGGGGAAAATACTATCTCTTTTAAACCTAGGGTGTAGAAAGGAGTTAGAGAAAGGACAAGGATAACTAACACATTCATTGAATGCGTCGGAAGGTGAAGCATGCGGGGACATAGAGCGCGTGGGAAGCACACTTTTTCCCAAGGCGTCTGATGACACATTAATCTTTGTTGATGTATGCCTATGTAGGGTTGGGCTCAAGTGTTCCCTTTTTACTACTTCTCAAAGCTGAACATTTGGAGTTTGTTTCCATTACATGTTAACCGCACGAAACCTTGCTCGCTAGGCATCACCGGAGGCCCCTCAAGAACTTTTAATTTTTCGGTGAGTTTTTCCAGCTTCGTTTGTATTGCCTCCTTTGTTATTATTGTTTTTTTTTTTTTTTAGGTTTGTTAGAGGGTGCGTTCGTCATTTTTCGGTGAAGGTTCTGATCACGAGGCCACGAGTGGTTTCTGGGATACTCCCAAGGGTTCTTAGGTTTTGTTATTAGTGGTTGTTAAACCTCCAAGGAGGGATTACTTTTGTCTTTTTAGGGTCTTGTCGTTTTCTCCTTTTAAAGATCCTCAAGCTGATCCTTTTTATTTTTCGTTTGTTTGCCTGTAGAATGGCGAGAGGTCAAGAGGAGACTTCCACCACTAAGGCTGGGTGTAGGAGGGGAACCCACGGGAATAAGCCCTGACAAACGGCATTGTTGCCCATATGCGTAGAGGTTAAGATCCTTTGCTAAGTCCTAATGTGGCGTTAGTGCAGGTTGTGAGCCCGGAGGCGACGAATGCCGCCTTCCTCTGCTTCACTGGGAGCGGTTTGGCGCGGAACTTCACTTCCCCATCTTATTGTTGGTGAAGCAGTTCCTGCACTTCACTTGGGCACCTCTTGCGCTCATTCATCCGAACGTCTTTCGGATCTTGATGGGTTGTAGTGTGCTGAACTTCCTCTACTAGTTGGATATCTCACTGGTTGAGGTTTTCTTTATTTACTGAGCTTAGGATTGAGGTAGGCTATCTATGTCGTCCCATAGCCCTGGCTATTAATTTATGGCTGGGCACCCGACTCCCTAAAAATGGCGAAAGGGGGTTGTTTTTAGTGAAGGTCCGTAGTGCGAGATTAGGACTCTCTTGGGCTCCCATTTGACTCGAACTAGTCGCTCATGTTTCCAAGTTTGTCTCATCTTAATGGGGGCTTGTTCTTATCTAAATTTTCCACACTCTGACATGTCCATTTCTTTGGACTTTGTAGGTAGAGATGCGGCGAGAGACGATTAAGTCGAGTTAGGTCGAAGGTCGATCTAGAAGTATAAGGGCGCGCTGCACCGGATTATGGGCAAAGCGTAATCCACAGGCTCCTGCTTTGTTGGTGAGAAGAACTTCAAGGGAGATGAGTCTTGGCCAGTTTTAGTTACATAGTTTCCATCATCCCCGGCCTTTCTGAGCATAGCTTGTAAGGGAGAGCACTTTTGTTTTTAAGTCCTTTTCAAGTCATTCTGGGTAGCTCAACCGCTGGCGGGTTTCAACAGCCAGGGTTGCGAAAGAAGCCTTGGTGAAACTTTCAGCGACAGGCTACCTTTGGCCAAGTAAGATCCACAACCACAACCCACATAGACGGTGAAGAAAGAAAGAAAAGAAAGAAAGCAAATAGGGTGGGCGGACCAAGGTTTGGCCGAGACACGCGACTAGAGGGGGCTTTTATGAAGTTGAGCGGATCCGTCAGGAGAGGGAGAATGATATGTCGGCCTTTCTGACCCAAGGATTCTCCACGTGGATCACGCAGAGTGACTGGCTCTTGGGGGGCTTCTCGCGGCTTTGAAGTACTAGGCGTAGAGCCCCAAGCGGTTGATGCAGATGGAGGAGCTTGAGCAGCCCATTGTTATCATTGTGGATTCTGCCGGGAGGCAGGCCTCCCGGCCTTAAGCAGCGTCGGGTGTTACTGCAGGAGGCTCGTGAGGCTTGTGCATCACTAGTGATCAGTTCCCGGATGGGCTGTGCTTCAATAGAGTTGTGAGGGAGGCTCCATTGGAGATAGTCGTTGAGCTGTCGTTCTTAGCTAGGCTTGCCAAATCTGCAGGCCCCCGTAGAATTTAAGGGTTAACGGGGAGTACGATTGCTTTCGACTCTGTCATCTAGATGAAGTGGAATTGGCCTTAGGTCGGTAGCACTATCCCAAATCCCGATACCGTCCAATCGATCATGCATTGCGTGACCTTTAACGGAGGATACTTCCTTCTATCGCACTCACATGCACAACCTCACGTGACCATTTTTGCATACGGTGGTGGTGCTTTGAAAAGTACTTTGTCCTGGCTTCCCAGGTCACATTTGGACAAAAATTCCTACCTGCACGTGGACGAGGATGAAATGCACATGCGTAACCATGATTTCAATGAGACGACGGAGCTGGTATGTTCTGACTTTTTTCATTTGAATGCGAATTATTTTTCCGTCATGTTTTCTAATACCCCGTCTTTCGAAATTTATCGCTGCCGTCCCGAATATAAGCGCCCGGCGCAAGAGCACTTATCTCGGTTGGGCGATGTTGAAGTAGTTTGCGGCCGCTATGCTCCATTCAACGTACGTAAGCACAATACCGCATGATGCGCCCTTGGCAAGGCGAGTAGTCTAGGCTGCGGGAGCCGAACGCGAGAGGTGTGAGAGAAAGTATGGGGGGCGAGAGAAGAAGGAGAGGGATGAGGCTGGGGAGGGAAGCCCGGCACTGGGTGGCTTACCATTCTGTGTGGTGAGAAGAAGGCACGGGCGAGATGACTGGCTGAGATCTGGGAAATACGGCATTTCTTGGGAAAGCTAAGTGCAGGTCGAGTGAGGCCGCTGGAGAGGTTGAATGGATGTTCCTCTGGGGAGCTTAGAGGCGGCAGATGAAGTATCTCCCCTTCGGAGTCCCGAGCCGGTGTGAAGAGACAAAGAAGAAGCCATGGAGGAGAGGGGACTGGAAGGCGCTGGGGTGATCTTAGCTACGTACATGGTTAACGCGTTTCCTGAAGCTTGGCGCTGTGGGAGGCTTGACCGAGAGGTTCCGGATGGCATGCAGGCTCTCCCAGCCCTTTGCGGAGTTCTTTGTGGTGAGTGCCCCCAGTCCACACGATTCTTGAGGTATTTGCCTGCTTGACCGAGAGTGGATCTAATCGAGCCGTACCGGGATCTGAGGAGATACCTCAGTTGAATCGAGGATTGGTCATAACTCTGCCACTTCTCTTTGCTTTTTTTTTAAAAAAAAAAAAAAAAAAAAGTGCAATAGAAGTCTTATTTGTACAGGCATTACATATTTTTGTAGTCAGCGGCGGCTTGTGAAATAATTTTAATTAAATTTGATTTTTGGTATACTCATGCAATGAATCCCTACTATTTCTTCTCTTTTAAGAGAAAGGAGTTGGTAGGGATTAGCTGTATTCAATAGGCCAAAGACACCGTTCTTGAAGCTTTGCGTGAGCTTAAAAATCTTCTTTATTAGAAACATGTGGAGTTGCGGGCGCTATGAGCCACAAAGGCCCCAGCCCTTTGAAAGTGCCAGCAGACTTAGAGCTACATCTCTAGTCTTTTGAAAGTGCCAATAGGCTTAGAGTCACAAGTCTGGTCTTTTGGAAGTGCCAACATGCTTGGAGCCACATCTGAGCTTTTGAAAGTGCCAGCAGGCTTAGAGCCATAAGTTTGGTCTTTTGAAAGTGCTAGTAGGCTTGGAGCCACATCTAGGCTTTTGAATGTGCCAACGAGGCCAAGCGCAAGTTGGGGTCACTGAGTGTGGGTGAGGCAGAGCATCTGCTGGGCTTTTGAAAGTGCCAACAGGCTTTGAGCCACATTTAGGCTTTTGCATGGTGGCAGTTGCAAAGATTGAAAGAAAACACTTTGAAAGAAAATTTTTATTAAATAAGAGAACTTTATTGATAATACCTCTTAGATAACATGATATTCCATCACCGGTATTGAAGTCTTATCTAGTTTATTGAGTGCGTATGAGCCGGTTGGCCCCACTTTAACTATTGTGTATGGCCCTTCCTAATTTGGTTGGAACTTACCGGTTGTTGGGTCTGCTGTGTTTTCAAAGACCCCGTCTAATGTTACTTTCTCGGGGATCCCGGCCGGTGGATCCTTATATACGATTTAGGCGAGTGAAGCTGTGGAGGACTGCAGCGAGGTTTGATCTTCAAAGGGAAGTTTGAGTTTACTTCCTGCCTGCACATTCACGCATGAGCCAGGCGATAACCTTGCTATGTAACTAGTTGACTGCTTAAGAGATCAACCTGCCTAACGTTAGTTAAATAGTTGACCGCTTAGTGGTAGGTTGAGGGGACAACTTTCATTTAGTGCAGCTAGGCTCGCCTCATTATGGCATTATATGGCCCCAAGTCTTCGAAGATTGAAACGGGAACACTGTTTGGAGTTCTGGCTGACTTTCTGGGGAGAGCACATCTCCTAGAGTTACGGTAGTTGCGCCCATTAAAACAAGAGGATTAGCTCAGGTTGAGTTCACACGCTGAAAGCTTCATCTTCTTGAAGCGGGTATTTGTAACAGAGTAGCCACCGCCTTTGCCAAGATTTATCAGTACCTTGTGGACATCAAAATCGTTAATACAAAGGGTGAGTACTAGTGCATCATAGTGGGGCACAATAACCCTGTTCGGATTGACAAAAGGAACGGATATGGGGCCGTCTATTGGCCTGGTTTCTTCATGTCTTCCTTCTGCGTGGATTGCATTTATCCGAGCCTTAACGGTTCAGGCTCTTAGGATCTTATTCTTTTGGTGCTTCTGATTAATGGTCGTCGAGACATTACTTTAATATATTAATAATGGCTGAGTCGCGGATTCTAGCGTGTTGCGCGTGAGTGGCATAACTCTGTCCCGCGACTGCCACTAATTCCACCATAATTTCTTTGATAAACCTCACGGTGTCCCACGATGATCGCTTTTCCACCATAAACCCTTCCGGGCTTGACACTGGTCTCATGTCCATGATCTCTATATGATAATCGTGTCCCTTGAAGGATTTGTTTCTTTGGGAGGAGTCGATGGATGGTGTGGGCCATTACAAACTCTACAGTAAATTACGAATGATGGGCAACAACCTTTCATAAGAGTCGTTCAGGGGAGTGAATTAAGGGAGCTCTCTCTTCTTTTGTGACTGATCACGGGATCGCTTTTGGTCTTTGCTCTGACCATCCTTGGATTTGGATGGGTTCTTCCCAAATGGCTTATTTCCTTCGCTCGACTGGTTTGTAATAATGACAGTCTGGGTTAATGTACGGATACTGTCCTCCAGCATTGAGTACCAATCGACCCGCCTATATAATTCTTCCATTGTTGCTGGCGAGTCTAAAGACATTGACTGGAAGAAAGGAGTAGATGGCCCGAAGCTTCTCCTAAAGTTTTGGAGGACTGCATCCATGCTATACGACTCTATTTGCTAGATGGCTTGCTCGAACATCATTATGAAGTCTAGAATAGATTCTTCTTCCTGCCTGAGAATCATTTATAAGGAGCTGATGTTCCTTTTTTGTCTTACGGAGCAAAGATACGGTGACACGAACGCTTCCCATAGTTCATTGAACAAGTTTATTTAGTTATGCGGGAGCTTGTGGAACCAGGCTAACCCAGGGCCCTGTAAGCTAGTCGGGAACACTTTACACAACAGGCGGTCATTGCTGGCATTTAGGATCATCACTTGATTAGAATGGAGCATATGATCATAAGGGTCAGTAGAACCATCGAACATGGCAAAAGCTGGTTTGAGAAACCCGCGAGGAGAGCATGTCGTCGAGTCCCCAAATTGGAGCTGCTGGCGGCATGTAAAATGTCGGCCCCGTACCAAAGGCGGGATGTACAAACAACGTGATGGCAGCGGCGCTGCGGTATACCGATGCGTTGCGGGGCTCGGTCGGGCTGGTACCCCACGGCGCTTCTCTCCTTGCTTGAGGCGGGACGTGGCCTTCGCGACATTCTTGAAGGCGAGACGATGCAAGGTCCTCTTACCTGCGAATTAGCCGCGTGTTCTTTCTTTGGTGAGAGCCCAGGTGGGGAACTACCTGAGGACCACTCATCATCTACGGGGGTATCGACATCAACAGGGATGATGGGTTCCTTCCCTTTATTGTGAGTGATCTGATATGAAGCTCGACCGCTATCTCGCACTTAATTTCAAAGATCATGACTTTTCTTCATCTAGGCTCGCAATTGGTCGTTCTTTCGCTGCAATCGTTCGACATGAGCTTGTAACTCCTTCATCTGCCTTGCTTGCTCCTCCTGTTTCCTCTCCATGTCCTAACGCCAATGGAGGAATTGATCTTCTGGCAATTAGGTCATCGGATTAGTTGACATTACGACTACCTAGAGAGAATTAGATGCGGAAGGGGGAATCGACAGAGTTCCAAGCGACGAAGGGCTAGTAGACAGTCGTTGAAGCCAAGTCCTCACAGCCTGTAAATGAGACTTTCTGTTTGGTTCCCACAGACGACGCCAATTGTTGTTACCTTGATCGTCTAATCTCTAGGGCATTAGCGATGCAATGTAAACCTACAAAAAGAGCGATCCGGTGACGGCTGCCTCTCCAATGATTAAGTCAACAAAAATATAGAAAGGAAGAAGAAGAAAGTTTGCACCGTGGAATTGCATACCTCTCCCTCGTGGGAGATCTTCCTTATTTATAGAAAATTGTTGCCAAATCTTCCTCCTATCTCAAGAAGGAATCTCTTATTTTTAGGGATAAATCTGTTTTTCCTTATATAGGATTGATTTTTCCTTATAAAAGATTATTCTTCCAAGAAGTATGAGATTTGGAAACTAGGAAATTTGATGATAAATATTCTTTCCGTGTTTCCCGCCTTTATCTATTTATCAATAACAAAATTGTCATATACGAAAGGATGGCCGGCTGGGGGACTTAAAACTCTAAACGAGCTGCCCTGCCTTTATCTATTCATCAATAACAAAATTTCCATATACGAAAGGATGGCCGTTTGGGGACTTAAAACTCCTAGGCAGGGCGCCACCAGATCTTGGCATTTGGAGAGACACCCAGCTTTCCGCAAGACGGACTTTGAGAAATTCTCCTGTCTAGTAGTGCCCCTCGGTTTTAAAATGGTAGGTGGGCTTGGGTAGTTTCTCATCGCGGGCGAGAGGACCTCTCGAGGCCCGAAGCAGACCACAGGCCACACATTAATTAGTGGGTTTAAAGATCATGATGCACTCCTAATCACTAATAAATGGAAGGTTTCGATAAAAATTTCAAGGATCAATCAGAGAGAGACAATAAAACATCAAGCAGAGTGCCTTAGTCTTAAACATTACACACTACTCATCGCCTGCGCCTGTTTCCAATCATACCACAGGTGGTCTTCTCGCATGTGGCAGCATCGCCGCTTCCTCCACCTCACATTAAACAGAGGGCACCACTCAGGACGAGAACCTAGTCCTGCCCACAGATGGCTGTGTCTTCCTCTAGAGGCTGGCTCTTCTGTGGCAACTCACCTAGAGTTTTAAGTCCCTTCAGACGACTGTCCTTCCGCATATGGAAAGTTTGTTATGGATAAATAGATGAAGGTGGGAAATACATAAAATATATTTATCTGCGAATTTCCTAGTTTCCAAATCTCTTACTTCTCGGAAGAATAGTCCTTGAAAAGGAAGAATTAATCCTTGATAAGGAAAGAAAGATTTTATCCCCAAGATAAGGAGATTATTTTCAAAGAGAGACGGGATATTTGTGAACCACTTTCTATAAATCAGGAAGGTCCCCATATTTTTGCTTACCCAAATGAGGAAAGGGTAAACAATTCCAAAGCGCATACTTTCTTTTTATTCTTCTCCATATTTTTGCTGACTTAATCATCGGAGAGGCGATCGGACAACGTCGCAGGATCGCCTTTTTTGTAGGTTTAGATTCCGCTGTTGATGCCTAAGAGGTTGGACGATCAAGGTAACAACAATTGGTGTCGTATGTGGGAACCGAACAAAAAGTCTCATTTAAAGGCTACAAGGGCTTGGCTTCAACGATTGTCTACTAGCACTACGTCGCCTGGAACTCTGTCGGTTCCTCCTTTCGCATCTAATTCTCCCGAGGCAGTCACAATGTCAATTAATCCGATGATCCAATCGCCAAGAGATTAATACCTCCATTGGCGTCAGGACATGGAGAAGCGATGTGAGCAAGCAAGGCGGATGGAAAGGAGTTACAAGCTTGTCTTAGAGCGATTCACGATAAGGAGAATGGCGTATTTAGTTGTAGACAAATAGACAAAGCGCGATCTTGGAAAGGACCATACGAATAATGTGAATTATTTTGTGCGTCGGATCGCTCAGCGATAGAGGAAAGAGCCATTATCCTGGCGATGTCGATACCCAGGATAAGCGAGTTGTCTGGGGCGGTTCTTCACCTTTGAGTCTCAGGAAGGATACTCGAGGAGCAAAAAGGCGAGTCGCATAAAGGCCTTCGCGACACCACACCTTCGGCGATGTTGTTGGTGGTCGTCCCTCGGGACGGGGAGAGAAGCGGTCGAGAGGCGAGAACCAGCCAGCGGCGGAAGAAGAATCTGTCGAGGCTTCCACAGTGATGTTTGGAAGTGTAGTCTGCGAGATAGAGTCGTATAGCATGGATGCGTCCTCGAGAAACTTTAGGAGGAAGCTTGAAGTTGATCACACTCCTTTCTTCAGTCCTGTCTTTGAACTCAAAGTAAGCAACAAATGGAAGAACTAAATAGGTGGGCCTTTCGGTACTCAATAGTGGAGGATAATATCTATGCAGCAATCTAGAATGTCATGATTACAAACCAACCGGCCAAAGGAAATAAACCATGCGGAAGAAGCGTAAGATCGAGGATAAGTGAGTAGAAGGCGAAACGATCCTGTGATCGATCGCAATTCACTCCAGACATCTTATGAAAGGCTATTATCCATCATTTGTGACCTACTAGAGTTTAAGTGGCCAACACCGATCCAAAAGGATCCCTCCAAAGAAACAAATCCTTGTGGTGCGATTACCATAGAGACCATGGACATGAGACCGACAGATGCAGAAGCCTGAAGTTTATGGTGGAAAAGACGATCAAAGCGGGACACCTCAGGAGGTATATCAGAGAAATTGACCAAGGGGTTGAATCAGGGCAAGCCGTGGACAGAGTTACAGTTGCTGCAGTAGCCCCGTCAGAATCTAGATCGACCATTAACTATATACTAGGCGGACCGTCTAATGACCAGTATCAATCGAAGTGCCAATAGAAGAAGGTCCTGAGAGCCGCCACCGTTAAGACATGGATAAATGCAATCCACGTGGAAGGCAAACATGAAGAAACCAAGCCAATAGAGGACCCCATATCCTTTCCTCCTGTCAATCCGAACAGGGTTATTATGCCCCACTATGATGCACTAGTACTCACCCTCTATAGGAGTGGTTTTGATGTGCACAGGGTACTAATAGATCCTAACAGTGCGACAGACTTGTTGCAACTACCCGCTTGAAGAAGCTTTCCTTAGGTATGGTGAACTCAGCCATCCTCTCTGGTTTTAATGGTGCAACTACCGTAACTCTAGGGGATGTCGCGCTTCCTATAAAAGTAACTCAGCAGGTTCTGTTCTCAATGGTCGAAGACTTGGGGCCTTGCAACGCCATAATGGGGTGAGCACATATTTGCGCTCGATGGTTGTCCTGACCTAACAAGCGATCAACTATTTGATAGCGTTGGGCGGGTTGACCTTTAAGCGACCGGTAGCCGCGAAGCGGTGTTATTAGTTATCCATCTGAACAGAGGGGCTTAAAAATCCTTCCACGAAAATCAAACCCAGCGTAGCAATCACGAGTTCTAACCATATCAAGGCGGAAGAAGGATTCATGGTTGTGGATCACGGAGATAATGCTTGTAGCGCTCCTTTAGGTTCGACCGATCGGTAGTCGAGGCAGGATCCGTATCTTTCGGTTACCACTCAACCACTTTATCAAAATCATTTATCAAAAATGTCTTGGCGATTTCAATTTAGAATGACATGGCATTTACAAATTGATGCAATCACAGGCCCATTAACATTACATTTTATACTAAAAATGAGAATTTCTATAAAAACATATCAAGCCTTTTCAAAATGATTTACAAAATAGATGTTCAGAGTTCAAATTGTTTTTACAAAATATCAATGTTCAAAAAAGAAATGGAGTGAATGCATATGTCGGAGCATACTCCGCAATTCTTTCTCTATGACTCGACGCTCCTCGATCTTGCCTTTCGTTCCTGTTCAATCACTATCGATCACTCGGTACATGCGCATTGATAAAAACAATACACTAAGAATTTTCATGCTTAGTGGTTCTATACAATTTCATTCTTCCGTTTCAGTTTAAGTCAAATCATGAAGTTTTACTAAACAAAACTTTCAAATCTTTTTGGATGATCAATGTCAATGCATTACATATACTTATTTCATATACAATCATTTATGGTTCATTTATCATCCCAAATATACACTTTCATATGTTATAAATCATTTATAACCAAATCATGCATTTCACAATGCTCTTTTCATATCAAATTGCAATCATGCTTTTCAATTCCAATGTCGGCAAATTGAGAATCCAATTCGGTTAACCCTTAATGAATTTAACCTATGTTTCGATTGCTCTGAGGATATTGGAATCATAGGAATGAATCGTAGGCTGTAAGTAGGTATAAAAACACTTGTTTTATAACATAGTACCAGTCTGTTGAATTTGCTAGCCCAGTTATTAAAAATCGAATTCGTGAACAACCCTGTCTCTTGTCTGGCGGGGTGTTGATCGGAGTGACACATCAATACGTTTGTTCGTTGTACTGCTAATTTGACCCTTATTGGTATACCAATCTATCCTTAATGTGAATTAAACGGTTAACATTTTATTAAGGGCGTTCAAATCCTTTATAGCAAAATACAGTACAATATGTACATTTTTATAAATGGTTCATTTTCAACTCATGCAATTTTCATATGCAAACATTTCATAATCAATTTCCTTAAATCAATTAAAACAAATCAATATTCTTTTCTTATACATTTAGAATAAACATTTCAAATTTTGAAACGAGAATAGGAGAAGATAGAACAAACCAATCTATCTCTTTCTTTTTGCCTTGACTTCAATCTCGGTCGAGTTAGGTGATCTCGCAGGTCCACCCCAGCAAATCACATACCACATTTGCGAAATACTTTCGCTCGGCGGCCCAGTGCGATGCGTTTTCACTTAGTTTCATTCTTAATTGAACCCCCATTAATCATTTATTAGGGTCCTTAAACTATCGGTGTACGAATACGAGGTGTTCGGAAACAAAAATTCGAAAATTTCCTCCACTTGTGATTAGTATACGTTGTGGCTGCTGCTACGGTGCGGCGTAGAGCTCACGGCTAACGACGGGGAGCCTTTGACCACCGGCCTCACCGATAAGGGCCTTGTGTTTACCCAGATTTTCTTGTTTTCCCTTTTTGCGATTTTTCTCCAAAATCCTCAAAAACTAAGCTCGTATGAAACACTCCCAAAAACACCATACCTTCCTAAACCAACCATGAGCAAAACCCATGGGTGGATTAGGGTTTTTCTAACCCAAACATCATTAAAGAAATTCTAGGGTTTGTGTCATACCTTGAAATCTCTTGTCCTTTGAAGCCTTAGCCTTATTCTTCAACAATCTTGCAAAGTCTTGCACAAACATGGAGAGATTCACACCAATCTCCAACTATTTCCAAACCCTAGCTCCTCTCTCCCTCTCTTGTCTCCAAAACGTTTTTGGCTCAAATGAGCCTTTTAAGACCAAATATGGTGTCTCAATTTCTTCTCCTAAGGTCATGTTTGCTTGAGATCAAAAAGCAATTTTGGTTTAAGTTTGCCTCAATTTACCTTATAGCACATATATCACTTCTATTTGCACTTAAACATGTAAACATTTTCTCAAATGACCCATAGGTCCTCATTTTACAAATTTCCAAATTTGCCATTTTTCACTTGGGTTTATTTTCGGGTTCAATCAATTTCTCATTTTAGCATATAATATTTAATCATATGCTCACATATTCATTTCACATTTCACTATTTAACAATTTATTAGTTTTCGAGGAAACCGAGTTTGAAAGCAGTTCATACCGAAATATATAATAAAATTATTATACAAATTCTAGGGTATTTTGGAAATGTTCTGATAGTTGGACCGGGCTTGAAAAGTTCGGTGACATCAGCTCTCTGCTTGTCGATGAAAGGGAGCAATTACGACTCATCTTTGTTGAACAACGCCAGTCACCGTCGCTTAGAGCAACTTAGATATGATTGGGATTAACCCAATGAAGACCTCTCACAAGCTAAATATTATCCCCGTGACCAGATATGTAAGACAGAACGTGAGGTGATTCCACCCAGATCGCCATCATATCATTTAGACGAAAGTAAACAACTTGTTGAGGGCAGATTTCACTAGGGAAGTGAAGGACCCCGAATGGCTAGCCAACGATGTGATGGTTCTAAAGAAAGGGGGTAAGTGGCGAGTATGTGTAGATTACCAGGCTTTATGACATGCCCAAAGATAGCTTCCCTTGCCATGGATACCAATTGTTGATCTTGTAGCGGGCCGCGAATCTTATCATTTACGGGCGGTTTCTCTTGGTACCATCAAATTTATGCACGCGATCGCGGAAAAATGGCCTTCGACCTGCATAGTTATCTTGTTCGTGATGATGCCTTTTGGCTTAAGAATCTTGGGGCAACTTATCAAGGTTGTTCAGATATTGGGACTCTTGTTGGGTAACACAATGGGCTTACTATCGGCGACCATGCTTAATGAAATCCGAAAAGAGCAGCTTTGACCGCGCACGGGTCCTATAAGAAGGCGCTTTAATTTGCGAGAAGGTATGATATGAAACTCAACCCTCTTAAATGTGCGTTCAATGTCAGTTTGGGAAAGTTTTTAGGCTTTAGCGGGTGACTTTAGAGAATGGTAGGGGCGAGAGTCATTCCGGCGCAAGCTCTGATGGATCTTTGGATCCTATCCCGGGAAAAGTACGACGGTCGCGCAGGCAGAGGCTCTTAAGCAGTTCATATCCCGTTTCACAAACCGGTTAAAACCATTTTTCATCACCCTAAGGGGAGCTAAAAGGTCCGGTTGGAATGAGGAATGTGACTAAGCCTTCACAGCTATCAAACAATATCTTACTTAACCGCCACTTCTGGCCAGCCCCAGGGCAAGCGATACACTCTACCTTTACCTAGCAATGTCGGAGGCCTCAGTAAGTGTAGTTTTATTCAAAGAAGACAAAAACCGAAAGCAGAGACTAATATTCTTCGTGAGCAAATCTACATACGGAAGCATAAACATAGGTATACGATCTCGAGAACGAGCTGACAATAGCCCTGGATGTGGCGGTAGAAGCTGCTACGCCTAGCACACCTTATCGTCATGTTAACGATCACCGCTTCTGGCTTACCGGCCTGAAGCCTGACGTCGAAGGATGTGGTGGGTAATTGAACCTAAGTGAATTCGGTATTCGGTATAAACCACCTTGACATTGAAGGCGAAGTGCTGAAGATTTTTCTAAGCGAGCATACCATAGCAGATATGAACTCGGATAACACTAGTTGGTGGATCCTTAATGTGGATGGTGCTTCTCGTAAGCCCGGGGCTGGTAGGCTTGCAACTTAAATCCGGTTGGGGAAAAGGATTAGGCTTAGGCCATGCGATTGGGCTTCAACGTCTATGATGAGGCCCGAATATGGAAGCAATCTTTGGCATTTAGGAGTTGACCTCATGATCTGTAACCTTGAAAACTCATCATTTCTGGCGACTCGACCCCAGTAGTGGGACAGGTGAACGAGGAATATAAAACACTAGACCAGCGCATGGTCAAACATACCATCCTAGTCAGCAAAATGGCTGGAGATTTTTATGGCACGGAAGCTTGAGCATATCGGGGACTCAAATGAAGAAGCGAGCGGCTTTGGCGTGATAATTGCGTCCATCTATAAAAAGCGGTGTTCCTTCACATCTACTACAGGCTGTCGTCATTCTGACCAACCGGGGTGAGTCAGGATAGAAGAATCCTCTTCTTGGCTAACCTCATGTCGTTATCTATGCTGGGAGGCTGGATGGCAGGTTGAGACCCGTAGATTCGGAGTCCGGGGTGGCTGGGTTTCCCTTGAAACGGGCAATTATATAGCGATCTCTGCGGGCGGGCCATATCTTAAAATGTCTTACCGCTCGAAGACCGGTATGTATTGACCGAACTCCATAAGGGGATATGCGGAAACCATCTTGGCGATAGAACCTTAGCTCATGAGAGCCTATACAGGTTGTGTTACGCCCAGCCATGAGGATGTGAGTGCTACATTGAAAGTGTGGCCGGCCTGGCAACCAAGCCCGCGTCTCGAGGGCGCTCGCTCAAGATCTAACTACCATCACGAGCCCCTAACCCTTTGCTAAATGGGGAATTGATATAGTTGGACCACTACCTATCGCCCCAGCACATAAAAAGCTATTTTGGTTGCCATCGACTACTTTAGCAAATGGATATAGGCTGAGGCCTTTGCCTCCCATCAAAGACAAGGACGTCATCCAATTCGTGTGGAAAAATATTGTCTACCGGTTCGGAATACCTTAGTAAATTGTAATTGATAATGGGCCACAGTTTGATAGCAAAGTATATAGAAATTTCTGCCATGGGTTGAAAATCATAAACTTGTACTCGACATCGCAGTACCCAAAAAGCAATGGCCAGGCTGAAGCGTCTAACAAAACTCTCTTAATGGCTTTGAGAAAGCGTTTACATTTGGCTAAAGGAAAGTGGGTGGAAGAGCTACCCGGAGTTCTTTGGGCCTATAGAACAACCAACTGGAAGCCAATTGGAGTGTCACCATTCACTCTCACCTATGGGATAGAGGCCATAATGGCTAAATAAATTGGAATGCCCACATGACGGAAATCCTGAAAAGGCCTTCTTAGCCCCGAAATACTTTTCTTTGAGGAACCCCAGATATGACAAATGAGCTCCGCGAAGCAGCAGATGTGTGCATGGCATCATACCAGCAAAGAACAACAAACTTATACAACAAGCGGGTAAGACAGCGTGCATACTAAGTCGGGGACCTAGTCTTAAGAAGGGTCTTTGAAAACCTGTGAGCCCGGCCGGTCGATAGTTCAGACCATGTTGGGAGAGGCCCGTACACGATAGGTAAAAATTAGGACCGGCGAGGATCGTACACATTAGATAAGTTGGGCGAGGCCGGCGGGTGCCCGAAGATTTAAGTCACTACACATCTTAAGAGGTATTATCAATAAAAATTCTTTTCCTTTAAAGGTACTATCAATAAAGTTTCCTTTAGAGCATTTTCTTTCAATTCTTGAAATATTATCGATAAAATTTACTATGAAGGTGTTATCAATTAAAATTCCTTTAAAGTGTTTTCTTTTAATAGTCCTCGTATTAAAAACCATATGTGGCTTTAAGCTTGCTAACGGTTTGCAAAGACCAGACTTGTGGCTCTAAGCCCACTGACACTTTCAAGCGGCCCAGACTTATGGCTCAAGCTGCGGCACTTTCAAAGACCAAGCTTGGCTGGCTCTAGGCACGCTGGTACTTTCAAGGCCAGGACTTGTGGCTGCAAGCCTCACTGGCACTTTCAAAGAGACCCCGGACTTATGGCTCACAAACTGGCGACACATTCAAAATACCGGATTTGACCGAGCCTGCGCTTTCAAAGACGGACTTGTGAGAAACCTAAGCTTGCTAACTCAAAGACTAGACTTGTGGCTCTAAGCCTACTAGCACTTTCAAAAGACTAAACTTGTGGCTCTCAGCCTGTCGACACTTTCAAAAGACCAGACTTGTTTCTCTTAGCCCGTTGGCACTTTCAAAAGACCAGATGTGCTAGAGCCAAAACCCAGGAATGGTGACTTGCTTGTTGGCCCACGTGTGATCCTTAGCAGCCTCTAGCTCCTAAAAGGGGTAGCATTGACATCCCTAAGCAACTATCCTAGCCAGGATTTGAGGGAAAGAATTGTGAAATAAAGGGAATCAATTAAGTAAAATAAAATTATGTTTCATAAATACGCCAGTAGCGTTAATAGTTACATAAATGTTTTGGCGGCCAAACGGGCCAATTAAAAAAGGGGGGGAGAAAGGAAAAAGAAAGGAAAAAATCAGCTCTGGTTCCCAAGGGGAGAACTCTTCTTAGGCTCCTTTGTCGCTTCGCTCTGCTCTGCTTCTGCTGTTGTGTCCTCAATGGCTGGTGGGGTAGGGGGGCACTCGGGGTTCTAAAAAAACTATAGAGGCAAGGGGTCGGAGAAGTCGGGCATACCGTCAGGAACCTCTAGTTGGTCTCCACAAATTTTGTGTTTGAACACACAACATCCATAGCCATAAGTAAAAATCAACTCCAAGGCCTTCTGATAGTCTTCCTCTATGGCCTCTTTATCCTTGCCTGCCTGAGAGTGGAGGGAGGACACCTCATCCTTAGTTGCCCCGAGTTCTAGCAGGAGTGACGTCCTCTCAACCTCCAGGGGGGAAGTCTCGGCCTCTGCCTTGTGCTTGACCTCTCATAACCACGAGCTTCTTGGACCCCAAGACCGGGTCATGCTCCATGCTGCTTTGGCCTGCGCCTTCTGTGACAACAAAGCCGGGTGACTTGGGCTTCCTCTTTAGCCTCATCCCTCTCCTTCTTTACCTTGGTAGTCTTCTATGCACCAGCCTTAGCCTCTCGCTCCTAGTGCTTAGACCTAGATTTGGCCTTGGGGAGGCGTCTAAGGCCTGGTGCTTGGAAACGACCGACTGAGCATAGAGCCTCAGCTTCTCGGCATCGTCAGCCCAGGGCATGGAATTGCTATCTTTGGTGAGACATGTTTCGAATAAATTTGGTGACGACGCAAAAATGAGATGTTAGAAGAAAACCATAACACAAAACTCACTTTCATGTACTAAAAGTCAAAACATACCCATTTCGGTAGGCTCTTTAAAGTCGTGAAAGTTTGCGGATGTGCATCCGAGTCCTCGACCACTGTCTTTGGGACTTCCTATCCAAAATAGTCGGGGAAGGGGGATGTGGCACCTCGACACAAGCACGCCTCCGTATCGAGAGGGGAGAGTAGGGTAGAGGTCACGCATTCTTGCGACCGAAGACTCCTTCTTGCTAAAGGGGCTCTAGCGGTCGATTATTTCCGGCGACCTCCCAGACCGGGCCACTGGATTCTCGAAAAAGGCGGTCCCACTCCTACTTGACGGAACATACGAACCTAGCATCATGCGGTTAGGTAGCCTCGCAGCAGCCCGAGGGCGGCGTGCAAACTGGCCCGAAACGACGACTTGATGATTATCTCTGTTGGACCCTCCTGCAAACTCCATCATCGTTGGAGAACCACCCACGGGTTGGGACCCGTCCCTCCCGGCTTTGTACGATCCTCTCTGGAAGCATCTTGAGGGGCGCCCTGGCGACGGGCATTAGGCCCGTTTTGGGAGTCCATGTGGTGCAGGCCGGGCACCTCTAAGCCTCTTCCTGCAGACGACAGCCTTGGGCACTTTTCATGAAATGCCCGAGTTGGGGTAGTCTCTCCCTGAGCGCTCACCGCTCGCTTACTCATCCATGCGGCGAATCCAACACCAAGGCTAGACATATCCTCCTCCATCTCTTCAGTCGGGTCACTAGCAGGTGGATTCAACCAGTCCACGAAGCCCTCTAATCCTGCGTCGGTGGCCTTGACCTGCCCGGTTGTGATTTTTCCTTTCTTCTTTTTTGCCTTCTTGTTGGCATATCAGGGGGCAGGCTTTGGGTCTTGGACGGACCAAAGAGGCGGTGGTCGGTCGAACAAAGGCGATAAAGGCTCCTTGGCTTGATCTAGACACGAGGCTCTTTAGTAGACACCGCTTGAGGCGCTTGGGATCGTGTCGTAGAATGCAGGAGAGACCAAAATGTTCACCCACGATGAGCTCTTAAGCTGACGGCGGCGGATGACGGGAACTATGTAAGACAAGGGGTTGGCGCCTAATTCCCTTAAGTTCTTTAGGGATAAGAGGAGCTCATGGTTGCGCTCCCCCTCGGTGATCTCTAGAATCCATCTTATGCGCTCCAGACTGGCCTTCTCAACCCAGCTTACTAGCTTTTGACCGAAATATGTACATACAAATTAATGTCGCTAAGACCAAAGGACTATAATCTAATCCCCGGCAAAGACGCCAAAAACTTGTAGACAGAAATATGTACGTACAAATTAATGTCGCTATGACCAAAGGACTATTATCTAATCCCCGACAACGGTGCCAAAAACTTGTTGACCGAATTTTCAGTATTAGACCAAACTATGCAAACAAAGTTATGACTCTGCTACTAAGGACTAAATAAAGTCCCCGACAACGGCACAAAAACTTGTTGAAACCATATATAACTTGTATGCTCATAAGAAGAATTGTTTTATCACTAAACTCATTTTTAGTTCGGTCTCAAAAACTATAAGTGCACAGGTCGTACAAGTAATAAAGTGGACCTATATGTACGGATATCTTTCCCATAGAGAATGAAAAGAATTTAAACTTCAACTACCCCATCTACTCAAATTCTTCACTATTTTAACTTCCATTTCAGAGTAGATTTAGTAACCTAATAAGAATTTTAATAACTGGAATTCTACATTTAAAATAAAGGGAAAAATTTAAATCCCTAAATATAAAATGAATTTGAACGGATTATTCTTTGAAGTAGACATTGATTTCACTACTATGGCTATAAATTCTGCATCATAATCTAATTATAATTTTCTCTGAGTTGGAATTTGAATTTGTCGAGAGGCAGGAGTAGTATATTTTAGTTCCTCCTCACAACCATGCTTTTCAGTAGAGATTCATATTCATTTGAATCATGATTAATCAATTACTTGTAATTAGAATTTCTCTGTAAGATCTGAGGTATTTTTCTTTTCGATATATACTCATTTCTTATGACTGACTTTCTTGCTTCTAAGGCAGGAATGATTTGCTAGATTTCTACAAAATGAATGATGTCTCATCCTTTATATCTGAAAGAGTTTTCTCTTTCCTTGATTATATCTCATGCTAATACGGGATCAAGATCATTCTTCTAGACCAAGGAGAAATCTCTAATTGATTAAATTGATATATCACTCAACCCATTCTCAAACCATGAGCAAATTGAGGATTTATCTAAGTAACCTTTTAGAGCTCATTAGTTCTTCAATATTAGTCTAGCATACCCCAGTAACTTAATTTTATGCTCTGGGAATCTCCATCTGTGTGTACTCAGAACACCTCCCCAAAAATTAGAGCAGATGATAGTCCTTTCATGGGTATTAGCTACTAAGATTGGAAACAATTAATTTCATAACATACGTCGAATAAATTCAAAACCCTCAACTCAGGAAATTTTCTTCTCATTGTGCAGAAAAGACCATAACTAACATCAGATCTTTCCCAGTAGAAGTTGTGTTCTCGAAAACTGGATTACAGTATAAACTGAAATACTACTCAGGAAAATTCCACTATAACTGCAATCAATTGAAGAAATGAGTTCCAGCCTTTGTCTGGAGTTCATTGAAATTCAAGCGATATTAGTAAATGAATTTGAGATTTAAATTCAACTTCAGAAACTTGCTTCTTAACAATTTCTTGTTTCGAATCCCGATAAGCAAAATTAAGCGATCTACTCTAAATCTATTCAGAAGAAAAGAAAAAAATAAGAAAAATAATAAAAAAGAAAAATATATAATACAAAAGAGTCTTGACTTCTCTCGAGGTACTGCAGTTAGTTCGTCTTCGACTAGCGCCTCACTTTCGTGATGAGTTTCACATTATAGAGGCAGACCACCCAAATTGGTATGTGTGAATCCTAAAAAGTTAAGCTAGATTTGCCTTCTCTATCGCGACCTAGAAATTGAGTCGCGACAGAGTTTTGTGTCTTTGTTGTAGGTATGCAGTCGTCTGTCGTGACTTGAAGATCTTGTGCTCCTTCTTGCTTTAGTTGTGACATCGTATTTTTGTTGCGATAGTCTTCTTTCTTTCAGCATGATAACTCTGTCGCAACATCGATAATCATGTCGCAACAAAGTTTCAATGCAACTTCTGCAAGTTGGTGTCGCGACCAAAGTTTTCATGTCGCGACGACATCTCACATTCGGAGTTAATTCGCGACATTGTCTTGTATTATCTACATTTAAATGCGCGACCCGGAAAGTGCAGCGTCAGCGATAGAGCGCATTTCCCAACATGCTTGACTTCTTCTTGTATCTTCGTTCTTATGTTGGCGAGAGCTTCTTGGTGTTGTCAATATATCTTTGTGACTTGAGTTTTTAAATGTGGCGAAGACTCTTACGTATTTCGACACTCATTAGTAGAACCCGAGGTTGTTGTGTATAACACCGAATCCGAAGGGTGTCACCGGTATGTGTAGCAAGTATGCGCCAATGACTTCGCCCCAATTATTTTAGTGCCATAATGGGAATTTTTGAAAGTTGTTTTAAGGGTGAAATTATAAAGTTTTAAGAATTGTGGCGCTGCGGTCAGGAAAGTGGAGGGGTGAAATTCGATTATGGAAATTTTAAAAGGATAATAATAATAATAAGAAATTACCAAAGTAGTTAAGTCTCGAAAATTCTCTAGATCTTGGATGGCCAAGCTTGGTACGTGTCGTTGAGACTAAATGCATGAAATAAATGCTTAAGAAAAGTTTAATTCAGTGAAACCCGATTAGATATTTTTCTGATTTCTAAGCGTAGTTTAGAGTGAAACACGGCAGTTTTAGAAAAATCTCGAAAAATGGCAAATATTTAAAGAATATTCAATTATGACAAATGAAATTGGCAAAGGGACAAAATAAATTGTTTAAAATTTGAAAAAGGATAAATGAAATAAAAAGGGACATGTGGGTCCCACTTGAAAAAAAAAAAAAAAAACAAAAACAAAAGGAAGCAGACTGAACAAAGGGACGGACGACGTGGAGGAGAACGAATTAGGAGAGAGATATTTTTTTTATTATTTTCTTCTCTTCGTTCTTTCTCAGATTTAAGAGAGTGAATGTAGGCTTTCATCGAGACGAGAAGGCAAAGTTGGACTCTGAGAAGTGCAGCATAGGTACCAATATTTAGCCTTTTGTCAAACTTTAAAAGGTAGGAAATTTTCCTACTTGTATTATTTCGAGCCTAAAGGCTATGTAATGGCTTGAAATTTTTTTAAAAAGTAGTAAGATTAGTAAACTTGATCCCAAAATTTTAAGGCGAGATTTAGGAATTTTAAGAATTTTGGGACTATGTTCGGACGGTCCAGGGCTGAATTCAGGAATTTACATTTTTCGGCCGGTTCAGTTGAAATTCGAGTTTTAGTCGGACAAGTCAGACAAAATTTTTCGAAGGAAATGTTTCGAGTATTTTAGACTCTACATGGAAGGTTGCGTAGTCGAAAGAAGTTCGGAATTTAAAAAGCAGATAGTTTTTATGAGGGCATTTAATGTGTAGGGACATTTTGGTCGATTCGCGTCATGTCGATGTCATATCAAATGGAACTAGCACGTAAAGTTTTGTTAGAATCGAAGTTCGTTCGATATAAAGTCGCTTTAATCTGTGTATGTTTTATGGTTAAAGAAAAGCGTTGGGCGAGGCATTTGCCGTCTCTTTGTATGGATTGTGTGGGTAGTTTGAGCATCAGACGAGTAATCTAGAGGGGAGTGCTTGACAAAGAATTGTAGGGAGTAGTCGAGAAAAAGAAAATGTGAGTACTCAAAAAAATCCTTTTCTAAAACTAAAGTGTTTAAGATTCTGAAGTTTTGTAAAGTGCTTTGAAAATATAGATTTTATAAAGCATTTTTTTACCTCCCAATTGTTATACTCAGAAAAGTTTGATTTAAGTATTTAAACAATTTGCTTTGGTTTAGCCAAAACCTAGATAGCCTGGCTCAGTTCAGGTAAAAGATGTATTTCGGATTGTGCATGGCAATGTTATGGGATATTATGACTAAGCGCATATTGCACGGTCGGCGATTAGAGTTAGATCTAGTATATATTTATATGGTGGTCGCCCTCTGCACATTCGAGAATTATATAGTTAGTATGGCCCGACTTAGTACACATAAGCGATGAGGTGTTGGTTGAGGTTCACGTCAGAAACATTTTGGTTTAAGTTCCATTATGCTATATAGATCACGCGTCGTTGCGGGACCATCTTAGCCATGTAGTGTTCCAGGTTCACCTACAGATATCAGATTCAGGGTTCCATGGCATCACGTCGGTATTTAAATGGGCCTGATGGTTGGTACTTGATTTCGATGCCGCTTGCTGGGTTATTAACCACCGCGAAGCAGTTTTGGCATAAATAGTTTTGAGCAGTTTCGTGAATAGTTTTTCGAGCGATTTTCGGCCGGCGAGAAATAGTTTTGAGAACAATTTTGATGAGCAAAACTAGTTTTAACCACAGTTTTTAGTGGTTTTCATAGCAAAAACTTCGATTTTCTCATAAGCAGTTTTCTGACCATTTTTGTCTGATTTTCATATTGGGAGGTACAAGCGGCGAAAGCGACATTTGAACTTATAGTACTCAGCGAGCGTTTGGCTCACGTTTGTTTTTAAACCATTACCCGGTCGCAGTGTTGAAGCGAAAGAACCTTTCGGGATCCTCAGTCACTGAGCGTTTGTGTTGTGATTTTTACCATAAGATAGGTGTAAAGTAAAAAGTAGTAAAAGTTAAAATGTGGCATTTGTATATGTAAATATCCTTTTGTAAAATATGCATGCATGTGGTTTTGAAAAGCGAGGTTGCGACGAAATTATGTTGGATTTATTCTTATCTTATATTTTGATGAGGACGAAGGTGCTTTATTGTTGAATTGGACATTTGGAAAAAATTAGAGTGTATTTTTTTATACGGTGATTTTGTATTTTGGAAGCGACCATCGATGCGTCGTTATCGCTGCCCGGATTTTTACGTTAAATCTAAAGGTGTGATTTTGATGAAAAGTGAAAAAGTGACATAACCCACGTTTTCCCATCTGATTTCAGGTTTTAACGGCTTAGCTTCATGGTAACTTGTCGGTCGGCGAGCTTGGGCGGGAGGTTCTTGTGGAGTTCTTAGGCGATTTCTGTCACTAGGAAGCGATTACGTCATTATGTCACGACAGAACTTCTTTGCATTGTGTTGAAACCATTGTCGTGACATATAAAAGTCTGTCGCGACTTCGTTTCTCTCTGTTAAGCTTATTTCTGTGTTGCGACATTAAGATCCATGTCGAGACATAGATTTATCTCCTCAGTTTGAAGTATGTTACAACGTTGAGTTCCTTTGTTGCGACTAGGCCAGTTCAACAAGTAAGCGTCATTTATCGCGACATAAATTTTTCTTATCGCGGCGAACTTCTTTTAGTGCTATCTTACATCTCAGCCAGCTCCACCATGTTGCAAAATTGCAGTGTCGCGGCAGAGATGAATTACGTCATGTCATAGGTCTGCCTTACGATCTTTCATTATGTCGCAACATAAGAAGCGTCTTTGTCTCATTGGCTTCTTCCCATTTCCTGTCATGACATGTTGTCTTTTGTTGTGACATAGTTCATGCGATTTTAGATATTGTGTTGCGACAGGTTCTCTGTGCATTTTCTTGAGCGTTTATCAGGCCTAGAGAAAGTCTATCACGACCGAGGGCACACATTTGCAATTCTTTGTTTTATGTTCTTTCTTTAGAAATCTCTCCTTTTAGATTATCCTGCAAAACACAAAGTTTATAATATTCCTGGTGGCATTAAACAGCTGAAAATTTTAAATAATGAAAATGGTTAAAAATAGATGAGTTTAAGACTCATCAATTCTAACTTAAAGTTTTTACTTTTGTCCCAACAAAGAAAAGAAGACTTTGTTTGTCCTCAAACAATTTAGCTTTTTTTTAAGGACATTTTTTCTGTTTTGCACTACAATTTTTTTTTCTAAATCTGCAACTTGAATTAAAACTAGTCATTTGTAGCTTAATTTCAAATTTAGTTTTTAGTTCGGACTTAAGAAAAATTTTCAATTAGTGTCACAAACTAACTAATGAATTCTGAAATGTAAACAATTCAGTCAATTAATCCCGATCTCTGTGTGTGTGGTGGTTTTCTTTCCCTCCCTCCTTGGTAGGATTACCTAATCTTTTGGGACTCTACACAATGACTGCAATTTCTTTTAGCTTTTCAAAGTCTCATATGCTTGTTTTTCATATTAGTCTCCACTAATGTGGCCAATACCACCTTGAATCAATTAGGTCTTTTAGGCTTGTAGAGTTTAGCTTGGGTAATTGGGTAGATAAGGAGTGGAGGGTGGAATGAAATTTACTGATTCACTCTTGAGTGTATTCATCAAATCATTTTCTTTGCAATGAAAAATATCTTTACGACTTGTCATGATGTATCATACTTTATGTGACCTATATATCTTGGCATCTTTTAGAGAGAAGTGACCTTTTTGCTTTCTTTTTACTTGTCGATTTTTAGGTTGAGGTGCAATGTCTTGTCTTCTTAAGCTTTCTACCGCTCTTGAGAACTTTGGGTTGTGATCCCCATGCAGTTGACATTAGGGTACTAGGTGTTGAAACACCTCTAGAACTTAATTGTTCGAGAGAGGAAGGCCCGCAGACAAAACTTAATCCCAGTGACAAATTTACAAACTTGACTTCTTTCTCTACATTCTTTTCATTTCTTGATTGTTCTTTTCTTTTCCATCTTCACATTCTTGGCTTTCCTTTCAAATCAAAAATATATTCCCCTAAAATTGTCCTCTTACACATTTTGAAGTTCAATCACGAAACACAGGCGGAATAAGGGTTCTTTACATGGGATTAGAATAAAGGGAAGGGTTTGAGGCTTCTAATTGTTGTTTAAATGGAAGAAATTAAACAATTTGGCTCCGTTGGAATTAGAGTATATGCTTATAGATATTAGGGTAGGATTGAAAGGCTCGAACTTCGAGGATGGCTATGTCACTTCACGTTAGTGGTATTGCCTGGGATTTCGCCTTGACTAATAATCTGCATAGTTCTAGGACAGCCGTTGTTTGGCTTGTGTTGGGCCCGGAAGATGTCACAATCTTCGCGATTTGTTAAGGAGCATTTTGACCATGTGCATTGTTTTCAGGACTTTCAGCGACCTTGTGTTTATGATTTTAAAGTCTTATTTGTCTTTGTCTGTTAATACTTCTTCTAAATCTGAACCATAAACTTCGTCTAACACTCGTCATGACCCGGCTTCGATTCATTGAAACACACCACGATTTCAAGTCACGAGGTTTTGTTTGGTTTTGAGTTTTGTTTTTGTGTTGTTCTAATCAATCAAAGTTCCATTTGATCATGCGATGACTCGAAACTCAATAGCGCCAACAATTGTAATCAATTCATTTCAACCAAACAAGCTGCAGCAAATAAACTATTCAAAAACACACCAATCAAACAAAAACACAATTGAACACAAAATGTTTGCTAAAAAAAATTTTATTTTATTAAGAGGAATTACTTTGAGTACAAAGAGGATGAAGTTGAGAGAGGTGATGTTATTCCATTTTTTTATTCACTTTGCATTGACCCTCTCATGATTTGCTTCCTTCATAGATATTCTACCTCCTCTACTAGGGTAGTTCTTTTTCTTGATGTTAGGAGTTTTATCTTTTTGTGTTTACGCATCCTGAGGTGTAGAAGTGCACACTTGATTGTATACGGGTTGGTATAGGGTATAGGTGGGTGCAGTGACACCTGGGGCCCATAGTGTAGGGTATACGATCGAGATTGGTTGTGGCGGAAGGTATCTTCTTCTTTAGAAAGCGTCTTCATAGCCTAGTCTGGGATCTTGACGTGCTCTCTGTAAGTTCTCATTTGCCTCATAGCTAGAGATTCGGGAGTGTGCCGTATTTTAACCTCGTAGCTCATCATGCAAAACTACGGTAGCGTGTCTGGCCCATTTCATGCAGTTGTTATCTCTTGAATCCATGCTTGCTTTCAAGGCATTGTCTCTATCTCTCAAGATTGTTCTCCACTCTACGTCCATTTTTTCTATTTCTGCTCTCTACTCTTCATCCCTTTTCTTCAGTGCATCTTCTAAATTCTAGTCCCTTCTTTTGAGCTCTACATCAAAATACTCATCTCTGAGCTGAAGTTGTGTCTTTAGCTGATTGTCTCTTTCCTTTATTTCCCTCTGCATATATATAAGCAATTCTATCAATTCTGTATGATTGCAGTTCTGCCCTGAACTTTCAGCTTGTTCTTGTTGGGTTTGTCTTAGCTTTGGGGGTGCACTCCAGAATTGACTCACATTCCTCACGAGCTTAGATTCTGATGGACATTGGTTTTCAACGTTCGGCTCGGTGCAACCTTCCTTCATTTTCCTTCTTCATTTCTTTTTCCTTGCCTTCCCTGTTCTTTGGTCCTTTTGTTATACAAAGTTAGAGGGAGGCTGCGAGGAAGTGAGATTTCACCAGTCCCCCATTCTTCCTTAACTCCCCCTTGGATGCATAGGTTGGTTATTGTTGCTGGGTGTGGAATCATCCCCTTGCATTTGCTTTCAAAGTAGCCCAAGACAAAATTTTCAATAATTTTTCCCACATTTATCTTTTAACCCTTCAGCAATGCGTAGAGGAGGATTGCCTCCTCTCTTCCAACTATACTTAAATGCGTAGATGACCTTAAGAGCCGAGGCCCGATAAAGTAGGAACCATACCTTGGCTTCTTGATTCGGTAGCCTGCAGGGGAAAATGGATCTAAAGGATTTATCTTTGTCCCTCTCCATTCGCCTTTTGCATACTGGCTTGGGTCTATAATACTAGTGTTCTAGTTCCTTCATATTGTTTCTTGAACTTTGAACATCCCTTTGCATATTAAAGATTGAACAATCTGTTTTTATCTTTTCTACGCTAAACTCTCATTGGCCTCGGTATATACTCGTTTCCTTCCTTTTCCACCATGTTTGCGCAGAATTCTTATACCAAGGCGCGCACAACTTGGATTCCTTGTGTTCAGCCGGCAAGCGCCATTCTCTCCTTTCCGACACTTGACAAAAGGAGAGATAATGTTTGAACCTGCTGACCAGTAAACCTCTGTTCTTCAAACTTCCTTCCATTAAAAAATCTAACTGTACTACGAAATTAAGTTCCTTGCTCTGGCTTCATCCGCTCCCCTTTTCTTCTTGGATTCATCTTGTACATTGATTCTCTTACGTTGTCATCATTCCTTTCCTCAACACTGGTTGTTGGCACAAAAACCTTGCTCACATTTGATTCTTCGGCAGTGTGCTCTTCGCGACTTCGTGAAGGTTTGGAACGCCGATTGGTAGGATCAAATATAGCAATGTTAGGAGTTCACGAACTCTAGGGTTTTAGGGAGTGAGATGAGAGAGACTTGAGTAAAGAAGCTGAGACGGGTGAGAGTTTATGAGAAAGGTGGCTATTCAGTTTTCAACAAATTTTCATTTATAAGCCAACTGATTCAATTCTACATTAAATGCCACAACAATTACTGCCCTCAGTTTTGTACATCTTTAATTCTCTATCGCGACATACATAAAGTCTGTCGTGACAGAGTTTCAACATTATTTGTAGATAGAGCTTGTCAAATGTCGTGACACGGCAGAGTATGTTGCAACATTTCTTTGGGAGATTTATAAGAAAATTATGTCCGCGACACCGCAGGAACTATCGCTGCGACATAATTTTTTCTTTTTTGTTCTTCACCCCAATTTGTTCGCAACCGGAAAAGCATGTTGCTACACATAACTGAAGTTTTCTGAAATTACATCTTTCTCATGTTTTCTCTCATAAAACTTTTAAAACAACCTATATCCACTCATACTCAGTTGAACCTACATGTGAAAACATCTTTAAACCATCAAAATCTTTGCTTCAAGTATTAACACTCATCTAAATTCTTAATTCAAATTTACCTTGGAATATTCGAATATGTTTTTATTCAAGCAACATAACATTTACTAAGGCATTAGAATATCATTATCCTTAAAAAGCGAATTTGGGAGGCATTTGGAATTGCATCTTTGCTATGATGTACACTGCTGTTTCTTTGGAAACAATTTGCTTCTTAAATGGTTCTTCTTTGAATTTGCTTCATTTTCTGGCAACAACCTTTAAGTGCCTGCCAGTTAAGCGAAACATCAAATACTCAAAATTCTATTGAATAAATCAGACTAAAAAAAAAATTGAAAATTCTGCTGGGTTGCCTCCAGAAGTTTGCTCAATTTAGTGTCCTAGCTAGACATTTGCATATTTGTCTTATAACCGGCATCCTTTTTGTTTTGCTCCTACAGTGCGAGCTTTCTTCATTGGATTAGTCCTCATTGCATGCCTTGTCCTACATTTTTCGCTTCCTTGCAATTCATGCTTTGCCTCTCATTGCGGTTGGTGTGAGATCTTTAAGATTGATCTACGATATCTTGGGAAATGTATTTGGATCGGCTTTGCAAGGATGGGCCGGTGCCCTACTTGACTCTCGAGTTTCTCGATGTAGCATTGATATTTGTTTTATTTCTGGTTGTGGTCCAGCTTGGAAATTCGAGTTCAGCAGAATTTTTCTCATACACATTCGGGATCCTTTGTTTTTACGTCATGAATTACGACACGATATTCTAAGGTTTGAGTTCTTTTCTACCTTGATACTCTCTCTGTTGTCCACCCATTTTCTTTGCTTCTTTGTTGGAACCAGTAGTATAAACCTGATGGTAGTTATGTCCATGTCTAGGGCCCTGTTGTGCTCCCCCACCATACGAAAAGCTTTCGTGGTTCCTCAGTGCTGGAGTGTAGTGTGTTAGCAAGTTGGGGTTAGGCTTGAAGTGGTAACTTCTCTACTCATTTATATACTTTGTTTCCTCAACTTGGTAGGGCTCTTCTTCCTCATACCCCTCAGCACTATTTCTCCTTCCTTCTCTCACTGCTCCAACTTCATGTGCAGTGTGCATCCTCCTCTCATTGCTACTTAGCTTGTTCATAGCGCATCAAGCGGCTTCTATAGTTGTAGTTATCAATACAATCGAGACCATTTCCCTCTAAAATCATAGCTGCTTGCTCCTTGAAGGTCGGATGGAGTCTTGTAGTTGCATTTGGCAAGGTCTTCAATAACTTACCTTGCCTCCTCTACACTTCTTCTTTTAAAACCTCCACATCAGAATGCATCAATTATGCCTTTGAGGTATAATTCATGGCATCGTAGAAAATGTCCATCTGAGTTGTTAGATCTATCCCATGCATAGGGAACCTCTTCAGCAATCTCTTGAACCTCTCTCATGTAGTGTAGAGAATCTCATCCTCCCCTTACTTGAACACAATGATTTCTCCTCTTCTCTTAGCAGTGAGAGCTAGAGGGAAAAATCTGCTCATGAATGCCTCCACCAATTCTTCCCAAGTATTCATTGAGCCCACTGGCAGTGAGTCAAACCATGTGGTTGTCACGTCTCTCAATGAGAATGGGAAGAGTTGAAGCTTGATTACATTTGGTCTTACTCCATTCAGTTTCATAAAGTGCTCATTTGGATCTTTAGAAGGGTGGCTTGTGAACTGGTGTTGCTGCACCATTGTAATCAAAGCTGGCTTCAGCTCAAAGTTGTTTGCTTCAATGGGAGGTTGTCTCACTGCAAAGTACTCTTCCTGAATGATAGGCCTCCAAAATTCCTCCATTGTGTTAGGCCTTTGTGGTATACCATGCTATTGGAATGATGCGCAGTCTTTCTATTTGATTGTCCATACTTCTATCTCCAGTACTGGTAGCTTTCCTAAGATTTTTCAGGGTTCTTTCAATTTATGTATCTAGAGGCAGCAGTTCTGATTCTGATTCTATGCATTTAGTATTTTCCTAAAAGTGGAATCACATTGAGATCAAATAGAGTCAATGATAACAAAAATTGTATATTCATTAAGCTTCCAAAAATATCAGTAGCTTATTCAACCACTACTGTTAAAACTATTTTTGTTGATTTTCTGAAATTTTTGTAAAATAAAGAAAAATGTCCAAATTAGTATTTCTCGCTTTTGTCAGAATATTGATTTTTTAAATTCCTTCGATTCCCTGGCAACGGTGCCAAAAACTTGTTGACCGAAATATGTACATACAAATTAATGTTGCTATGACCAAAAGACTATTATCTAATCCCCGACAACGACGCTAAAAACTTGTTGACCGAAATATGTACATACAAATTAATGTCGCTATGACCAAAGGACTATTATCTAATCCGACAGCGCGATAACTTGTTGACGAATTTTCGATATTAGACCAAGCGTGCAAACAAAGTGTATTTCAGCTACCAAGGACTAAATAAAGTCCCACAACGGCGTAAAACTGTTGGGGCTCATAGATAACCTTGTATGCTCATAGGAACTTGTTGTTGTAATCCTTCAAACTCATTTTAATTTGGTCTTAAAAGCGCAAGTGCCTGGTCGTACAAGTAATAAAAAGTGGACATATAAATTCAGGGTGTCAGTTCCCACAGGAGAATGAAAAGAATTTAACTAACTACTTACGTTGTTGGCTTGAGACGAAGAACACACATACAAATTTGACGATTATTACCAAGGACTATTGTCTAGTCACACAGCGGCAGTAGCCATCAAACCTGATGTGAGACGAAGAACACATACAAATTTACGACGTTATTACCAAGGACTATTGTCTAGTCCCCGACAACTGTACCATAAAACCTGTTTGAGACCAAAAATCTCCTAGAGTTAATCATTTTCAATTTTGGTTTTGGCCTGATATACTGCAAGTGCACAGGTCGACAAGTAATAAAATGGATATAAAGAATGCAGATATCGATCCCACGAGAGATCTCTCAAGAATTTTAAATCAAGCTGCACGACTACTCAAGCTTCGTACTATTTGGACCATAAAGTGATATTGGAATCCCGGCTTAAGAAGTTTGGAAATTATACTAAAGCGATGAAACAAATGAAGCGATCAAATAAAAATTTGGAATATAAAGAATAAAAAAAAAAAAAAAAAAGAATAAAGAATAGTTAAGAAAACAAATGGACATTGAATGATTATCTTTGAGAGGAACACATCGATATCTTCTTTATAGTGAAGTACCAATTCACGTAGTTATCTTTGATAAAACTTCTCGAATATTTCGAGGTTTAAAATACATCCGGCGTTTAGCGATGAGTTGGATCTCTCCACACTCCACATTTTCATTATCTGATTTTTCTGATTCTTTCGAAAGGCAGGGAATGAGATAACTACTTTTAAAGGGTTTCCTTAATGGTATTTTCTTTTTGCAATACTTCATACCCATTTTATGAATTTGTAAACATAGCTCCCAAGTTATCGGTCAAGCAAGGATATACAACTTCCAGGATACTCTTCCTCAAAATTAGAATAGATCACCCTCTCCTTGATTAGATCTCAGCTAACACGGGATCGGCCTCACTATTCGAATTGAGGTGAACTCTCTACTTGTTTAAATTGATAACTCATTCAACTCTTTCTTGATTTCAAGTGAGAAGAGATTTATCGAAGTAAACTTGCAAAGCTCATTAGATCTCAAATCTTGAGGTTAATATACCTTTAAGCAATTGTTCCTGCTCTTAGAATGCCTTCATGTCCTCGAGAGGGCCTCCTTGAAATCGGAGAAGCGATGAGCGAATCTTATAGCGGGTATAAGCGATATTGGATCAAAGCGATAAACCCGACACAGGAAATAAGTTATGGCTGAAATTCAAGAAATTTCTTTGGAAACGCGACTACGGAAAGATAATTTCGGACTATAGCATTCACTTAATGGAAAATTTGGATTCCTCGATTCTTGAATTACACTTATTCTGACATTCCTCACGATCCGCAGAATAAGCGCAGTGGCCCGAAGAGTTGAATTCCCGAGAAATTTAATACGAACTTCAAACATTCGGTAATTGAAAGAATAGGAGTGCATTCGGCTGCTCAAAATGGAAACCAACACACACGAGATCGAGAAAATAAAAAAGCGAAAATAAAAGCGATAAATCTAATCTAATCTCTAGCTATCAACATTGAAGAAAAGAAAAAGAAAAGAAAGAAAAGAAAACTAAAAGAAAATAAAAGAAAATGAGCCTTGACTCCGGACCTCTCGTGCGTGTCAGCGATGCGTTCCTCTGCGGGTAGGCTGTATTTATATGGGGTTTCTCGGTTGGTATAATCTGATGCATTTGGTTGTGGATTTCCAAGTGGGCGAGCGAGATTCTTTATTCAAGTCGACCTCAAATCCTTGTCGCGACATCATCATAACTCCTTTGACATCGATATCCCGCGTCAGCGACATCAACTTAAGTCTATGCATCCCGCCCAGGCGGTAGTTCGTGATGTTGCGACCTCAATCTCTTTGTCGTGAAGCCAGCGCGTCTTGCCCGGGCTTCAAATGGTTGCCGGATGTCGCGACATCAATCTCTTGTCAGCGACATCCGAAAGCTATAGATTTGCAGTTTCCGCGGTGTGCCACGATGTCAGCGACCTCGGTCGCGCCGGCGACATCACTTTATACGCTTGCAGCGGCTAATTGGGTTCAGGCGATGTGTCGGCGACATCGATATCCGCGTCGCGACATCGACTCAAGTCTTACGTATCTTTTAATGAGCGTTCATGATGTCACGACCTCAATCTCTTGTCGTAATGGCCGGTTTATGGATTACAGCCTTTGAACTTGATGGTTGCGATGTGGCGACTTCAATCCTGCAGCCGGCGACGACAACGGGATTACATCAGCTTCATCTTTCAACAAACACATCATAGCCGAAGCCCCGTTCTCTGTCGCGACCTCTATCAAAATTTCACTTTCGTGTTTCGATGTCGCGACCGAGTTTGATCGTGATGGATGTCGCGACCCTCTTCTCTTCACTCTTTGTTGTCGCGTTAACTTCGCATTTTTATGGCCTTACGTATCATTAGTGATGTCGGCGCATCCGGATATCGCGGCACGATCGCTCTTCTTATTATTTTCTGGTTGCTTCACACGAAGTTCTTTAACTCTCGGCGCCTTGTTCTTCCGTAAGCTTGTTTGGCCGGGTTTTCTTGCTGCGACTACGGATATGCATTTTGATTCTTTGCCCAACGCGACATCGAGTTCCTTTTATCTTTGTGCGCTTTTCTGCTTTGCAACTTGTGACGATTATCTCGTGCGCTCATCCACCTTCTGGCTGCTTTTTGTCACGAAATATTCTTAACTTTCTTGAATTCCTATACATTTAACCAGTTTAGTTGTTATTCCATAATTACGCACATAAATCGATCTTTGTTTAGATAAAAATAGTCGAGAAAAATGGGTAAAAATAGATGACTTTCAAGCTCATCAAACTCCCCCAAACTTAAAATTTTGCTTGTCCTTAAGCAAAGAAAAAGAAAGATTTGTTTGTCCCCAAACAAAATAAAAGAAAATTTTTTTTAAGGACATTTTTTCTTATTATTTCTGCAGTGGCATTCAATTTAAATTAATCTGATAGTATGCATTATTTTACGTACATCCTAGCTTGAGTCAGTTCAAGGTTTGGTTTCTACTCTTCATAGTATACAAAACTAAGCTATTGAAGTGTTTTACAAACAAACATAATCATTGAATCACATTGAAAAATAAATTGTTTCCTTTCTCATCTTCATCTTTGGGTCCTTAACTCCCTAAAGTCTTTCATAGTTTTGATTGTTTCCATATTTCCAAATTCCATAAGTTTGTTTTTCATATTGATCTCCACTAATGTAGGTGATTTCAGCCTTCAAGATCAATCAGGTCTTTTGGGCTTATATTGTTAGGCTTGGGTAATGGGTAGGATGGAAGGAATTTTTGGGTTAAGATTACCACGAACCTTTTCTTCCTCTTACGCCCTTTCTTTCTTGTAGTCTTCCTAATAAACTCCTAAACTTTCATGTTTGGGCCGTCTCTTTGATTTCTTGATTCGAGCTGTATGCCCCCATTTCTCCTTGTAATTCAGCATTTCCTTTGTTTGTCACCATTCGGGGATAGTGCAGTGTTTAACTTTTTAGGCTTTCTACTCTTAGCGAACTTTTGGGTTATTAGCTCCCCATGCAGGATGGCATTAAGTGCTTGGGTGTTGAAACACCCCTAAGAACTTAATTGTTCAAGAGAGTTAGGCCATAAGATAAAACTTATCCCTATAATCTTTCTTTTCTATTGCATTTTCTGCTCTTTGTTTTTTTTTTTTTTTTTCTTTTCATTCCCTTTTTGAGTTCCTCAAAAACATATACTCCCCCAAACTTCATTTCTTTATTCCTCCTTGAATTCTACGGGTAATCCATAGGTTCTTTCTTGAAGGATTATTTGTAGGATAGTTTCGGTTTTCCATTGGTTTATTTTTTTTTTTGAAAAATAGGCTTGTTGGCTCAATTTCTGGAACTACTGTATATGCATCAGCATATGAACCAGGGATGGCTAGAATGGCTCGAAACTATCGAGAATGGCGCATCATCTCTTGTCAATTTGTATCACCACAAGTTTCGCCTCGATCAATAATCTAACAAATTCTAGAATTTGGATTGAACGATTGACTAACCATAGGGGTAAGCAGCTCATTTTGTTGATGAGTAGTTAAATTAATTGATATTCAACGAGGTTCGCGACTTATTGTTCGTACCCGCAATTTCGAAATATGTTTTGTTCGCTTCCTATTGTATTACTTTCCTACGATACGGACTTATCGGTTAGACTTAAGTAACTTTACACCTTGTGTTTCAATTAAAGCGTATTCATTTTGCCCTTGATACACTTGAATTTTACGCATTTAAACTTATTCCCATCCTATAGCTGCTTATTCAGTCGACTCATGACATCTCGATTTTATTACGGAACTAATTTCTACTTTAATTTCCTAATCATGCAACACAAAGCAACACAACATTGAACAAACAAATTCAAAATAGCACACAACAATTCAATTCAAATTTCTTATTTTATTTCTGATTCAATTGCAACAGTTGGATACAATTCAAATGGGATAAAGAGGGTAATGAAGGTTAAAATGAGGAGAAGTGCATTTTCTTTTGAAATAGCCAGGAGCAAAGATGTTGGGGGGATCTAGGTCTAGTGTACCTAAATGAGATGGGAATTCAGGAATTTTCAATTCTCTTCTTGGTTTCCCTCTCCATTTTTTCTTCAATGAAAATCTCATTAGAGAGATCAACCTTTTTGTTCAACTCATCTTGCCTCTTCCCCAAACCATTCATTGTATTCTCCATTTCAGTCATGACCTCTAAAAATTTGGAGAGATTATTGTGTGGAATCAGATTTTCTAGCCGTTCTTTTTGCCTATAGGATTCGGTATCCTTTTGCTTCTTGTCTACATCATCCGAGTTTATTTTCCAAAATCATGCAGCAGAGACTTGTATAGGAACTTATGAAGCCCTTGATTTGCTCCGAATTGGCTTGTACTCTGTATCTCTTTTTCTTTATCAATGTGAGGAGTTCGAGAATGCGCTGGCCCGATTGTTATAAAAGCTTCATGACTTAGTTTGAGTTTATGACCAGTTGTGATCTCTTTCCTTCATTTCTTTCTTAAACTCTTCCACCCAACTTTGCTTCAAAATTTTCTCATACGATTTCTCTCTTACATTGACTCTTCTCCCCCTTCTTTGGTCTCTTCTTTGTACCTCCATCTCATGTTCCTTTTCCTTCTGTTTAGCTCTTCCCTCGGCTGCTGTCTCTTTGCATGATTCTTTTCATAAATGCCTTCTACGAATTTCTGCTTTGGGTTCCACTCATACGTTTTTCATCCATTCTCTTTTGCATGGCATTGAGCTTCGATGTCAGCTTGTTCTCTTGTGCTCCCTTGAGCTTTCTCCGTGTTGGAAATTTACATTACGCACGGGAGGAGGCGGCTAAGGGAATGGAGAAGTCCTATTAGGCTGCCTTCATCTTGCCCTTCATTATGACAAAAATAGAATCATTGTTATCGGTGAGTTTTACGGTTTTCTGCTCCTTGATTAGCAACCCTCTGAGTCTCCTTTTACGGTCTTTTCACGTGGGGCTTCATCTCTTCTCTGCCAGCACCTTTTTCTTGGTTTCTTGGTCCCTTTACTAACTCTGTCGAAGGAGTGGTGAAGCTACAGGTACTTCTTCTTCGATTCTCATATTCCATTCACCCGGCCTTCAAGCATGGGACGGTGATTGTTCTTTGGGTGAGGAATAAAAAGCCTCTTTTAGTCATGCTGATCTCATAGCGATAGAATTCTCAATGACAACTCTCCCAGTGATCTTGTATCCCTTTTAGAATGGCATACAGCAACACAACTTCTTGTTCTCTCTTTGAAGTACACACCGTGTTTTGTTTGGGAACAAAGCGAAGCGGAAGTAAAACCATACCTTCAGCACCACCGGTGAGGCTTCCACATTGATGTTCTTGGCACTTTCTTCTTCTTGGTTTAGCTGCACCTTACCATTAGTGAGCTTCTTGGCAATCTTTCCAAAATCGGGTTTTTCAGTTTCTTGAATTTGGAACCCGTAGCGTACCTTTGCCATGCCATAGGCCTCATTGATGAGCCTTAGCTTCATATGAAACCCCGGACTCCTCTAACCTGAAACCGCTCCATCCTTCATTCCTACAAATTTGAATAAAACTCTCTCACCAGTGCTGTATACCCTGATTTTTGGTGTGCGCAGAGACTCTCCCATCCTCTGATCTATCATCTCCTTGAAAGAATGCGATTTTTTGAATCTCCTCTTTGTGACAAACCCCTTGTTAGCATAATATTTTTTCTACTGGGAATACGCTTCGTCTGACACGAAATCTTCTACTTCTACTTCTTCTTCTTCTCTCACCTTTCCCTTTCCACCCTCTCCTGCTTGCTCTTCCTGACGAATCTCATCTAACTGTTCTTCTTGGCGAGTTTCTTCTTCTGGTTGTTCATGTTCCCTCATAATCTCGTATAGGTTAGGGACTAGAGTGGGAATTTCAGCCATTGGAAACGGAGAAAAAGCTTTTCGAAGGTTTGGGAAGCTAGGGTTTTCGAGGGTTGAGATTCGAAGGAGGAAGAAGGTGAATAAATTGCTCATGGTTTGAGTGAGATGAGAAAGTTTCCAACGGTTGCAATTCAATCAATGTTTGTGGGCTGGTATTGCTTCATTAAGAACACGTCGCGACTTGATTTTTCGCGTCTTTTTGTTTGAGATCATTGAATTTAAGGGCTTTTTAAGGTGAGTGAGTGGTACTGTCCCTCTTTATGTCGCGACATACTAAGTTTGTCAGCGACATAACTAGGGCCTCTAGGAATTGTTTGATTTTCATGTTGCGACATCTAATTTTTCATTTTGAAACTTAATTCTGCATGGCGACTTCACACGGTGGTGTGGCGACATTTACCTTCTTCCTTCAATACTCACGGTTGCCCTTTCAAAGCAGTCCGCGGCATCAATGTTTTTGTCGCGACATCACTTATGTCAGCGACATAACCTTTCATCGCGACTTTAAGCATGCTCGATGATCACAAAAGAACCTTTTCTCTTATTGTTCCTAACCCTTTTAGACATTACTTCTGGCATCTCCAAGCAAAGATTTAACAAACAATTCAAGTATATCTACAGAATTGGGTTAGGGATAAAGTTATTCCCCTTTTTCTCATGTTGTGACTTCTCTAAGATGCTGGAATTGTTCCTGTGATTGCCTTGCCATTCATGTCTTTGAACCTTCGCGAAGCTTCTTGCAATATTCAAGAAAAATCTAATTAAACTACAGTGATTTCTAAAATTAAATCTATCCTTATAAAAACAAATAGAGCCTAATTTAAGCATTAAAGAAAAATATTTCAAAACTTAAAACCCGAGAGAAATTAAATCCTTATGGGTTACCTCCCGTTAAATTGCTCAGTTTTGAGTCCTTAGATTTGGACTTGTTGTTTGGCGCCTTACTTATCGAGGAACCAGTTGGAGTTCTTCATTTTCCTCTTCTTTGTTTAGATAATGCTTTAACCTCGTCCATTGACCTTGAATTCTTCGCCCGATTATCAGGTCTCATTATCCTTTGCTCAAATGCCAGTACTTGACACCAACGTGGCCTTGGCCTCCAATTAGTTTTTAATTTCCACTGAAGCAAAGTTCGGTCCCCAAGAATTAAGCAGCGAGAACACATTTCCCCTTCTCACGAAACTCTTTTCTCAAATTCTCACGATCATGCCATTTCTTTATGCTTGTCTTTGTATATTCTAGCATTATCATAGGCTTCATTTCTCGAATCTTCAATTCGACAGGTTGGAGCAATCTTTCTTCCTTCTGACCTTAAAATCGAAGTTTAATAGCGATGGCACATTGCCTTGTATTCTAATTCGAGGTAGATGACATAGTTTACCAAAAACAACTACAGCTGGGGACATTCCAGTGGGGGTTTGTATCGCGATCTACCGTAAGCCCCAGTGCATCATCAAGTTTGGAAGACGATCCTTCCTACTTGAGCTCCACCGATCTTTTCAAGTATTCTTTTTTGATCTCCATTTGAAATTTACGCTTGTCCATTGGTCTGGGGATGATAAGCTAAACTCATTACATGCTTGATCCCATACCTGCTCATGAGTTTTGCAAATATTTTGTTTGCAAAGTGGGTTCCCCCATCACTAATGATAGTTCTAGGTGTTCCAAATCTGCTCAAAATATTCTTTGCAAGAAACTCACAGCGTATTAGCATCATTCCTTGGACAAGCCACAGCTCGACCATTTGTAGCGTAATCACTATTTAGCCGGTATGTATAGGTTTCGAATATGATGGTGGGGAGAAGAATCATAAAGGCTCCCATTCCCCAGCCCATCAAAATTTGTATCACCATAATACCTTTGAGGGGCATTTCATTCCTGCTGCTGATATTTCCAATCTTTTGGCATCTATCACACAATTTAACCCACCCGGCTACAATCTACGAAGATAGTGGGCGATAAAATCACGATTGGAGTATCTTGCGAAATTTACATTCTTTCTCCAGAAAAATGTCCCCCACATGGTGATGCATGGCATTCATTTATAATGTTGCCTTGTTTACTTTCTGGCACACATCTTCTTATTATCATGTCAACACCTCTCTTGAATAATAGTGGGTCATCCTAAATATAATACACACAACTATCGATTCGAGGTTTCCTCTTACATTGTGGTAGATTACGAAGGGCATTACTCCGCAGAGAGCCGGATAATTCACAATATCGACATACGGGAAGTTGGAAGGAAACCTTAAACAATTGCTCATATAGGAAGTTCTTTGTTAACATCACATTTTCCTCTTCATCACTGCTTCTTTCTACTCTTGACAAGTGATCGGCTATCACATTGTGCACTCCACTTTATACTTGATTTCCAAATCAAACTCTATGACATGATAGCACCCGCCTTATCAATCTTGACTTAGCTTCCTTTTTTGACATCAAGTATTTGATTCTTTGCATGATCGATTAATGAATTACCACATGAAGTCTAAAATGTCTTGCCTAAATTTTTTCACAAGCAAATACTATGGCTAGCATCTCCTTTTCGTTGTTGAGTAGTTCTCTTGTGCTTCATTGAAGGTCTTACTAGCATAATTATATGGCCACTGAATACTTTCTCTTTCTTTGCCCAAACACGACTCCTATGGCAAAATCAACGGCATCACATTATTTTCGTCCACGATTCCGATGCAGTGCGACCATTATAGGTGCTTGTACCCAATCGATCTTGATTTCTTGAAAACATCATACGGAGTCATGAAATTGAACCTTATATCTTTTTCGATGTCTGCATAGTGAAAATTACGGCTATTTTGAAAGTCTTTGATGAATCTCTGCAAAATCCGGCATACCCCCAAGAAGCTTCTTGCTCCTTTTTCTTGTGGTAGAGTGCAAGAGTCTTGATAATGGATACCTTGGGTGGTAAACTTCTAGTCGATGCTTGAGAAGAATTTTATGCCCCGAGAACAATACCTTACATCATATAAAATGGCATTTTCCCAATTCGATTTTGTTTATTTTGTCTTGGCATCTTTGAAGTCTTTGTTTCGGATTGTTTAAACATTGATCAAAGTACGGATCCATACACGATAAATCATCCATGAAAATTTCCATCAACTTCTTCAACGAAATCGAGAATATAGACATATACCTCTGGAATATGTGGAGCATTACATAGCGAATGGCATCCTTCTAAAAGCGAAGGTGCCATAAGGGCATGTGAATGTGGTCTTCTCTTGATCCCTCGGGTGCAATAGCAATCGATTATATCCACGAGTACCCATCTCAGAAAACAAAAGTGAGGGTGTCACGCTGGCACGTCGACATACGTCGATGAAGGCGAAATGATCTTTTAAGTGGTTTGTGTTGACTCACATGTCAATCGTACCACTCCATCCTGTCACTGTTCTTATTGGAATCAATTCATTTTTCTCATTGCGGATCACAGTAAACCCCCCTTTCTTTGGAACCACATGAATTTGGGCTCTCACGAGAGATATCACGAAAATAGCATAGATAAAACCGGCATTCGTGATTTGAGTACCTCCTTTAGAGCTAGCTTCCTTCATCCTTTGGATTCGAGTCTCCTTTGGTGTTCCACATATGGTTTTTGAAGTCTCTTCTAGCAGAATCTTATCACATGCAAATTGATGGGTGATACCCTTGACTCTTCAATGGACCCGAAGCTAGCGATTCCTTATGCTTCATAAAAATATTCGGCCAATCTTTGTTCCTCATCATCAGGTACGCTGAAATGATTCTTGGTTTTTCTTTGGTAATTCCTAAGTAAGCATACTTTAAATGACATGGCAACTCTTTCAAAACTATTATACTTGGACGGTTTCTTGATGAATTTCCTCTTTGTCAATATTCCCCGATGCTCGTTACATTTTGCTTGAAGCTTAACACAGTTTCTATAGAATGCTTCTTATGGAAATTCGAATAAGAGCATCTTGATTATCGCAGAATTCATCTCTTTTTCATTGATAAAAGCTGAGTGTTACAATCATTGTTATCATCGGGATTGGAAGTATAGACAAAAATCAACTTCACATTGCAACTTTCCTTGTCTGCATACATATTTTCCTGTACTTTTTATCAAGTTAAGCATTTTGCTTCTTCTCTGACCCTCAAGGTAAGAACTCCCTTTTGCATGTCAATCGGGAGCGCTCCGATGGCTAGGAATGATGGCACCAGTAGCGAGGGGTACTTGCTGAGATCTTCTTCCATGTCTAGAATGATGAAGTCCTCTTGGAAAACAAACTTCCACAGCAGTGGCTGAGTACATCTTCAATGAGCTCCTTCGAGGTTTTACCATCGATAAATGCGCCCATTTGAAGTAACGAGTTGTGGGGTAAGCTCCCCCCCGAACTTAGTTTCTTGGCAACAAAAAGGGCATCAAATTGATACTGGCTCTGGAGTCACAGAGAGAGCTGCGGATTCATTCTCCCGACGATGCAGAGGAATCAGAAGCTCCTTGGTCTTCCGTCTTCTTTGGTGGTTCTTTTGATTCTTGCCGCTGCCAGTGGCGGTGAGATTCATATTCCTTCCTCTACTATTTTTCTTTCTTGCTGGTATGTGAGTTAGTACTGGTACTATTTTGAGCCTATTTGAAGTCAGGTTTTGAGTGCTTTTTGCTTGGCACTAATCATCATCACGGTCTCTGATTAGTATTGGTGTTCTTGTATCACTTATCTTAGTTTAGAGGTTATTTTTGGTTGTTTGCGAGGTTTTTGCGTACCTTGAGTTCAATGCTCCGAGACATATGCTAAACCATGAAGATTGAACCATTCATCGACCATCAAAGCATACCAAAAAGTCAAGAAAGAATGAAGCGAAAGTGATAAAGTTGGTCTTGGAGCGGAGGCCATACGGTGAAGATCAGTGAATTCAGGGAATTTCGCTAAGATTGCGAATTTATTTGGGATTGCGAAAATTTCGCAATCATAGCGAGAATTTCGAAATCTAAGCGAAATTGTGAATTTCGCTAGACCAAGGACTAAGCTCTACTGCTTTGTTCTAGCGAAAAAATCCAGGTTCGCCACAAAAATTTCGCTAAGCTAGCGAAATTTAGTATAATAGTAATTGCCAATGCCTAGCGAAATTTTCTGATTTCGCTATCTCTTGGTGATTTCGCTACCTAGCGAAATTTTTGTGCCTAGCGAAATTGTCTGCCTTGTCATCCTTTTGTAGTGTCTGGCTTAGAGCTTCATTTGGTGTATTGCTTCCTTGTCCTTTATTTTAGCCAAAATGTTTAGGCTTTATTGTAGTTTCACATAAATGGGTGGCCTATATAAACCCCCATAGTTTTGTAACAAGAAAGGATTGGAGGAAATATTTTGGCCTGATTTTCATTTTTATGTAAATGTCTTATGAGGCTTTCACTTAGGGTTTGGTTTTCTCTCTTCTCTCTCCTCTTTCTCTCATTTTCTGAGCTACCAAACAGCCTTCTTGAGGATGACAACTCAAAGATCTTGGCCTAAACCTCTTTTCTTTGAAGGAAGAGGAAGCCAGCTTGGTTATTAGGCGATTCTGAGGTTGTCCTCATGTGTTGAATACTCTAAGTCTTTGTATTTATGGCTCCCGTCTTCTCAAACTAGGGTTGAATATCATTTAATGTCATTAATTTGGCCAATACTTACCATGCTTTAGAATACAGGTATACTTATTGCTAGATACCTTTGTGGTTTTTAGATGGTCTTCACGAGCCGAAATGATGTTGAATGTTAGGGTTTCAAACTAAAGGGGCTATAGATGCATGAGCTCTGTGTTGACTCAAATAGGAATTAGTTTTTAGGGTTAGGTTGCTAGTTAAACATAAGATCCGGTTATGGCTTTGGACTATAGGTTGCTTGTCATAATGCGAGATAAACCGAGACACTTTGTTTGCCATATGTTATCAAGTTAGTGACTGTCTTCCCCAGGATTACCCAACCTCACACATCACTTTCGGTCTTTGGAGTTAGTGGAGTTTTCAAACTACTCACACTTGTTTTTGAAACAAATCCAAAAATCCAAATAGAAAGCACACCTTTTCACACTTATGCAAATCATTCCACAGGATGGCTCCCGTCCAGTGTTGGAGCTGCTAGGCAGCCCATCTTTGCAGTGGCTTGACTACGACGTTAAGAGAATTTGAGAATATAAATTTTGTTGATTCCGCTCACCTACTATGGAGCAGAGATCAAATGGCGCCGTTCTTGAGTGGATAGTCTTGGCTACGTTTGATGGATTGAAGTGTACTTGTGATCAACATCCTGAGTGAAGGTAACCTTTTAACTCTTTGTAACCTGATTTGCGATGGCGCAAGTTTTTCGTCACTTTGCCGGTAACCATTTGTTTTTGTTTATTATACAGTCAGTTTTTATTTTAGCTAACAATAACCCTTTTTGCAAGTTGGATTGTGCTCTTTGTGTCTCGGTTATTAGTAACGATTTTGTATCACGATCTTGGGACCAGAACACATCGATTGGCGCATAGAATCGGTACACAAATTGACAACGGTGAAGTCGGTGTACACAGCGATACCATGGATCACTACCGAGGAACAACGAGGTGACCCGAGGTACCCCGACTGAATCAACTTAACCTATAGATCGATGAGGACCATATTCACCCTCACAGAGTTGAGTGCCCACTTCTGCGTCATACCTCCTACTTGCAGAGATGTGCGGTGGGGCCACTATCACATTACCTCTACTCCCACCATATTATGGTATGGAAAATGAAAATCCATGCGCTCACATAAAGGGATTTTGAGGGGAAGTTTGCAACCTTTAAGGAAGGAATGATTGACATGGATTTGTAAGGCGAAAGCATTCCATTAACCATTTAAGACGAGGCAAGGAATTTGGCTAAACTCACGAGAGCCTAGAACCATTAAATTGAAATTTGGCTGCGACGGGAATTCTGAAGAAGTTCTTCGAGTGCTCATCGGGCTCAACAATTTGAAAGACAAATTTATACCTTTGCGACTCAAGATGGTGAGGGGTTTTATCGGTGTTAGGAGGGTTATGGAGACCATCGAGTGCATGCCCACATCATGGGTTTTGATACATGGATCTTTGGTAAACCAACTCTATGGTGTATGTCTCACTGCCGTGAGGCGGCTTTGGAAACCATGTGTGGAGGACTTTCCTAAGTAAGCATCCTGGCCGAAGCCATGGATTTTTAAACTACGTGACTAAAGCAGGGTTGGGATGAGCGAACCACCCCAGGGAAATGGGAAACAATGGACCCTCGGCCAGCCACTAGGGGAGGGATTTATACATTGCCAGAGGACATAGAAATGAAAGCTAAATTTCAGCCTTAGCTGGGAAGGTAGAGAGGAGCTTGAAGGAAAGGCTCCATGGTGCGGGCGGTGAGGCGAAAATCCTGCACAAGCCCGATCCACTGCACCAATTTCCAATCCTCTGTACATCCAGTAGAACAGTGTCCTATGGCCCCTTCAATGAAGGATTTGATGTCGGAGATGTTGCAAGAGCATCTTGTGAGACCCCAATCTGAGCACCACAACCCAATGCCCCATATGGAAATACCTACAATTCGATTGGAGGGAATCACTTTAACCTTTCACGGAAACCCTCCCCACACTTTATCTACCCCCCCGGGTGCCAAACCACAGTTTGGTTCCCAATTTCGACCACAACCAACACCATCCTCATCTCACGTAAGAGCAAGCCATTTAAATTTGAGTAAGGTGGTAAGGAAACTTTGTGGAAGAGCAAAAGGAATTAATGTGCAAGCGCACGGAGGATTGATCTTGTAGAAAGTACAACGAACAAGAGAATAGATGGAGGGCTAGAGAGCAACTGAACCGAGAAAGTGATAACCTCACAGTGTTCGATCACGAGATCGATGACCATAAGTTGTTGGGTACAAGAAGGAAGGTTCCTTCCCAAGCGATTGCCAAACCCAGGGAATCCATGAGGTAGGATCATCCGACAATTGAGGAATGGATGGGGTGAAGGCTATAATCACCACGAGGAGTGGAAAAAGGGTTGATCGGCCCATTACCCAAACTTGTTGAAGAAACCGAGGAGCAGGAAAGAGGTGGAGCGGAACACATTTTCTGAAGGAGGATTCAATGAAGCCTTTGCGTACCCCACTCCATTTCCACGAGGGCACTTAGAAGCAAGAAGAAGGCATCCCGAGCGGGCGGGTATCTTGATCTAAGGCAGGTGAAGGTCAACATACCTCTTTTGGACATAATCAAACAAGTCCCTTCATGCAAAATTTTGAAAGATCTTTGCAATCAAGAAGGATTAGGCATTGAGAAAAGGCATTTCTTCTTGTTCAGTTGAAAGTGCCATAATCCCAGTAAGAATCCCGGTCAAATACAAAAAGTCCGGGATCTCCACACAATTTCGATCAATATTGGTGGGAATTGCACAATTGATCATTGCTTGATTTAGGAGCCGAGTGTGAACCTACTCAGTGATACGTTTACACAAGCGAGTTAGGTTTGGGTGAAGACTTAAACCTACCAACATCCCACCTTTATCATTAGTGGAAGTAGATCGGTAAAAATCCTAAGGGGATAGTTGAGGATGTCTTAGTGAAAAATAGACAAATTCTACTACCAGGTGGATTTTGTAGTGCTTGTTTCTTGAGCAAGTGCAAATAGACAATCATGTGCCCGATCATCTTAGGAAGACCATTTACGACCCACGACCCGATACAATCATCAATTCTGCAGGAATGGAGTCATGCAACTTACCTTTGGTAACATGACTTTGGAGCTAAACATATTCCATTTGAACAACAAACACAAGCTTTGCTAGCAAATGAAAATCAAATTTCCGATGAAGTTGTTTCAAATGGTCGATTATCTGCGAGAAGGTAAGTGTCCGGGAATTGCAGGGAATAGTCGACCAAGGTGAAGAAGAGATTTTGGTCCACTGCCATCAGCACCTTTACCCAAAGACAATTGACCAATTCGGAATCCATCGGTGAGGACCAAATCAATAGTGGACGCGACACCATAAGGGTCGGCCCGGGCTGCTGCGGGGGGTTGAGGAGACCATTCTCCTTGACCCTCCTTGAGTAAATTTTTGAAATTGGGCTGATTTGGTGTTCTCACAAACCAAATTACAGTTCAATAAATTTTTCTTTTTGTCTTAATTTAGTTAATTTTAATAATTTCATCTATTTTTATAAAGTTTACCAATTTAGCAATTTGACCAATTTTATTATAGTTTCTTATATTCGAGTTTTTAGATATATTTTATTTAATAATTTTAATTTTCATCTAGTTAGTATTCTATTAATTTTTATTTTTATTTTATTTTTATTTTATTTTTTTTTATGTTAAAAATTTGAATTCGGGAGGCAAGCGGGGCCAAGTCGCTAAAATAGCGAAAAGGCGTAAGTGGACTCTTCGGTACCACTGGAAGTCTATAAGAGGAGGGGTTTGGCTTTGCACACCTTTTTGTTTTCCTCCGGCCTACTGCGGCAGAGCCTCCCGGCCTCACGCACCTTCGGCGTGCGTACCACGGCCGAGCCCGGTCATGGCGCGGCCGAATCACACTTGCACCGCGGCGCGCGGAAACCCGCGGTAGTAGCCACTGCGCATTCCGGTCTGCTGCTGAGCGTAGCGAAGCCCTTGTACGCTTCGCGCGCGGCCAGCGCGCCGAGCCATCGCTGCGCTCGCCGGCGTTCGGTAACCCGTGCCCTCGGTTCGGCCGGCCGCGCCACTGCCGGTGATCGGTCCACTGGCCGAGCCACGTAGCTTCAGCTGCTGTGGCCTTGCGAGCCACGGTTTTGCGATCCCGAGTTGCTACGCATTCTGTGATCCCCACGCACGACGCGCACCGCGATTACTGACCGGCGGTACGCCGATGGTGACTCTTGCCGCCCGCGGTGCCTTAGTTACATTTTGTTGAGCAGTCCTCTTCCGGTATTTTATTTGCGTTCCGGTATGGTTCGGTACTCGAGGTGGGTCCGCCGGCCGTGGTCGATTGATTACGGCGAAGGCCCGACTCGGTGCATCACTTGGGTCCCGGCGGTGCACGAGGAGCCTCAGGGATTTCGTCGATACCAGACACGGATGGGACCCCGGGCCCCATCGCCTGTGCCTCAGAGGAGAGTTAGGAGGGCCCGGCCCTCCAAGCGGGCCCGCACATCGGGCCCAGGCGAGTCATCTTCCTCCCGGCCTCAGCCATCACCAGACCAAGCAGGGGCTGTGAGAGGCTGCATCATCGCCTCGATTGTCACTTGCCTCGGGATCGGAAGTAGATTGTTAAATGAGGCACCTGAATTCAGGAATCTTACTACGATCGAGTTTTCATCGGAGTCATTCTATGGCGATCGGTGCTGAGGCTGATCCCGGGTTCGGGGGATTCTATGATGTTGATCGAGGGGATTATTCTCCTCACTTGGCCTTCATGACCCAGGCGGGTATTAATGCCCACGAGTGGTGTTTGGAGTTTGCATCGCTCGATGACATCTCGAGGGGCGGATGGTCGCGTGAGCTTCGGAGTTCTCTATCGATGATCGCGGCCGGGAATTACTCAGGCGGCCCGATATATCAGCGACTTTAGGCTTGCGTATCTGCCGTCGGCGTCACGGAGGGTTATAGAGATTGGAGCCCACCGATTTCAGCGAATGGATTCGATCAGCGGCGGAGACACCTGGTGGACTAGTACTTACCGAGAGCGGCTCCCTTCTCGGATATTTGGCGATTGACCATTTATTGGGACAGTCTATTCAGCTACGACATTATGTGCGCGGAATCATCTTGGAGGCTCTTCACCGGATCTCGGAGGGATATTGGTTCAGCCCCTCTGAGTTGGTGATGACCTCCTTGATGCATTTCGAGGAGGTCCCACCGGAAGGACTGGTACAGCGGAAGAGTCTTCCATTTCTTGATCTGAGACTACTACGCCCGGGTTCTGAGCATTTAGGATTCCGGAGGAACCAGGATTGGAGGAGGATCTGATGCCCTCTAGTCGATAGCATCCTTTGGGCGGTGACCATACCGTATCTTTCCTCCTCGGCGAGCGAGGACCACGGAGGCGATATGCACGCCACGGGCGAGATACGAGGAGAATTAGGCTCCGCGGTCCTCCCCCCTCCATCTCCTCCTCACAGCTTCCTTGTCGCGGCGCAGTGGAATACACAGCCATCTACTCGACACACCATTCACTGGTATGTTCACGCCCGGCTCGAGATGGCTGGAGTGATGGGTGCTATTTAGCGGCTAGCGGCTACTCGGGCTGACCCGGGATCGGAGGTTGACTCGGGTGTCACTCCATCTTCTGCGGCGAGTTATGACTCACACAGGTCTTCCTCGTGTTCGGATCGGAGGAGGAGCCTACGACGCGGCATCCGCATCTTTTGGATGTATTGGCTGGCTGCGGCCCGACGATCCTGGGGAACCTACCACCACGCGGTGAGGTGGTTTAGGTTTCTTTATAATTTTTGTATAGTTACCGAGCTATCAGCGCCTGCTAATTTTTGATTAGGATTCATGTAGTATTAGCCATAGTAGGCGGTGATATTTTTGTATGTTTAGCTTTTGGTATGCATGTACTATGCATTTTGGCTATATCAAAGCTATTCGGTATATATATACACACTTTTGCATATATTTTTTATTTGCCTCCGTCTTATGTCGTTTTTGTCTTCAATTGAACAGGTGAATTGCTTGATTGAACAATTGGTGCTTCAAATTAGACGATTGAATTGCTTTAGTGAGCAATTGAATTGCCTTTAAATGGAAAATTTGAAACCATTTGTTTGTCACCTTTATGTTAAAGAAAAAAATTCCGTATTTATTTATAATTTTTGGTCAATTGAATTTCCGGCATGTGCTTGAACATTTCTCCCTTAAGCTAATTCACTACTTTGCACGGATTGTTTCAATGAGGTACGTGAATTGGTTCCACCTCCTTTTACCTTCACTTTGCATAGCGGTAGCCAGGCATGTTAGTACTAGGATAAGGTTTGTGTTACCCATTTGAAGACCAATGTAGTCTTCCAAAAAGGAAAAGAAAGAAAAAGCAAAAGAAAAAGAAAAAGAAAAGAAGAAAAAGAAAAATAAAGTAAGTGAGTCTTGTAGAGCAGAGCACGGTCGTGGGGTATATGGCGAAAGCCTTTGAAACCGATGCCACTGGCCTTAATTGGTTGGGAGTCATCCAGTTGAGTATTACTACATGGGTGGATGAGTAGAGTTCTGGGTTGTAGGTGCTTGATTTTTCGAGAGAGTCATTCGGTCCGGGTGAAGCTTTGTAGAGTTTGTGGTCGGTGATCCTTTTGGCTTGATGCCTAAGCCTTAGTGGTTGAGAGTCATCGGTGGACCCCGTTACGGACTTTAATTGAGTCGAATTTTAAGCATTGCACCCTAAAATGTAGTTAAATAAAGAAAGGAGAGTGTAGCCCATCCCGCACATTTGGGTTGTTAGAAGCAAGGCCGGGCAGGTGCTGGGTTGGGGAGGACAATTTTGCAATTTATTGGCTTGATCTGGTTACATAAAGAACCATTAGACTTTGGTGGAAATTCAAGTTAAAAGTCATGGAACCAATATTGACCTAAAAATTGTTCTTGTATGGTTTTGGCTCTTTCATGGCGGTTTTCAAACTCGGTGTCAATTTTTCGTTTAAAGGTATTGTTTATTTGTATATACACCTTTTTGAATAATAAACTTTTTGAAAATCATTGCATACATCTCCTTTTAGTTTTTGCATTACTAAGGGACTAGCAACGTTTCGGTTGGGGGGTGTGATTAGTGCACGAGTCTTATTTTAGACCTTTGTTCGGATGAGTTTTGAGTGCTTTTGCGCTAATCATGTCAATTATACCCGATTGAAGTGTTGGTGTTCTTAGTATCCCATATCTTAGTTTAGAGGTTATTTTTTGGTTGTTTTGCGAGGTTTAGTACGCGAGGTTCAATATGAGGACATGTGCTAAACCATGAAGATTAGAGACTCATTCATGAGGCCATCGAACATGCAATCAAAGAAAGAGCTGAAAGGCAAAGTGATAAAGTTGGTCTTGAGCGGAGGCCCGTCTGATGAAGATCGGCCGATTCGGGGAATTTCGCTAAGATTTGCAAAAATTTCATTTGGGATTGCGAAAATTTTGTAATCATGGCGAGTGTAATTTAGCTAGACCGAGAGTTTCGCTCTACAGGTTCTAGCGAAAAAATCCGGTTCTAGCTATCACTAAAGATTTACTAATTTGGCGGGGAATTGTACAATAGCGAAGGTGCCAATGCCTAAGCGAGTACTACGATTTGGCTATCTCTTGTTGATTTAGGCTACCTAGCGAGAATTTCGGTAACTAGCTGGTACCTATGAAAATTTTTATTACCTGCTTTGAGAATTATGCGCCTTGTCATCCTTTTGTAATTAATGCAAACCCGACTTCATTTTTGGTGTATTACTTCCTTGTCCTTTATTTTAGCCCAAAATGTTAGGCTTGTTGTAGTTTCACATAAATGGGTGGCCTATATAAACCCATGATTTTTGTAACAAGGGAGGGAGGATTGGAGAGAAATATTTTGGCTTTAATTTTTCGACATGTAAATATCTTGAAACACTTAGGGTTTGGTTTTCTCTGCCTCTCTCCTCTTTCTCTCATTTTCTAGGCTACCCGAACAACCCTCTTGAGGATGACAATTTCAGAGATGTGGCTAAGCCTCTTTTCTTTGAAGAGGAAGGAAGCTAGCTTGGTTTATTGGGAGGCCGTTCACGAGGTTAATATAATGTGTTGGATACTACAGTCGCGTATTTATGGCTCCCGTCTTCTCCAAACTGGGGTTGAATATCATTTAATGTGTTAATTTGTGATACTTACCATGCTTTAGGATCGAGTGTATACTTATTGCTAGATACCGCGTAGTTTTTTAGATAGTCTTCACGAACCCCTTTGAAATGATGTTGAATGTTGGGAGTTTCAAACTAAAAGGGGCTATAGATGCATGTTTCTGTGTTGACTCAAATAAGGGTAGTTTTTAGGGTTAAGTTTTGCTAGTTAAACAAAGATGGGTTATGGCAGACTATGGAGTTGCTTACATCGTAATGCGAGGATAAAACGGGGACGTTGTTTGCCACTATGTTATCAAGTTAGTGACCTAATCTTCAAAGTTACCTTTTCACACATCCTTTCGGAGTCTTTACGATTATTCGATTTCAAACTGCTCAGCTGTTTTGAAACAAATCAAAAATCCAAATGACGCACCTTTTCACACTTATGCAAATCATTCCTAGGATGAAAACTTGCATCCCGTGTTCGACCCTAGACACGCTATACTGCGGTAGCTTGACTAAGCCGATGGGAGAGAACTAGGAATATAAATTTTTGTTGATTCCGCTCACTTACTATTTGTGGCACGAATCAATGTGTCCTTGAATTTTGCATAGAGTGGCATTTGAGTTCACTTGATAAAGGCATCGCGATCTCAACGGAAAGTTTTAAGAACCTTGCAAGTTGCTCCTCCATCCTTGACCTACTTGATCTGGCCAAATGGGGCGCACAAATTACATAGATCATGATGTTCTTCCTATTCTTTCCTTCTTTTTCTTTCTCCGATTACTCTTCCTTTTACGTCTTCTTCTTTGTTGTTGTCATCTTTTTCTTTCATCTCTTCTATTTCCTTCACACTCCTCAGCTGCACAGCCATGCAGTCCTTTGGATTTTTATTTGTGTCACTTGGGAAGGTGTCTTTCCTCTGGCTTTGCAGGGTTAGGGCCAGCTGCCCTACTTGTGTCTCCAGGTTCTTCAGGGATGCATTAGTGGTGTTACGAAAATTTGAGAGTGGTAGCGGGTTGCTTCCAACTGCGCAAAAACTTTTGTTCATGGAGGTTCAACGACTTCTTATTATCCCCAGCTGAAATCGACATCTGTTCTTGAAAGATTGGAGCCACCACTCGACCGATATTCATTTAAAATTGCTCATTTCCTTCTTTGTATTTGCTAGAACCTTGGTGGCTGTTGATACCCTTGTTGAGGGTTCTGTCCCTGCCTTGGGCCTTGAGAAGCCCCTCCACCATACCTTAAGGGAATTCTCATGGTTCTGATCTTCAGGTGATAATGTGGCAGCGAGATTAGGATTAGGTTTTGGAAATGGTAAGCTCTTGGCTGCCCAGATACTTAACCTCCTTGACATCATAGAATTGTTCTTACGCCCGGCTCTCTCACGGCACTTTCCTTCAATAACTCTTTCAAGCTGCTCCACTTCATGGACGGAGTGTGCGGCCTCCTCTCTTGTTTGTCGTTCGATGCGTAATAGCATCCAACTTTGCTTCCATAGCATTAAATCTTGCTCAGCTCCGCAGTCCTTTCCTCTGTGCTCCTTTTGAAAACTCGGAAGGAGTTTTCATATTACATTTTCCCAGTCTTCGGTAAGCTCTCTTGCCTCTTGACACTTTTTCGAAGCAGATAACTACAACATGAAGCATCGATGATCCCTTTGATATATCATTCGAGGCATGATATACAATGTCCATCTGCGTCTTGGTCCCCATCCCATGCATAGGGCATCTTCTCGTGACCGTTTGAATCTTTCCCGGGCCACATATAAGGAAACCTCATCTTCCCCTGGCGAAAAACAATGATTTCCCTCCTCCTTTCTGAGGTGAGTGATGGGGGGAAGAATCTGCCCAAATAGGCCTCTACCAGCTCCTCCCAAGTATCAACAGAACCATATGGTAAAGATTCATACCATGTGGCTATTGTATCTCTTAAAGAGAAGGGCTTAGGAATAGTGTAACTTGATAACCTCTGGTCTCACCCCATTCAGCTTAAGCGTGTTCGCATCACGAGAATCTTTATGTGTTCATTAGGATCTTGATGGGATGACGATGGCGGTGTTCTTTGCACCATGGTAATTAGTCGCGGTTTTAGTTCAAAGTTGTTGGCGTCGATACTTGAAATTTGTCGGTGCGATATTAGATCTGAATGATCGGCTTCAAAATTCCTCCATGGTATCGGTTATTGGAGGTCTTACGGTTGTAATCTGTGTCCCTCGAGTTTGATCATAGCATGCACGCCATGGTGGTGTTTTAGCTTTTCACGTAACTACCAGCTGCGAGAAGTGTTTTCTCTAATTCGAGAATCATTTGGAATCGAGATCCGTTTTACGCTTCCTATGCATCCAAAGTTTTTAGAAGCAAAAACACACTCCATTAATAGGATTAGTCAAAACAACAAATATATTCAATATGGTTTGTTGTAGGTTAGTGGTCAAAATGAACCACTGCTTGAAAAACTATTTTTGTTCTTTTTCTTTAAATGTCCAAATTAGTATTTCCTTCTTTCATCTGAATATTGATCTATCAAATTCTTTAAAGTCCCCGAACAGCGGTATGCATAAAACGATGGCGGACGAAGAACACATACAAATTTCTGACGTTATTACAGGACTATTGTCTAGTCCCGACAGCGGCGCCATAAAACTTGATGACCAGGACGAGAACACATACAAATTTCGACGTTTAATACGAAAGATTATTGTCTAGTCCCGAACAAGCGTACCATAAAACTTTGTTTGGAGACCAAAAATCTCCACAAAATTCCAATCATTTTTCAAATTTTGGTTTGGCACGATATGCTGCGGTGCAGTGTGAGTAATAAAATGGATATAAGTCCGGATATAGATCCAGAGATCTCGAAATTTTAAAATCCCAACTACCACGACTACTCAAGCCGTACTATTTGGACATGAGGCGATATTGGAATCGACTTAAGAAGGCAAAAAATTATATAACAAGTAAAGTAAATAGCGATCAAATGGCTGGAATATAAGAGGCCAGAATAGTTTAAGAAAACAAATGGACATTGAATGATCTTTTAGAGAACACGCTCCAGTATCTTTGCTATAGTGAAGTACCAATTCCTGTAGTTAATCTTGATACTTCTCGAATATTTTAAGTTTTTAAAATGTTCGAGGCGTTTAGCGGTAAGTTGGATCTCTCACGCTCACGTTTCATTATCTAATTTTCCCAGTTCTTTCGAAGGCAGGAATGAGATAACTACTTTTAAAAGGGATTTCCTTAATCTGTGGTATTTCTTTTGCAATACTTCATACCCATTTATGGTATGAAACCTTAGCTCCCAAGTTATCGATTAAAACAGGATATACAACTTCGGAATGTCTTCGCCAGTGGGGCCGGAATGCTACCCTCTCCTTGATTAGATCTCGGCTAACACGGGATGGCCGCAGCTGTGAATTGAGGGGTGAACTCTACCTTGTTTTGAGGTGATAACTTCGTCCAGCTCTTTCTTGATTTCGGAAGAGAGATTTATCGGGAGTAAACTTCGCAGCTCATTAGATCTCGAATGGCAGTTGGCATACTGGCGAGCAATTGTTCATAACTCTTAGGATTGCCTTCTCATTGTCGCTTTCGGAGGGCCTCCTTGAAATAAGAGAGCAATGAGACAAATCTTATAGCGGGTATAAGGCGTATTCGATCAAAAGCTTGATAAACCCGACACGAGTAAATTCATAAGCGAAATTCAAAGTAACTGAGCTTGACTACGAGGAAAGATAATTTCGGGACTATAGCATTCATAATGGAAGGCTGGATTCCTCGATTCTTTGGTACACGCTCTACGACATTCCTGCGATCATAAGAATAGCTGATTACAGCGAAGAGTTGAATTCGAGTACATTATGCGAACTTACGACATTCGGGTATTAATTTGAAAGAATAGAAAGTGCGCATTCGACCTGCCAATCGATGACACCGCGAGGATCCACGGAAAATAAAACGAAAATAAAACGATAAATCTAATCTAATCTCTAACTATCAACATTAAAGAAAAGAAAAGAAAATAAAAGAAAAGAAAACTAAAAGAAAATAAAGAAAATGAGCCTTTTTGACTCCCGGACCTCTGCACGTGTCACCGCATTTGCGTTAACTGTACGGGTAGGCTGGCATTATTTATAGGGTTTCTCGATTAAGGCCCCTAATCCCAATGCATTCGGTTTGCTTGGTTCAAGTGGGTACATTGAATCTTTGTTCAAGTCGCGACCTCAAATCCCTTGTCGCGACATCACGCTGTCGCGACTTATCGATATCGCGTCAGCGACATCGGCAAGTCTATGCATCCTTGAACTACGGTGGATTAAACGATGTAGCGACCTCGATCTCTTGTCGTGAAATCAACCCGCGTCTTACGCGGGGCTTCAAATGGTTGCTGGGATGTCGCGACATCAATCTCTTGTCCGACATCAACTATATGAGCTATGATTTCAAGCTGATAATCGCGACCTGGAATCCCTTGTCGCGACATCACTTTATGCCTTTGCAGTTTCACAGGTTCACCGATGTCGCGACATCGAGACACGTCGTGACATCACCAAGTCTTCGTGATCTTTAACCGAACGCTCATGATGTCCCGACTCAATCTCTTTGTCGCGACAAAGCAGCTTTATACCAGAAATTAACTCACTTCGCATCGATGCCGCGACTTCAATCCTCTGTCATGACAACAACTTGAGTTACATCAGCTTCATCTCAACAAGCCTGTCATAGCTTCAAGGCGATTCTCCTATCGCGACCTCTATCAAATTTCTTTCATGTTTCCTGATGTCGCGACAAGTTTTATCATTCAGTGGATGTCGCGACCTCTTCTCTTCACTACCGGCACGCGACAGTTTCATCGCTTTTATGACTGCCTCAGATTATCACGATGTCACGACGCATTCGCATGTCGCGACCAAGTCTTCTTCTTCATTTCCCGGCTGTTTCACCGGGGTTTTTAACTCTCACCGCCTTGTTCTTCAAGTAAGCTTCGCTTCCGACCGGAGTTTTACCGCAACCCGGATATGCATTTTGGATTGGCCGCCAGCTTCACAACATCAAGTTCCTTTATCTGCGGCGCTCTTTCGCCGCAACTTGCTTCAGCCAATTATCTCATTAACGCTCATCCACCTTCTGCTTCTTTTTCTGCAAATATTCTTCTTTTTCTTGAATTCTCGCCATTTGGGCAGCTTATTAGTTATTCCATAAATTTCCGCATAAATCAGCTCTTTGCTTGTAGATAAAAATAGATCAGAAAAATGGACTAAAAATAGATGACTTTCAAGCTCATCACCCATCTACTCAAGTTCTTCACTATTTGAACTTCCATTTCAGAGTAGATTTAGTAACCTAATAAGAATTTTAATAACTAGAATTCTACATTTAAAATAAAGGGAAAAATTTAAATCCTAAATATAAATTGGACTGAACCAGATTATTGCTAGAAGTAGACATTGGGATTTCACTACTTTGAAATTACCAATTCCTGCATCATAATCTAATTCTATTTTCTCTTGAGTTGGAATCTGAATTTGTCAAGAGGCAAAGTAGTATAGCATATATTCCTCCTCTAACCATACTTTTCACTAAATAGAGATTCATGTTCATTTCTGAATCATAATTCTAATCAATTACTTGTAATTAGAATTTCTCTATAAGATCTGGGTATTTTTCTTTTCCAATACTTCATACCCATTTCTTATGACTGCAAATTTCTTGCTTCCCAAGACAGGGCAGTTGCTAGATTTCTACAAAATGAATGATGTCTCATCCTTTAGATATGAAAGAGTTTTCTCTTTCCTTGATTAGATCTCATGCTAACATGGGATCAAGATCATTCTTCTAGACCAAGGAAAAATCTCTAATTGATTAAATTGATATATCACTCAACTCATTCTCAAACCATGAGCAAATTGAGGATTTATCTAAGTAATCTTTCAGAGCTCATTAGTTCTTCAATATTAGTCTAGCATATCCCCAAGTAACTAAACAAGGAGAAATCTCTAATTGATTAAATTGATATATCACTCAACTCATTCTCAAACCATGAGGAAATTGAGGATTTATCTAAGTAATCTTTCAGAGCTCATTAGTTCTTTAATATTAGTCTAGCATACCCCTAAGTAACTAATCTATGCTTTCAGGAATCTCCATCTCTGTGTCACTCAGAGGGCCTCCTGAAAATCGTGAGCCGCACAATAGTCCTTCATGTATTAGCTACTAAGATTGGGAACAATTAATTTCATAACATCACCATCCAAATAAATTCAAAACCCTCAACTCAGGAAATTTTCTTCCCATTGTGTAGAAAAGACCATAACTAACATCAGATCTTTCCCAGTAGAAGTTGTGTTCTCAAAAACTGGATTACAATATACACTGAAATACTTATTAGAGACTCCACTATAACCGCAATCAAGAAATGAGTCTCCAAATTGCTTGAGTTCATCAATTCAAACAGTAATCATAAATGAATTTTAGGATTTAAATTCAACTTCAAAACTTCTGAACAATTTACTGTTTCAGATCCAGTAAACAAATTAAGTAGTCCTACTCTAAACCTAATTTACGAAGAAAAGAAAAAAATAAGAAAAATAAAAGAAAAATATATAATAAAAGAGTCCCCGCCTCCTGTGCACTTTGGTTGTCCGGGATGTCGACCGACCGCCTCTCGCTTTCTACAAATGCTTTTATTTATAAGAGTCTCTAAAAGTTCAGTCTCTAAAATCGAGGCTATGTGTGAATCACTGAAAATTCGCGGTCCTGATTCGCTTTCCTGTCGCGACCTAGAAATTGAGTCGCGACCTAGAAATCGGAAATGCGACAAAGTTCTCAGGTCTGTTTGTGTATGTATTCATCGTCGCGACCAAGATCTTTTCGTCTCTTCGCTTTAGCTACATTAAACGTATTTGTTGCGATAGTCTTCTTCTTTCGCATGATAACTCATAAATGAATTTCCTTTGTGACGAAAATATTTTGTGCATTCCTCAAACAATTATGTCACAACATCGATAATCATGTTGCAACAAAGTTTCAATGCAAATCTTTCCGCAAGTCAGGTGTCAGCGACTAAAGTTTTCATGTCGCGACAAAGATCTCCGTTCGTGTTGCTGCAACACTATCTTGGTATTATCTCGCATTTCGTCCCGACCCGTAAAGTCTGTCGCGATAGAGGCTTGTTTCCACTTAGCTTGACTTCTTCTTACAGCTTTGTTCTTACAAGTAGACATGACTTAGTGTTGTCGATTATTGCCGTCAGCGACCCTTTCATGTTGCGACAAGACCTTCCGTTCAGCCTTACTCGTCACGCAACTCAGTTTGTTATGTCATGACGTAACTTCTTTCGCGATTGTATTGAAACCATTGGGTTCACATATAAAAAGTCTCGTCACACTTCGCTTTGCTCAGCTTATTTGCGGTCGCGACACAAGATCCATGTTGCCATTACAGTTTATCTCCTCGGGCCAAGTATGTTGCAACGTTGAGTTCCTTTGTTGCGACTAGGCCAGTTCAACAAGTAAGCGTCATTTGTCGCGACATAAATCTTCTTGTCGCGACTGAACTTCTTCTTTCAGTGCTCTCTTCTATCTCAACCAACTCCTCCATGTTGCAAGAGTCAGTGTCGCGATAGAGTAGATTCTGTCATGACATAGATTCCCGCTCTTCTCGCTATTTTTTATTATGTTGCAACATAACCGATTTTGTCTCCGCCTCGCTTCTTTCTCATTTCCCCGTCGCGGACATGTTGTCTTTTGTTGCAACATACCATCTCGCCAATTTTTAGATCTCAGGTCATGACACGCTCCCTAGCCATTCGCTAGACGCTTGTCGCAACCCGTAAAGTATATCTCATGTAGACTGGCCAGAATTGCTATTTTCTTTTCTTTCATTGAAATCTCTCCTTTTGAATTAACTCTTGCAAACACAAGTTTGTAAACATTCCATAATTTGGCATTAAACAAATTCTTAAAAATACTAAAAACAAGCCATAAAATGATTAAAAATAAATGAGTTAAGACTCACACAACCGACCTCACCGCGCTACAAGAAAAGTTTTAAAAGCAGAACATGTCAAAACACGTAAAATTCCAAAAATGAGAGGGATGTCAAAGACACAGACAGCCTAGGGGAGCATAAGTCTCGCTAAGTTGAGACAAACCTTGGAAGGAGAGAATCTTGTTCAGCCGTGGCCTTGCAGAGCCCGGGATGTCTCGCACCACGCACTTAACCAAACGACCTCTTCGCTGTCTTAAGGAGTCCGGAGTCTCTAAGCATGCTTGTAGTTAGGATTATGGCCGACATGATAGCTACCCCAATCCTGCTCAAAGTAACAAAGCAAATCATAATCAAGAACATCCAACTAAGCAGAGAGTTTAGCACAATTATAACCATAAGAACTCAAATATCTCTGGATGTATGAGCGCAGGAGGTGCCCGGGTGAAGTGCATGAACTGTTTCACCAATGATGAGATAGGAAAGCGAAGTCCTGCAACAAACCGCCCCTGCAAAGTAGACAAGATTATCTCGCCCATCCTACGCTGAGACAAATTACTCCATCCGACAACCTGCACTAATGTCAATAGGGACTTGACAAAAGGATCTCAACTCGACAGACATAGTAGCAACTAGGTCGCTTGTAGTGGGCGATTCCCGAGGGGTCCCACTCCTACGCCTAGCCCGACTGGTAGAAGTCTCTTCTTGACTTCTCGCCATACTACAAGCAAAAAAAAAAAAGGGATGAACTTGAGGACCTTAAAGCAATGAAGGCGTCAAAACCCTAAAGAGATAAAAGAAATCCCTCTTTGGAGATTTGACAACCCTCTAATAACCAAACCTAAGAACCCCGACCCCGAACCAAGAAGCTTTACGGGACTTAATGGGATGACCCCGAACTCAGGAATATCCCAGAAACCGCCTATAGCTTTGTCACTAGAGCTCCACTGATGAACGATGGATGCAACCTCAACAGAGGCAAAAACTTTCTAAACATAAAAGTACTCCAAAAACGGAGACACGAAAGACACAACAGAGGCAATGCAAATGAAGTTTGTTAAAACTCACTGAAAAATTGAAAGATGTCTATGGGGTTCCGATGATTGCTTTGAAGCGATAGTTCGCAAAGGCACAGGAGAAAAGAAATCGCAACAGGAGAAAGGCTTTGTGAAATAATAAAAGAGGCAGTATCCGGAGCCCCTATATATACAAGTGAAACATCAACCGGCGCATTAAATGTGTCGTCTAAACATCATGCGCCTCAAACATATTGGGAAATGTGCGCTACCCACATTCTTTTTGACAAAACACGCTTCACCTTCCGACCTGCCTGACGTATGCAGCCACTTCCCAAAATTTTTCAAATTTTCCACACTGAGGTTCAAATACGCATTTTCCCCCAATCGAAAAAACACAAAATTCTAGTCGGAAAAGGGGGCATTGCGGAGGAATTCTAGTCCTTAAACACACTACTAATGGGCCTGTGGCTCGTTAGTCTAAGGCCCGCGCCGTTATATGAAGCTTGCCTAAACCCACCTACCATATTAAAACCGGAGGGCACTACCTGGATGGTAGAATCTAAAAGCTCGTCTGCGAGAGCCAAGGTGTCTTCCCAGAGGTCAACTTCAGGGCAACTTGTCTAGATTTTTAAGTCCCTCAGACGGCCGTCCTTCCGCATATGGCAAGTTCATTATGGATAAATAGATGAAGGCGGGAAATACACAAAAGATATTTATCCACGAATTTCCTAGTTTCAAAATCCTTTACTTCTCGGAAGAATAATCCTTGATAAGGAAGAATTAATCCTTGATAAGGAAAGACAGATTTTATCCTTAAGATAAGGAGATTCTTTCCGAAGAGAGAGGGGAGATATATGAACAATTTCTATAAATCAGGGAGATCCCCCACGAGGGAAGGGTAAACAATTCCAACTACACATACTTTCTTCTTCTTTCTCTCCATCGCCGGCCCATCATCACCGGATCACCCTTTTTTGTAGGTTTACATTGTGCCGTTGATACCCAGGAGGTCAGACAATCAAGATAACAACAATCAACATGAAATGTCTTCCATGGGGTGTCTGACAGTCTAATGGTGACACTATTGCCTGGAAAATTGCCCCTGCTCGCTTGAGAAAGAATTTGCTTCCCACCCGGTGAAAAACCGGTTCTTTAGGCTTAGGCAGTTCACCCCACTCCATCAGAGCCACAGAAGACACGCTTAGTCGGATAATCTCGACTACTCTGTATATGCAAAACTAACAGTCCCACATTGATCAAGCACAGCTATTCTGACAGATTATGCAGGTCCTCTACCAATGCATCAATCACAAATCAAGAAAGACCTACGGTAACAGCTTACTTTATGCCTACACCTTCCTAAACTGAGAAAAAGATATAACAAATAGAAAGTTCTAGCAAAGAAGGAACTGGTTAGTATACTCCATTTGAATTAAATACAAAAAGAAGACAAAGTGTGTTAAATACAATTTTGCTCTCATTTTACAATGGTTGGACAGTTATAGGTCTTGAGAAAAGACAAAACACCAAGATGGGATATCTTCTACCGATCCACTGGACCAGCACTTGAAAATGATATGCAACTCCTAGAGTAATCACAGTTATTGAAAAAACCAGGCTCTTTTGGCTGAGGCAATGCAGCATCACTGCTCAGCATCAGAACCACGGAAGACATGCTTGGCCGATCATCCGCACAATGTTGTACACATAATAGACCTACATGAATTGAACGCAACACTTCATATGGATGGAATGTATCCTCTACTGCTGTGTCCATCAGTTCTAAATACCTGCCTTCCTTGTAAAGCGCCCATGCCTAGACATGTCAAAACGGGATTACTAATTTAGCACTAGTGTTACAATACTGGAACAATGAAATAGTAATCAAATACTTACATGTCCAATAAGGTTAAGGCAGTGGTCTGGGTGTGAAAATCCTCTGTTTCTCTTTCCACTCACAATCTCCAGAACCAAAACACCGAAGCTAAAAACATCAGACTTTGTTGAGTACAGTCCTTCACTTGCATACTCTGGGGAAATGTAACCTCTACAGGAAACCAATGAAGAAAGAGATGAACTTCAAGCAAAGAGGATGAAGTATATGCAACATTCCTTGATATACTTACAATGTACCAACCACTGTAGTTGTATTTGCTTCAGTTTCATTTCCTCCAAAACTTTTTGATATGCCAAAATCTGAAATTTTTGGTCCCATCTCACCATCCAGCAAAATATTGTCTGCTTTTAGATCTCTATGAATTATTCTGAGTCTAGAATCTTGATGAAGGTAAAGAAGACCTCGAGCTATCCCATCGATAATGAGAAAGCGCTTCGGCCAATCTAGTTCCTTGCTTCGCCTTTTATCTGTCCAAATTTTCCTGGTTCTGGTTAATCCATTCTGCTAATAGGTAGGATGCTTGAATATAAATTGAAAATAATTCTAGATATCAAATAATTCAAGGATTTTACTTGAAGACCAATTTAGGTGGCTATCTCATATCTAGTAAAAACAAGAAGTGCAACAGTTCCCATTTCCAATGGCTAGCAAAATTTGCCAAGGATGAAGAATGGTCAATAGCTTGTTGGAGCAGGGAATCAAACCCCTGATAATTTAAAAAAAAAATTTGAGGAAAAACATAAGTGAGGGTTCACTAGATAAACTGATCACGCCTCAACAAAAGTATTCTTACACCATGCATAATTAAGAGAAGAAAAGAAAATTCACTCTAGTAGAGCAGTCAACTGAATTATTTGAGGTTTTTTTAAAGATTCATACCAAAAATAAAGGACTCCAAGCTTTTGTTAGGCATGTATTCATAGATCAACATCTTTTCTTGGTCATGAATGCAACATCCAAGAAACTTCACAAGATTTCGGTGCTGAAGTGTAGCGATGTTCATAACTTCAGTTTTGAACTCGATAAGTCCTTGTCTGGAATCTTTTGACAGCCTCTTCACAGCTACTTCCTGGCCTTGTTGTAACATCCCCTGAAATTATCACTCAGAAAAATGGTAAGCATATCCTACCATTAGGAGCAGGCATGCTTTTATGTTATTGTCTCAAGACTGAAATCCAACATGTTAGTTTTGCCTCACCACAGAAATATAAATAAAAGAAGATGAAGAAAAAGGGGAAAAGAAACATGTTCTAACCTTGTAAACAAGTCCAAAACCACCCTCCCCAAGCTTATTCTCAATTGTAAAGTTATTAGTGGCCTTCAAGACAGTAGCCAAGTCAAATAGTGGTAATTCTAGACCTTTCTCCTCTTCATTTGTGTGGCTTTCTTCTGAATTCTCTACCAATTCTCCTGAACAATGAACACTGGGATCAATATAAACATAAAAAGTTATAAATTGCCTAGCATCATAGAACGCGAGTAGGGATGCTCATGGTTGAGGCTCCAACTTGAAGCCATCACTGTGCAGAAAATTGTCAAATATGTGAACTAGACCCATTACCTGCTCCAGATCAATGTATCAGTCATACCATTGCCTGATGATTCCTTTACACCCCTTGCTGCAGGCTATAGAACCATACAAAAGGTGGAAAATTCTTTGCAGTGGTAGATAGTTACCTTTTCGACATTGTTTCTTCTTCTTCTTCTTCTGAACATACAAGGTCAGGGATAGGCCGAGGAGAATCATTCCCATGATTGAGACAGAACTGACCATGACCCACCTTCGCTTCTTCCCATTGGAGCTGCTATTTGTCTCTGTAGAGCCATCACAACCCAAGGGCAAAGCATTAAGCAGTTCACTAAGGTATTAAAGTAAGAAGAGTACAAATTCCTACTAGCTAGTACAGAAAATGTTTATCAAATGAGGAACAGATAGATTCTTACCTAATTCTGAAGCAGCCATCCTTACAAAGAACTCTTGACTATGATCAGGCATCTCTCTTATATCAAACAAGTCCCCAAACCAGAGCAAGCATCCCTTTCCTCCTTTGATATTTGGATTTGCATAAGCAGTGCAGGAGCAGTTCCTCAAGCATTCAGACTTACATTTTTTAAGGTCTATGCTTCCAATATAGGTCGAATTCCGAGTATCTGGCAATTTCACACCAGAGCAACTTTTGAACTTGTCTCTCCTACAATCCAAATCCAATGGCCTGCTGCGAACACATCCATCTGACCAAACTCCAATGGCCCAGTTGTTTGGGAATTTTGGCTGAAATCCTTCCAAGCAACCACATTTTGGAACTTGTTTTATATCACAGAAGCCATGCACACCACAAAATGCATAACCATCACAATCATCCATGGGCATTTTTGAGTATTCATTCCAACCATAATCATTCGTCCATATGAAGCGTTGTGTGTCGCCATTTGAATTTAACACCAACCTTGAAACAACAGAGCTGTCAAGAAGTTGATAAGTATAATACATATCTTTTTCATTAAAAACAAAAACATGTTTGTAAATTGGTTTCTCTGCTAATGCTCGAAACCCGCTAAAACGGAGACCATTCCATGGTCCGGAGGAAAAGATCAGAGTCAGTCCATTCCTCTTGACTAGTTGAGGATAGCCAAGGGGATCAAGCCTATAAGTAAGATTACCCTTGGATGGATCATCAGTACTCTTAGATGACGATAGGTACCATTCCCGGCCTGTTGACTTGTCCCTTCCAAGCTTCATGCCTGGTAGAAAAGTGTTGCCTGGATAATCAAAGCTCTGCCATAAGAAATTTTCTGGGTTATCGTCATTTCCATTTTTCACTACAAGATTTCCAGACTCCAAAAGCTGGGAAATTGGATTCTGTGCAGATCTTGATGTATTAGAAGACCAAATGATGCTATTATCGCCACTGAGAATAACAAGAGTTCCCTTGCCTGTGACCTTCAGAACTCCCGATGAATCAGTGAGTGGATTTTCTCTGTTGGCAATCCATACAACAGTCTGAACGCTCACCTTCTTGTACCATATTCCCAGGTATCGATTTGTGGAACTACCTGATTGGAAAAAACCCAGTTCAAAGCTCCCACCTGCTGAAATGATGGTCTCCCCATCTTTAATGTGTTGATTTGCAGTAATGGTATCTACTGCTGTGGAGCTTCTTAAGATGGAGATTACATAGAAGAAAAGAACTGCATGTTTTGTAAATGCATCCATTGATGTTATCAGAAAATGGAGTCCTGACTCCTCATGCGCTTCCCAAGTCTCTTTATACTTCTTTTTTTTCAAGCTGCAGAATTATTGCAGCTGAGTAGTTTGGCCCCATTTCTCCAACTTTTGGGAATGACTAGTCAATCCTTTTCTTATTTATATATTCCTTTGTCTTGAATAAGGTTTTGGTATATAGAAATTGTGAGTATCAGTGGTATTTGGGACCTAAACCCACTACCGATAGACCCAGTGGCCCTCGCCCGCAAGATCAAAATCCGCCAAACCCATTTAACGTATTAAACCAAACAAGTGAACTAACAAACTAGGAGAAAGATAAGTTTCATATTTAAAAAACAGGTCCCGTTTAAGACTCACTCACTTACGGTCCATCTACTCGCTCCAAGCCCCCCACCACCATCCTACCGCATACGGAAAGCTCATATTGACAAGATAGCGAAAGCGAAAATACGCAGTGCAGATATTTATCAATGCGATTTCTAAGTCTTCCAAATCCCTTATTTCTCGGTATCCTTACTGCACAAAGATATTTTATCCCTAAAATTAAGATATTTTATTCCTAAAATTAAGGAAAGATTAATGAACCATGCCCTATAAATCGGGAAGATCTCCCACGAGGTAAGGGCATTCAAAACTGAGCAAGAACTCTCTATTTTTTCTTCTCTATCTTTTGTTAACTTAATCATCAGAGAGGCGGCCGGCACACTACCGCCGGATCGCCTTTTTGCAAATTCACGTTGCACTATTGATGTCTAGAGGATCCGACAATCAAGGTCCCAACAGAAACCACCATCCACCTCCATGCGATCACCCTGAATTTTCTTTGCTTCTTAATATTGACAGCTGCAAACCATAATTTAACAAATGCCTGAATGAAGGCAACTTCAAATGCCTCATTCCAGGAAGTTCCAATTATGACCAAATCTCTCCTCTTTCGTTTAAAAAGTTTGAATATGAGGTGAAGACCAAGCACACTATGCCATTCCAACTCACGAAAGACTGGTGACTTTGAATTTGATATAGATACAAATTTCAATTTGAAAAATCTCTATCTTCCAGCTTCTGTTCTACTTCCCTACTGATGCATAGCTTTTATCGAATATAACGGTGCAGTTAGTGTAGATAATCTCTCATCCAACTTAATTTTTACTGCTTTCTTACCTTGTGTTTGGTCTTTAGCTCTAGACACTTTCTTATGGTCCATTCTTTGTTTTTATCTAGGACAAACAGATAATGTCAAGTTCATCTTTCTTGATATTTTTCAAGCAGGAAAATCTTATCTCTTGACCTCAAAGTTTTAAATGCTTGTAGACTATGAATTTGCATTTTGCAAGAAAATTCTAGGTGTTAATGTTGACTTTTCATCGTTGGACTATTCCACGATAAAGTAGCATTCAACATCAACCAAAATTCTAGTCCTCATTGGAAAGGCTGAAAAAAATGACCCTGAACTTGGAAGTATTGGAAAATTTATTGGGAAGGTTTTTCCAGTAAGTTTCCAAGTGCAAGTGGCAGCAGGAAGACTACGAACTTGTAACAGAGAATGATCTGTAAAATATCCAGAACTGAAATGAAACAATAATCTTGACTTTATGGGAAAGATGCTCTTTGTCTTCCTTGAAGTCATGCCAAATTTACCTTTCTTGTGTAAGGACCACTTGATACCTAATTCTGATGCTAGGAATCAATTTTTAGAAGGGTCATCCCTGCTCTTCCATAATGGTAGAATCAATCCATACCTTTCATTGTGTTTCTTCCAAATTTATTGCCTTGTAGAAAAGTATTGCATCGATAATCAAAAGTCTGCCATGGGAAGTCCTCTGGATCACTGTCATTCACCCCCTTTTTTCCCATAACAAAATTTCCAAATTCCAAAAGATGAGCATTAGGACTCTATGTGTAATTGGATCACAAAATGATGATATTGGCAAGTGCATGTAGAACTATCTGGCCAGAAAGAAACCAGTTGAAACCTTCCATCAGCTTCATTGATTATCTTATCATCAATAATGAGCTGATTCACTTGGAAACAGATAATTTTAGTTGGTTGCCCATGATCAATCAATCATTTTCTTTGGATGTATATTCTGGCAATAACTGGCATACAATTCCCTTGAAATAGAAAACAAATTCAATCCCAATTCGCATCTAGAATCTACTTAAACAAGGCTCCATCATATTCCTTTCAGAGAAGAAACAAGGCTCTTTAGGTTCATTTTTCATTGATTAAGGAATGTTTATGATGAGTATCTTAAATAATCATTTTATCCCCATGTTTTGCTTAGGTTTTAGTATTTTTAAGAGATAAATAAGCGCCATAACGCTTCTTCAATTTTGCGACAGCAACCATCGAGCTGAATGAGTGAAATTGAAGAAAAATAGGCAAAGTCATCATGCAGCCGCAACAAACTTGTGATCCTTTGGTCTGCATGATGTCCTTCCATGGCTCTCTCATTGGTATGAGCACATTCTAGACTTCGAGGGCTTTCCGTAGACACCAAGATTGCGCGATTCGGAGTCCGGATGAGTAAGATACGACATCGAGAACTAAATGAAAAGTTTAAGGACAAAATTTTCCGGATTAAGTGTTACTCGCACTTTAGCGTGAGTGCCCTCACACTTTAGCATGAGTGCTCTCATACTACGACATGAGTTGGCTTGGATAGTTCTAGTAGCTCCTCATTTTCTTCAAGCCACTACATATATTTGCCATGCTGCAATGTGGATGCCAGGCCTATGTTTTGCATAAGCCCATATCCTCTCTCTCTTGATTTTGGCTTTATAAGATAAGGAAATTAGGGCTTTTGAATAGGGGGGAGTTCATGGAGGCAAAGAGGTTCCCTTGGGTGGAAACACCCTAGGGAAAAATCTCTTAGGGAAGAAGATCTTGAAGAAAAAGGAGAGGAAGATTGGAAGGGAAGAAGGGCTTCAATCCAAATCTAGTTTATTTCTTCTCCTCTTTTCCTACTTTCCCTCATTTATTATGGTTGTATTTCTCCCCTCCATGAGTTAATCTCATTTTCTCGAGTTTTTAATGTAGTTTGACAATGAACTATGGTATTATGCTTTAATTTGTAAATATTTGAACCTTGAATCTCATTATATTAAAAGTTCTATTCTAGTATTCATGCTTGTTAAAATGATTGATCTCCATTAACATGATTTGTGACCTAATTTGAAGTTGAGAAACAATAATTAGGTTAGACCATGAATGGAATGTCATGTTTCACCATAGAATAGAGATATTTGTGGATTACATATGACTTGTTGGATTTCAATTGCTTAATGCATCCTTAGTTATGATGGTTTGAGGTAGAAATACAATGTAACATTTTTCAGGGGTAGATTGTTATTGCTTGAGAATGAATAGCATGTGCTTAGGTGAGATTTACCATTAATATATGATTTAGGCATCATTGGGACCATTTTGAATCTCACCATTATAGTACTTGAGGCGACGTGTGCATTTATGCACATAGGCACACACATTTTATATAGCACATTTCGAGTCTATCAAGTTTTTGGCATCGTTGTCTGTTTTTACTAATATTGATATCAAGTAGTCATTCTTTACTTTGGATTTAGTTAATTTTGTTTTATTTTCATTTTCTATTTTACTTTGAATTTGTATTTTTGTTTTATAGGAGCTTAACTCATTATGGATGCTTTCACTGATTTGGCTACTCAAGCCACTCTTGCCAATTTATTAACTCAAGTGAATTTTCTCACCAAACAACTTTAGAATGCACAATTGCAGAATGCTGAGTTTGTGGCCAGTGATATTCAAGTATACCCTCCCTTGTGTAGGTATTGTAATGGGCCTCATATGAGCATAGATTGTCAAATGGAGAATCCATTTGAACAAGTTCAACCACCCTAACTTCCACAAGGAGAAAATCTAAATATAGCGGAAATGACTAATGCTCATGCCAAATTCATGGATGATGCTAAGCAAAAAGTTAACAAGTCACTCTTACAAGGATATTTTCTTAGCACCATTGAAGAGAATCGTCAAGAAGAAGATTTGGAAGTTCATGAGAATGTCACCTTGAGAATTGGGGAAGTAATTGAAAAGGTAAATGAAAAAGAGGAAGTTGAAGAGGTTGATGAAGAGTTAATTGAGCAAATAAAGAATGAAGAGGAGTCAACTTCTTTGGAACCAAAAGAGATGAATGAAGAAGTTGAGACAATTCTAGAGATGACCTTGACATTTCAGGCAAGCAGGAGTTAACAAGGCAAAATACACCATATATTTTGGAGGTGGAAGAGCCCGTAGTTTCATGGCATGAGATTAAGGGAACCTCCATTGTGGACATAGTAATCAAATCATTTGAATAGGATGTGCTCAAGCTACTAAAGGGTAGAGAAGTATGGAGGCAAGAATCCTCAAGCGTTCTGTAGTTGGTAGAGTCAAGCTGGACTGGAAAAACGAATCGGCTTCTTAGGAGGCAACCCAAGCTTAGTAATGTTTCCTTTTCCCTTTTCTAGTTTTTTTTAGTTAGCTTTAAGTTTTTTTTTTTTTTTGAATAAATTTTCGTTCTTGATCTTGTTTTGTTTTGTTTTAGTTGTGATTTTTAGTTTTTGGAAGTCCTAAAGTTGGTTCTAAGGCAAGAGAAACTGGATGATCTAACTTTATCATCTTCAGGCGAGTCCTCTCTTCCTCCTTGTTTTTTCATGATCTATTTCATTGAGGAATTGTCTTGTTCAAGTTTGGGGGGACAAATTGTGCTAGAATCAACTTTTGATTTCCTTAGTATCTTGTGTTATGCATGTTTGTGTTTGTGTTTTGCATGTGCTTTTTCTTTCTTTCTTTTGGTTGTTTTATGTCTCATGTGAGTTGATTTGGTGCTTAATAACTGTTTAGAGAATGCTTTGACACTATGCTTCAAAAGTTTGTTTATTTGGCCAAAACTTTGGATACCATCACATTTATGTGATCTAAGACTGAGTGCATCTAGTGGTTATAGGAGGCTTGGTTATAGAGCCTTCGTGTTTTTCAAGGAACCACTTCTTTATAGAACTCGTGCACACACACACACACACACACACACACACACACACACACACACACACACACACACACACACACACACACACACACACACACACACACACACACACACACACACACACACACACACACACACACACACACACACACTAGATCTCATTTGTACACCGAGGTTTCCACCTCTTCTTCTCAAGCTAAACTTACCTTGAGAGGTTTTAACTTTCATAGTATTGGAACACCTCAATATAGAGGGTGAATGATCCCTACAATTGAAAAAACAAAAGAAAAAGAGAAAAAGAAAGAAAATTAAGTAGAAAAGAAAAGAAATGAAAAAAAGAATGAAAAAGAGAGAAATAATTCAAGTCAGAATCTCGGGCACAATCTGAGGGGTCTTTCAAAGCCTAATGCCCTAAGCTAATTGGTTATGAGTCATTGACTTCACTGCCCATTACATGAGATAGAGGATGGTTCGCCTCACAAAGAGGGTTTTTGGTTTTCTAATGAGTGTTCGGGAGCGGGGTTAGAGGGGAACTAATGCTCGCTGCCCTAACCAACCGGTGGGGAGTCGCCAATGATCCCCCCGCTACATAGACACTTTTAGAGCGCCCAACATCAGATCCCACTTTCTAGTTTCAGTATTAAATGGAAAGTGGGTTCTAACCCGTTTTGCTATTGACTTTCAATAAGTGAGCTGTTCGTTTGAAAGCGTCTTGGAACCTCCGTCTCTATTTGAGATCTAACATACCATTTTCATTGAGTTTCTTTAGGAAGGGCTCATTGAGAAATTGAGGGCAAAGCTTGCCTTCATCACCATGCCCATAGATGCCTTGATTTTAAAGATTTTAAATTTGTTTGGATCCAATGTAGACTCTATTGTTTCCTTAGAACTTTGTCATGGTTTTCTCCGAGCTTATTGCTAACACCATTCTCTACTCATATCTATTTTAGTGTTTTGTATACATGTTTTGCTTAGGTTTTAGCATTTTTATGAGATAAATAAGTGTCATAATGCTCTATTTTCTCAATTTTGTGATTAGGCCAACCATTGAGTGGAAATAAGCGAAATTGAAGAAAAATCAGTAAAGTTATCATGAAGTCGCAACAAACACGTGATCCTTTCATTTGCATGAGTACATTCTAGACTTTGCTTTTCATAAACACCAAGATCGCGTGATTTGGAGTCCGAATGAGCAAGATATGACATCGAGAAGTGAAGGAGAAGTTAAAGGACTAAATTTTTCGAATTAAGCGTTACTCGCGCTTTAGCATGAGTGCCCTCACGCTACGACATGAGTTGGCTTGGATAGTTACAGTAGCTCCTCATTTTCTCTATGTTGTAGCATGGATGTCAAGGCCCATGTTTTGTTGAAGCCCATATCCTCTCTCTCTTGGTTTTGGCTTTATAAGATAAGGAAATTAGGGCATTTGAATAGGGGGAGTTCATGGAGGCAAAGAAGGAGGTTCCCTTGGGTGGAAACACCCTAGGGCAAAATATCTTGGGGAAGAAGATCTTGAAGAAGAAGGAAAGGAAGATTGGAAGAGAAGAGGGGCTTCAATCCAAATCTAGTTTATTTCTTTTCCTTTTTTCCTACTTTTCCTCATTTATTATGGTTGTATTTCTCCTCTCCATGAGCTAATCTCCTTTTCTAGGGTTTTTGATGTAATTTGTAAATCTCCTTCTTGGGCATGTTCTTAGGTGAAATCTACCATTAATGTATGATTTAGGCATCATTGGGACCATTTTGAATCTTACCATAGGAATTTGCTAAATGAAATCAAAACCCAAGACTTTCTTGTAATTATATTACATTTTCACTTTGTATGTTAGAGATTTTAGTTTAGGATTTTCTTTGGTTTAGTTTGTTTCCCATATCAACTTCACCTTTGTATTTATCCAAATAAAGTTAGGACTATTCTAATTTCGGTAATTAATAACCTAATCCTCGTAGGACGATACTCATACTTTCATTATATTACTTGAAGCGACGAGTGCATTTGCGTATATAGGCACATAAATTTTTTATAACACATTTCGAGCCTATTAGTTTATCAACAAAAGTAATTGAATAATGGATATTAATAGGTGGGGTTCAAATCCCTAATTGGTTATAGAAGAGATAAAATGTTAGAGAAAATAGAAGTGAGAAATATTTTCAGATTGTTGAATATTTCAAAAGGCAAATGTTTTTAAATTCAATGAGAGTGGTTAAGAGAAATGGCATGTAAAATTGAAAGTGATTATGATTGATTTTCAGTGATCAAGAAATGTTATCAGTGAGAAGTAATTGAATAATGGATTAATAGGAGGGCTCCAAATCCCTAATTGGTTATAGAAGACCAAAAGGTTAGACAAAATAGAATTAAGAAATATTTTCCTGATAAATGTATATAAATCTTTTTTTCAACAAATTCCTCAATGTTTTTTATCATCCTATTTTTCGGGTTCCAAGCAGAGCTTGGATGTCTTCCATGGATTGTCTAACAGAATAATGGTGACACTGTTTCTTTCCTTTCATATTGTCTAAAATAGACAGAAAGGAGCAACTTGCCTAAACTTTATCATCTTCTTACCCATAAATGCCCCAGGCCAACTTAATTCACCTAATCCATTTACAAGGATCAACAAGGACTTTGAAAGAAACCCATTGGAGTCCATTAACAACGACAGTGAAGCTCACTGTGGAAATAAATCACTTAATCCACCTAATCCATTTTTCACCAAATCCCATCTTGCTAAAAACGAAGAGGAGGAAATTTCAATTAACATGATGATAAGACTTTTTGATGTCCAACTTTGGAAATTATCCGTTAGCATTCATCTTTTACAAAAAAATCAATAGCTTCATTAGCTATCAAAGAAGCATCCAGGATTTGCCTTCCTCCTACAATAGCATTCTGATAACCAAGCACCACTTTGCCCCTCACTCAACATCAGAACCATAAAAGACATGCTTTGTATGCTTAATATTAACAATCCCACCTTGATCAAGCACAACTATCCTGACATATTATGTATGTTCCCTACCGATGCATCAATCACAAATCAAGAAAGACCTCTGGTATTTTTTTCAAAATTTAAATGCTTACTTTATGCCTACATCTTCCTGAACTGAAAAAAGTTAGAACAAACAAAAAGGTCTGGCAAAAAAGGGACTGGTTAGTATACTCCCAATAGAATTAACTACAAAAAAGAAGACATAGATTGTTAAATACAAAATTTTGTTTTCGTTTAACTGTAATTATACAATTATAAGTCTTGAGACAAGAACAAAACAGAAAAATGAGATGTCTTCTACCTACCTACTAATAGTGTAATGGGACCAGTGCTTGAGCATGATCTGCAATTCCTTGGGGAATTCCAGTCATTGAAAAAACCAGGCTCTTTTGACTGAGGCAATGCAACTTCACTACTCAACATCAGAACCACAGAAGACATGCTTGGCCGGTCCTCCGCACAATTCTGTACACATAATAGGCCCACATGAATCGATCGCAACGCTTCAGATAGATGTAATGTGTCCCCCACCCTTGCGTCCAGCAGTTCTAAACTCCTACCTTCCATATAAAGTGTCCATGCCTAGACAGCATCAGCAAGTTAGCAGCAGTTTTTCAATAGTATAACAAAGGGAAAGTAATCAATACTTACATGTCCAAGAAGGTTAAGGCGGTGGTGTGGGTGAGAAAATCCTCTGTTTCTCTTCCCACTCACAATCTCCAGCACCAAAACACCAAAGCTGAAAACATCAGATTTTACTGAGTATAGTCCTTCACTTGCATACCTGGGACATAACCCTCATAGAAAATCAATGAAAAAGAGATGAACTTCAAGCAATGGATGGAGTAGATATAAAGATTACTCGTACTTGATATACTTACAATGTTCCAACTACTTTAGTTGTACTTGCTTCAGTTTCATTTCTCCAAAACTTCTGCTATGCCAAAGTCGGAAATTTCGACCCATCTCATCGTCCAGCAAAATATTGTCTGCTTTTAATTCTATGAATTATTCTGAATCTGGAATCTTGATGAAGATAAAGAAGGCCTCATAACTCACTGGATGATGGAAACCGCTTAGGCCAATCCAGTTCCTTGCTTCTCCTTTTATCTGTCCAAAATATTCTGGTTCAGGTTAATCCATTCTACTAATAGGATGCTTGCATATAAATTGAAAATAATTCTAGATCTCAAATCATAAATGGATTTTACTTGAAGAGTGACCAACAACATGTGTAACAGTAACAAGAAGTGCAACATATTCCCGTTTTCAAGATCTCAATAAAATTTGCCAAGGGTGAAAAATGATTAACAGATTATAGTGGAAGGGAACATAACTCCTGATATTTAAAAAGAATCGAATCCATTGGGAAAAACATGAGGATTCTCTAGATACATGAATGCAAATTGGTCATGTCCCCACGAAAGTTTTCTTGAATCATGCATATGTGATTGAAGAAAAAGGAAAAATAACTCTAATTGGCCAGTCCAACTGAACATATCTGAGGGTTTTTAGAGATTCAGACCGAAAATAAAGGAGTCCAAGCTTTTATTGGGCATGTATTCGTAGATCAGCATCTTTTCTTGGCCATGAATGCAACATCCAAGAAGCTTCACAAGATTTCGGTGCTGAAGATTTGCGATATGCATGACTTCAGTTTTGAACTCGAAAAGTCCTTGTCTGGAATCTTTTGACAGTCTCTTCACAGCTACTTCCTGCCCTTGTTGGAACATTCCCTGAAATTATCACTCAATATAAAGGTAAGAATCCTGTGCCTTAGAAGAAGGCATGTTTTTATGCTATCATCTTTGCACTTTTTTTTCTCTCAACGACCTTTATAATAAGGCCTCAATATAAAGTGTAGTGACTTGAAACAAGTGAAAATTACAACATTTATTAGTATTATCATGACATATGAACAAAGGATTCATGTTTCCTAACTGGGAAATGTTTTGTTTGGAGTGCTTGATAACGGTTTGGTAACCTTATTCTAAAGGGCCTTGTGCCTTTTGCAGGAGTATATTGAATTCCTTTGGAGAGTGTGACTTAGAGTCCTTTCCGGAATGTTCCTCCAAATAATGAACTCCAATATTTGGGTGTCAAGAAAAGAAGTTATTACCTAACGAGTTGTAATTTCCCATTTCAGCATCCCACAGTAGCTTAGGACTAATTCTCTGGGTCTGAAAATTGATTCTAGAGATGTCTGCTGGCAAGGATTAGTACATAACTGACTTCCCAGAGTAACCAAAAATAACAAGGACAGATCTTGGACCATTCTTTATAGATATTCCAGGTTGAATTCAAGACAAAACCCAAAAAATAACCTTGGCAGAGTCATCCAAACCTCACAAACTTGAAGCTTTTTTTAACACTTCAATCATGGACTTGCAGAGCCATGGGATGCCAGAGATGTTACCATATACAATTTTAGGAGTTTATACAATTTGGGACTCTATTATTAGCTGTATATATTAGTTACCATGTATAGATGCTAAAGACTAGGAATCTACCATATATAGATGCTAAAGACTAGGAATCTACCATGTATAGATGCTAAAGACTAGGAATTTATGTATAGATGCTAAAGACTAGGAATTTATGTATCATTAAAGACTAGAATCTACTATGTATAGATGCTAAAGACTAGATAATTTGAGCAGACTATACGTATGCGCATCGATGGAACTGGGTTAAGAATCCTTCCGTAAAAACTCTCTTCGTATTTTTCCGTTATCTAGTATTTTCGATTACGCAGACGTAGCCCATGCTCTGATTTCTAAATTGCTCGAATAATTTTTTTCTCGCTTTGTGGGTTTCTGTTCGCACACTTCGTGGGTTCCATCTGGTGGTGTTCTCTGTTCTCGCCGTCATGGTGTTCTGCTTCGCTTTTATTTCCAAGTGCCTTTTTCTGGCCAGGGTTTTCTAAGAATTTATAATTTTCTACTGCTTATCCATCATGTCATCAGATAAGTTAGAAGCATTCCCTATTCGGTTTACTGGTTAAAATTATTCATCTTGGGAGTTCCAATTTAAATTATTTGTCAAAGGAAAAGAATCAGATCATATCACGGGAGTGTCTCAAGACCTCAAGGTGCCGAGGCTTTGAATCTAAGTGGGAATCATGATGCTCAAGTTATGACTGCCTCTTAGCGCTCCTAATAGTCTCACCTTGTTCTCAATTTGAGGCCTTATAAAACTCGTCACGCTTATGTGGACTTATCTTAACACTAAGCATAATCAAGACAACTCGCAACGATTTACTTGTAGCACGATGGCTAATTTCACACAAGGCGGTTCTATCGAGGAATATTTTTTGGTTTTCAAACTCTTTTTGGCCGACTATCGCGACATTGTTTATGCTAAAGTTCCCACTACAACTCTCTCTGTTGTCCGAGAAGTGCATGCCACCAACAATTGAGATCAATTCTTGATGAAGTTACGACCCAACTTTGAAATTGCACGTTCTAATCTGATGAACCATCATCCTGTCCCATCTCCGGATGCTTGCTCAGGAACTCTTCGTATCGCTATCAGCTGCCATAGAACATCGGGCTAACAAGGCGGCACCCATTTCTCTCGGCTTATAAAGACAGGGAGACATACTGCAGACATGCATGCTGTTCAAGGCTTTAGTTGTGCTTTTGGCCATATTGCTCTGGGATTGTCATACAAGAAGTTTTAACCACTCGAAGAAACAGGTCATATCATCTCTCAGTCATCCTATTCGCCTTCGAAGGTGGTACGCTCTCATGCCTCCACGCGCCTCTAGCCCCGCCTCGCACGTCGCTGCCTCACTTGTTGTTCCTCTTCCTGCTCCTACAGCCTTAGCAAACCCGACCACACTCACTCCTGAAATGGTACAATAGATGATCCATTCTACTTTTACTACTTTTGGGATCTCAGGTAATCATAAAGTTTCTTCTAAGCCATGGTATTTCACCGGAGCTCTAACCATATGACTACGTTGTTCCTCTTCCAATATCGAAATTATGATGGAAATCTAAAATTAACACCTCCGATGGCAACATTAATCTGTTGTCGGGTGATCTTTCCTCTTCCCTTAACTAATGTTTTTGCGGTTCCTAACCTCCACAAATCTTATTTCTATCGTCAATCGGGTTGATAACAATTGTAATGTCCATTTCTCCCGTTTTGGTTGTGTTGTGCAGATCATGTCGTGCGTATGATCTAAGGCTTAAAGTGGGACGACTCTTTCCTCTTCATGTTTCTCCTTCCACTTTTATTCCTAGTTTTCCATTACTTTCATTTGCATGTAATATTGTTGGTTCTGGCAATAAGATGTGGCATAAACGTCTAGGCCACCCAAACTCTGATGTCCTTTGTACTTTGTTTAATTATGGATTATTGGGAAATAAAGCATGTTCTTCTATTGATCTTTCTTTTGATTGTACATCATGCAAACTTGGCAAAAGTAAAGTTCTACCTTTTCCTCATCATGCATCTCGTGGCCTCACAAATGTTTTCGAGCTTATTCATAGTGATGTTTCGATCGTGACTTGTCGCTTTCTCATGCGCATTACAAGTACTTTGTTACTTATTGATGACTTTAGTCGCGATCAGGTTTACTCTCTCGCTAAGGGTGAAGTTTTTCGCTTCACCGCTTCAGACTCCTCGAGACCTAATTCTCGCCAGCATCAAGGTTCATGGGCCTGATTCGCTAGTGAATACATGTCTAATGAGTTTTGTGTTTTTCTTCAAAGCAAAGGGATCATCTCGCTGCTTCTTTGCCCGACACCACAACAAAACTATGGTTAGCCGAGGAAAATCACCACCTTCGATGTCGAAGAACTCTTTTACTAACTCATCCGTCTCTGCTTTTGTGTGAAGCTCTTCATCAGCTCATTTGATCAATCGCCACCCTCTCCTACTAAAAATCATGCTTCCTTCTAAGTTGTTTGGTCATTCTTATATTCTCGATCTTCGTATTACTTGGTCGTGTTTGTTTTGTGCATCTCCCTCCTCACGAACGACATAAACTTACCGCTCGCCGTTAAGTGTGTTTTCCTTGGCTGCGCTATCCCTCACAAGGGTTATGTTTGTTAAGATCCCCATGCTTCTCAGATAATGGTTTCCCTTAATGTGATCTTCTTTGAAATCAATATTTCTTTTCCATCTCATGTTCAACTACATCTCAGACCGTATCTCTTTCTGCCTAATTTTTCTTAATCTCCACCAATTGTGGAATGGTTCAAACCTGGTTTTGTGTATGAGAGACGTAGTCGACATTAGTCTGGTTCCACTTCCCTTATGCCTCCTTCCGATCTTGACTTAGCGCCTGATCCCGCTCCTGCTTCCACCACTCTTCATCGGTCTACTCGTCCTTCTCGACCCCCTAATTAGTATGGTTTCTTCTCTCCCTCGTCTTCTCGTCGCTGCTTTATCCACTATTTCCATTCCCTCTTGTTACAAACAAGCCATGGAACATGAGTGTTGGCAAATTGGAATGCTTAACTTCAAGCACTTTGAGGAGAACCACACTTGGGATATTTTCCTGTCCTCCTACAAATAAACCTATTGGGAGTAAATAGTTTTTTTCACAAACTTCGTCTGGCTGTCTGATCTGCACAAAGCTCGCCTTGTAGCCTGCAACAAGGTGAATATGGGTTGATTGCAGGAGACATTTGCCCCTCACTACAAATGACCACTGCTCGAACCATCTTAGAAGCTATTGTCAGCTTCACGCTCATGGCGACTACATCAAATGGATGTATGAATGCCTTCTTCATGGTGATCTCCGTGAGGAGATTTGATAAGAAGCTTCCTTACAAGATGACTACTTCTTCCTCATGATGCTTCTGTAAGCTCGCGCCTCTCGTATAGGCTCACAAGCACTCGCGTTTGGTTTGAGAAGCCAAGACACTTCTTTCCTTCGCTTACAATAAAGTCAATATGATTCTCTTCCTTCACACATCTACGCTCTGCATAGTTATCTCCTTCGTTTGCGGGATGATATTATCATTACTGGCACTGATTGTGGTTTGATTACTAAGCTTCAACAGCGGTTACATGCAACTTCCATTCAAAGATTCGCCACCACATACTTCTTAGATCGAAGTTCATTATCGATCCCATGGCCTTTCGTGAACCACATAAGTATATTCAAGATCTTATCACTGGGTCGGCTCGAGGACACTTCTTCGTTGATACTCCTGGTGGAGGTAAAATGTCAAATACAGAAAGATGAAGGGGACCTTCGAAGAACCTACTCTATCATTGGGTTGGGAGTCTTATCTACTTGACCACTACTCGACCCGATATCTCCTATGTTGTTCATCAGTCACTAATTTATGTCTACACCTCTAAGATCTCCATCTTGTCAAGTAGCTTCTCACGCATCATTCGCTATCTTCGAGGATCACCTTCTCGTGGGTTGTTTTTTTCCTACCGACACTTCTCTTCAACTTGTTGCCTATAGTGATGCCATTAGCTAGGTGTCCGCATACACGTCGATCTACTACAGGTTGGTGTATGTTTTTAGGTGATGCATTAATTTCGAGATAAGAAACAAGATCGTGTTTCTAAATCCCCACTCGAGGCCGGCATCATGCCATGTCTATCAAGCCACTCTAAAATCAGATGGCTACGTGGTTCCGAGGAGCTCGGGTTTCCTCGCACTACTTCTACTCCTCTTCATGCCGATAACTCTACATATTTAGAGTGCCAAATTAACTCGCTTTCCATGAACGCACCTCAAGCACATCAAGTCACATTCTATTCGAGGACACTTTGGAAAGCTCCAAAGGATATCTCTTCCTCATATTTCTTCGATCTCCAAGTACGATGTCTTCACCAAAGCTCTAACTCGACAAATGCAGATCAATTTTGTCAAGTAAATTGTTGCTAACTGACTTACCAAAGATCAATTTGGAGGGGATGTTACTCATATGTACAATTTTAGGAGTTTATGCAATTTGGGACTCTATTATTAGTTGTATATATTAGTTACCATGTATAGATGCTAAAGACTAGGAATCTACCATGTATAGATGCCAAAGACTAGGAATTTATGTATAGATGCTAAAGACTAGGAATTTATGTATCGATGCTAAAGACTAGGAATTTACCATGTATAGATGCTAAAGACTAGATAATTTGAGAGACTATATTGTATGGCGACCGATGAATTCCACAGAATTTTCCGCAAAAACCTCTCTTTCGTATTTTTCTATTATCCAGTATTTTGACAAGAGATTCCAATCAAGTCTAGGAAATGCTTTTTCATGTCTTTGGGATTCTATGTTGTAGCAATCTGTATTCTGACATCAAAATATTTTATCAATAAAGTCTGATTTTTGGTCAAATTGTACCATTCTGGCTATCACAATGCAAAAGTCAACTCACCCTTAAACTCCAGCTGAAACCAACCACAAACCACACAAAGTCAAATAGTTTGCTTCTGTATTAACCAGTCATAGACCTCATTTCTATGTATCTACAGGTAAAGATGGTGAGTCAAGAATTACAATCTTTGAACTCCCAAAAAATTTGTCCCAAATACGCATGGAAACCCTCTCCAAATGCCAAAATCTATATTCACAGAATCCAACTTTCTTGCATATTAGGATTACAAGAGAAGAAATTACATAAATAGATGGAATGAACTGATCATGGGGTTTCAGGATTTATATTAAGCCTTCTTCTCCTAAGGGGAGCTATCAACAAAGCTAGAACTAGTCTCTAGGCATATTGACTTAGCCATTCTTCTTCAACTTTAAACAAACAAGGTCCTCAAATGACAGAAACTGAATCCAAGGCAGACATCTGACAACCTTGTTGGTTTTCTTTACAACAAAAAACAAGTAAAAAGAAGAAGAAAAAAGAAAGATTATGTTCTAACCTTGTAAACAGATCCAAAGCCACCCTCTCCAATCTTGTTCGCAATCGAAAAGTTATTGGTGGCATTCAATATCGTATCTAGGTCAAAAAATGGTGATTCTAGATCCTTCTTCTCATCTTCATTGTTGTGGCTTTCTTCTGAATTGTGTACCAGTACTCCTGCAGAGTGAACACTCTGATCAACATAAGCTTAAAAAGTTATAAATTACATAGCATGTTGGAACATCAGTAGGGATGATCATGGTTGAAGCTCCAACTTTGATTTTTAAGCCATCCTCCTAAAAGAAAATTGTCAGACAGAAAATACATGAACTGGATCCATTACCTACTCCAGATCAATGAACAAGTCATACAGGTGATTCCTTTACACCCCTTGTTGCAGAATATGGAACCGAACAAAAGGTGGAATTGTCTATGCAGTGATAAAAGAACAGAGATCGTTACCTGTCCTTCTTCTTAGAACATAAAGAGAGCAGACAGGCTCAGGGAGTCACTCCCATGACTGGAGACCAAACTCACAATGACACGTCTTCGTTTCTTCCCCGTGGAGCTGCTATTTGTAACTGTAGAGCGATCACATCCCAAGATCAAAGCATTCAGCAGTCCACCAAGGCATTAGAATAAGAAGACTACAAATCCCTAACAGCTACTGCATAAAAGGAACAGATAGATTCTTACCTAATTCTGAGGCATCCATCCTTACAAAGAACTCTTGTCCATCATCAGGCATATCTCTGACATCAAACAAGTCCCCAAACCAGAGCAAGCATCCCTTTCCTCCATGGATATTTGGATTTGCATAAGCAGTGCAGGAGGGGGACCTCAAGCATTCTGACTTACATTTTTCAAGGTTAATACCATCAATATACGTCGAATTTCGGATCATCTGGTGCTTTCACGCCTGAGTAACTTTTAAACCTGTCTCCTACCTTAAAATTCAGCCACGTGTTTCTGAACACATCCGTCCGACCAAACCTGATGGCCCAGTTGTTTGGAGATTTTGGCTGAAATCCTTCCAGGCAATCACATTTTGGAACTTGGTTCATATTACAGAAGCCATGCACACCACAGTATGCATAACCATCACAGTCATCCATCGGCATGGTAGTGTATTCATTCCAACCATTAGTCCATATGAGGCGTTCCGAGTCGCCATTTGATTTTAAAACCAACATTGAAACAACAGAGCTGTCAACAAGTTGATAACTGTAATACATCTCCCTATCATTAGAAACAATGTTTGTAAACTGGTTTCCCTGCTAATGCTCGAAACCCGCAAAAACGGAGACCATTCCATGGTCCAGAGGAAAACGTCAGATTCAGTCCCTTCCACTTGAATATTGAGGATAGCCATGGGGACTGCCTATAAGTAAAATCACCGTTGACGGATCATCACTGCTCTTACTTGAGACAGGTACCATTCTGGCCTGTTGATTTGTTCCTCCCACCTTCATGTCTGGTAGAAGAGTACTGGTTGGATGATCAAAGCCTGCCATAAGAAATTTTCTAGGGCTATCATCATTTCCATTCTTCACTACAAGATTTCCAGATTCCAAAAGCTGGGCAGTTGGATTCTCTACAGGTCCTGATGCATTAGAAGAGAAAATGATTCTATTAGCACCATTGAGAAGAACAAGAGCTCCCTGGTCTGTGACCTTCAAAACTCCCGATGAATCTGTGAGTGGGATATCTCGATTGGCAATCCATACCACTGTCCTAGGAGTCACTTTCCTGTAACATATCCCCAAGAATCGATTCTTCGAATTCTCTGGAGGAAAAAACCCCAGTTCAAAGCTCCCACCAGATGAAATTATACTTCACCATCTCGATGGATTGATTCACTGTGATGGTGTCTACTGCAGGGAAATTCTAAGCAGAGTAAAGAGAAGATAGATCACAATTCCTGCAAGCATCCATGGATGTCACGTTTCAACACATGTCAGTATGTTACATATGTAGTCGAAGGCCACGTACTTTTTTCCGTTGTAGTACCCAGTTAAGTTTCTCCAAACTTGTCGATTAACTAAAGTGGTTTTCAGATTATTGACCAGAACTGCAAAATTTTATTAATTCAAAGCAATCCATCACTTTCTTTCAATATATGCAGTGTGCAATGAGGCATACTTGTGAGTACCGTGTTTTTTAAACCTACATTGACGGGCCCAAGGTCCTACTGCTTCGCTCATGGTCCACTTTGTCTGCTGACTAAGCGGTCCAAGCCCAATCTTCCATATCAAAAACTGGTAGCAAGACCACCTGGGACGTGGAACCGCGCCCGTCTAGTGGCTGCGAGAAGTTTCCCAAGGCCACCTTTAGGGTGGCCCGAGTCTCCTTCGGGCGCCAACTTGGTGGTGGCTCGTCTAGCATGTTGTTCCCATCAGCCATCCCTCCGCTGTGACGGTGTTCATTATCGATAAATGTTAAAGATGCAAATACACTGAGGATGTTTATCCATGTTCCTTGTTTCCAATCCCATATTTCTGCAAAGAATAATCCTCGATAGCGAAAATCGCACTAGATGCGAAAAACATATTTATCCCTAAAATAAGATATTCCTTCCTGAAATAGGATGGAGATTAGGCATTCATTGTCTATAAATTAGGAAGATCCCCCACTAAGGAAAGGTATGCAATTCCAACTACACGAACTCCCTACTTCTTCTTCTGATCCTTTGTCAATTAATCACTGAGAGGCTACTAACACATCATCGTCTGATTCGCTCTTTGTGTTTATCAGGCCGCCACGTCCCACTAGCCGACGATCAAGGTAACACCGCCGTTAGTGGAATCGAATAGAAAAGTCTCAAGCCACAAGCCGCAAGACCTTGGCTTCAACGACCGCCTACTACGCCGCTGGGACTCACTGACCCCTTCGTGATCCGACTCTCCCAAAGGTGATTACCGCTCAAAAACATATTTTCAAGTTCTATTTATTATAGGTTTTGAACGCTTTTTGTGTACTAATCAACCGAATTAACCTGATTTGCACATTAAGGTCCTAGCTATTCTTCTGATCGCATTTTGAACGCTTTTTGTGTACTAATCAACCGAATTAACCTGATTTGCACATTAAGGTCCTAGCTATTCTTCTGATTGCATTTTGTGACTAATTTTGTAGTTTTTGCAAGCTTTTAATGCCAAATTTGTTGAATTAATTCAAGTACGAGGAACTGAAATAAAACAGTTTTACGCATTAGAAATCAGAGTAAAAGAGAGCAAAAGAGAATTAAAAAGAATAGAATAGATAAATTTACATCAGGTATACAGTAATTCTATTGGTGCTAAATTGTTGCCTTGTGCGAATTCAGTTCTCTCCTTTTGTTGACTTTTTGACTTATTTTCCTTTCACTTTTGCCCTCCTTGTTTAATGCTTTTTTGAGGGCATGATGGTACTTACCTTAGGAGAAACTCTATATAAACTTCCTATCTTGTAGAGAATCAGAACTGGGTGGTGAAACTTCGGGCTGCAGAAAATCCAAAACCGTAACTTCTCTTTCTTTCTTTTCAGATTTCTTGTATCCTTTTTCTTTGCTTTCATTTGCTATTTTTCTTGGTTTAATCATCCTTGAGGATGGTCAGTTAAGCTCCCATCCTTGAAGAGGAGGCCACGGTGTTACAAAAATTATGTTCTATGTATTAATGCAAGCGTCATTATGGATATTTATGGTCTCATTATATGTTCAAAACCCCCGTATACCTTGGTTAACTTGTATTCGCAAAGCTTTGTGTGGCTCAAGAATGCTTATTAGTAGATCCATTTGATATTCATTAGTTGTCACTTATTAGTAAGTTAAATGTATGGTAGATTTTTGTGAGATAGCTTTTCACTATCGAACAATTATGTCTAATTAATGCTATATTTCAAAAGGAAAATTATTAGGTTCGCTTGATAGCCAAATAAAGATCCTGCTCTGTGAAATGACTATATGTCATCCTCTCAACGCAAGGAAAGGACCCGGCCCTCTCATTTACTTTCTGACCTCAACCCTAAAGAGCTCATTGCTTTAAGGAGTTCTTTTTCATTACTTTTAGTTCGCTTATTTTCAAAGCCCAATAACTATTTCAATCAACCTGCTTTAACCAAACCTTAAGATCCAAATTGCAATTCACCTTTAAGCCAATGCAAATCATTTACACTAAGAAAACTCATCCCTCGAGTTCGAATTCTGTGACCACTATACCATAAGAGTTTGCTACGGCAAAGAGGGAGGAATTTGGGGATTTATAAATATTGTTGATTCCAGAACCCCTACTGTGGCTCGAATCACAAGGTAGTCGTGATGTCAACCAATCCGATGATCCAATCGCCAGAAGATTAATTCCTCCATTGGTGTCAATACATGGAGAGGAAATAGGAGGTGCAAGTAAGACAGATGAAGGAGTTAAAAGTCAGGTCGAACGATCAGCAGCAGAGAATCACAGCAAGAGCCTCAGATAGAAAAAGTCGCGATCTTGGAAAAGATGCACCAGATACCCAATGAAGGTATGCTCGATCACTCTCAACAGAGAAGAACCTTTTCATTCCTAATCTGTCGATGTCTCCATCAAATGACGAGTCGTTTTCGCAGCTTCTTCACCTTCAGCCCTCACCGCAGCGATCCTCGAGGGAGCATAAAGACCAAATCGCATAAAAGGCCTTCGCAACACCGTGCCTTCAGCGATACCGTTAGTGGTGCGTCCCGCAGGGCAAGGAGAGAAGCAGGCAAGAGGTCAAGCATTGTCATCGTTCCTTGTTTTAACTATAGGAACTCTCGAGCTTTTGCATGTCGAGCAGATGCTAGGAAATACTTGCCCATGAAGAGCTCATGGAACTCTTCCAAGTCACGGTCCCGAGGCTTCTCGGGCCTAATCCCACCATACTCGGATTCGCCTCTACCGGTAATGCGCCTAGCCTTATCCTAATGCAAGACGGAGGTGATCTCCATAAACTTTGAGATACCTCTCCTTATCTAACTAGTAGTGCATGTGCCAACTACTTATAGACCTCACATCCTAAACTAATCCTTTCATTCATTTTCCGAACCCCTAAGGTTATGTTCTATAACCCTAGTGTTCATCTTTTCCTATATACATTCTGCCATGTATATAATTTACACAACACATAGCACACAATCATGTAGCATATTAGAGCACAAAACATGAAATGCACAAGGAATGCAATCGTCTAAACCCATGTCCATCAAGTCCTAGGTCATCGCATACCTACACCTTGATACCAAGTTGTGAAGCTGGTACCAAATTTATCAAGCACCAGGTAATCATAAATCTAGGCATTGTACCATAACTGCATGTCCTAGACCCATGCCCACCAAGCCCTAGGTGTTCAGAGATACCCAGGCCTCGATACCAAGTCGCGGATGCCGTATCGTGATGCACCATAAATGTCACGGCTCAGTGGCCACGCCCCCGCCACTCAGCATCAGATACCCAAGCTCTCCGACACAAAGCTCGCGACACCCAAAAACCCGAGGGTCCGTTGACCAATCGTCAACCCACTGAAAACTTATGGATGTCGAGTAACCTGATACCATACTATTGTGTCCCCTTTACCGAGACCCATAATTTATCCAAAATCGGTCAGAGTCTCTTTTGTACAGGGAGCTCTACCCAAAAATATATGTACAATAGATAATAGCATGGCCCATCCGGGGCCAAATATCATATCATGACCTCTCCGGGTCTATCTATGAGTAAAAATGACCACATAGGGTCAATTTATCCATACTCAAACATAATGCACAAAGCTATAACACCATAGTGCTTAAGAGTTTAATTACAATGCCCTTTATACAAAAACATATATCAAAACAATTTGTTCTAATATATTTTACAAAAGTAAGAACCAAAGCCACAACCCGATCTTTCTTCACAAATTTAAACTCTCGAGCGAAAGGCCGCCTCCCTTACACACTCCCGTACCGTAAAGGGGTCCCATGATGGGGTAAGCAATGCTCACTAGAAAGAACTCCTACAGCGCACCCCACTTAAGCCAAGCATTACGCAATGGTCATGTCACCAAAAAAACACATTCAAATCAAGATTATGCAAACGTAGAATGAAATTCTACATGCCATGAAAGAGATGCGACTCACCATTTCCCATATACCGAGTCCTCACCGACTCCATCAAAACCCGAGTTCCAACCGACTCCTATCACACAACGTTGAAACCCATGTGTGATAAAATCCATCATTCTTGGATTACATCCAATGATCATTTTACAACAAAATTCATTTGTTTTTCAGACCAAAATCTTTTTGGATGTTACACCTCAATGATCATTTATATTCAAAATCATGTGTCTTTTATAGGTAGCAAATTTCCGAGGTCTCATCGCAGGCTTCGCAAGCTTTCCTACCCTTTCATGAGCTTTCACCGTTGGACACATATGTATAACCAACAATAACGAGGCTTTCACTCAAGGGGGTGTCTATCCCTACTTGCTAATACCCGACACATATTTTGATTTTTATTTATACAACCGTGCGACCTTGTTGGACATTGTCCCACCATACCGAGCCCACCAAATGCAGTGTTGATTATAACCATGCACTCACACCCATTTCATGCGATGTCCCCGTGCATATGAAATGCAATTATGCCATTTCATGTTTATGCCATGTCACACATATATATATGGATGCTATATGGACAATTTCATTCATGCATTACACCCATGCATCATTTGTACAATTATATAAATCAACATAAAATTTCCAAATAAATCACACAAATCATGTCAACATATTCATACACACATACATACTCTCCACATGTAAATACATTAGGATACACATATTGACATCTAATCAATTACTACCAAGCAGGTCATTCAAACTCAAGCAATGACAACCTCATCCTCAAGACCAATTGTGGCATAGATATGCCAACAAAACATTCCATACAACAAGCCATAATAGACCACATGATAGTTCACGAACTCCGGTTGAAACCTTTAACAATCCCAAAGAAATCTGGACCTGAACCATTGGAACAACCTAAGTTGTAGCAGTCTCGGAAACCAGACCATAACTTAAGTTATAAAGGTCTGATTTGGGTGATTCAAAAGCTAACCTCAAGTTCTCAGATAGAGCTACAATTTCCTTGAAGGATAATAGTCCAAATTCTCACCTTTTCCCGGCCCAGAAAATCGATTAAAAATACGGACGGTAGGTTTGGCCAAAAACGGGGGGCAACTGTGGCAGGTCTGGAAGATGCCCTGCTCAAGTATAGAAGTCCAATTTGGGTGATTCAAATGTCTAACATCAAGTTCTTAGATAGAGCTACAATTTCTTTGAAGGATACTAGTCTAAATTCTTCCTTTTTCTAACCTAAAATCAGCTCCAAAAACTGGATATCATATAGGGTCAAAACATGGCACTATTCCCATAACTCATTATTTTACCAAAACAACCCCTTAGGGCAAAAAGGGCCAAACAGTCCCTTAGGGCATTAAAACTCAACCAAACAACCCCTAGAATGGAAAATAAACCAAAGTAGAAAGAATCTCTACTTCTTGGAGCATAGAAGAAACTTTAGAAAGTTCCTTTGACACTTCCTAAACCCAAAACATTTGATTTCCCGAACTCCTCGCTTGAATCCTCGATGAAATATCGTGTTTTCGGTACCCACGCATAGCTCTAGTCGAGTAGATAAACTTTTGTTCTTGGCCCCACAAATACCGATCGACGGAACTCCATAGATTGAAGAGAGAAGTTTTGAAAACTCTCTTCCTCTCCCTTTTCTCTCTCTCCGTAAGAATTAGAAAATTAGAATGGGAAGAATGAGATATTTTCCCCTAAGGCCTTTCACTTAAGTTTAAGTGAATGGCCCACATTGTGCCACGTGTCAGGGTCCGTTTCTATCCCAAAACAATTTATTTCATCATGATTCAAGTTTAATTTATTTTAAATGAACGTTGCTTAATTCATTTTTCCACTTTCGAGATTTTTCTTTAAAATCTTGTTTTGGTAATCTACGAGGAGCCTTACGTGTCTGAAAATGCGTGAAAATCATTCGAATTCAATGAAATTAGTATGATGCTGGATTTATAGAAAAGAATCAATGGTGAAGTCAATTTAGTCATCGATATCTACTAGAAAAATTCTAGTTTTTCAATATATCATGACGATTCCCGTTTTGTCTTTTAGAAAAATTCAAATTTTCGAATTTTACATTGTGACAGCACTTTCGAAAGACCAAATGTGGCTCCTAAGCTTTGCTGGCATAAGACCAGACTTGTGGCTCTAGCACAACAGTAGCTAATATTAGACTTGTGAACAAACACGATTACAACACCAGTGGGAGCGGCTCTAAGCTGATGGCACTTTCAAAAGACCAGACTTGTGGTTCCGACCTCTTCTTAGCATTAATCATGAGCTTTGTGGGCTCAAAGCGCAGTGGCGCCCGAGAAGCCGACCTCGTGTGACTCTTTAAAAGTGTATCTGCAGTGTTAGAGTAAAAAAATGATGAGAAATAGCAAAGGTTAAGGTCACGTAAGAGTACCAAAAGTCATATTTCATTAAAATGCGCCAATTGGCATATGTGATTACAAAAAATATGTCATGGTGGCCAGATGGGGCCCCCCTTACAGAAATTTCAAAAAGAAAGAAGGGAAAATGAGGGATAGGAATCAGCTTTGGTCCCTGGCAGAAGCATTCTCCTCTTTCTTTTAAAAAGTTTGAATATGAGGTGAAGACCGAGCACATTATGCCATTCCAACTCACGAGACTGGTGACTTTGAATTTGATATAGATACAAATTTCAATTTGAAAAATCTATATCTTCCAGCTTCTGTTCTACTTCCCTGCTGATGCATAGCTTTTATCGAATATAACGGTGCAGTTAGTGTAGATAATCTCACCCAACTTAATTTTTACTGCTTTCTTACCTTGTGTTTGGTCTTCAGCACTAGACACTTTCTTATGGTACATTCTTTGTTTTCATCTAGGACAAACAGATAATGTCAAGTTCATCTTTCTTGATATTTTTCAAGTAGAAAAATCTTATCTCTTCACCTCAAAGTTTTAAATGCTTGTAGACTATGGATTTGCATTTTGCAAGAAAATTCTAGGTGTTAATGTTGAATTTTCATCGTTAGACTATTCCACGATAAAGTAGCATTCAACATCAGCCAAAATTCTAGTCCTCATATTTCAGATGCATGCAATGACTGAAAAAAATGACCGTGAACTTGGAAGTATTGGAAAAAATTTTGGAAAGGCTTTTCCAATAAGTATCCAAGTGCAAGTAGCAGCAGGGAAGACTTACTGAACCTTGTGGTGGTGCAGAGAAGGCACCAAAATATCTGTAACTGAAAGCTAAAACAATAATCTTGACTTTATGTGAAAGATGCTCTTTGTCTTCCTTGAAGTCATGCCAAATTTACCTGTCTTGTGTAAGGACCACTTGATACCTAATTCTGATGCTAGGAATCAATTTTTAGACGGGTCATCCTTGCTCTTCCATAATGGTAAGAATCAATCCATACCTTTCATTGTGTTTCTTCCAAATTTATTGCCTTGTAGAAAAGTATTACATCGATAATCAAAAGTCTGCCATGGGAAGTCCTCTGGATCACTGTCATTCCCCCCCTTTTTTCCCATGACAAAATTTCCAGATTCCAAAAGATGAGCATTAGGACTCTCAGTGTAATTGGATCACAAAATGATGATATTGGCAAGTGTATGTAGAACTATCTGGCCAGAAAGAAACCAGTTGAAACCTTCCATTAGCTTCATTGATTATCTTATCATCAATAATGAGCTGATTCACTTGGAAACACATAATTTTAGTTGGTTGGCCATGATCAATCAATAATTTTCTTTGGATGTATATTCTGGCAATAACTGGCATACAATTCCCTTGAAATAGAAAACAAATTCAATCCCAATTCACATCTAGAATCTACTTAAACAAGGCTCTATCATATTCCTTTCGAGGAGAGGCAAAACAAGGCTCTTTAAGGCTCATTTTTCATTGATTGAATGTTTTATGATGGTATCTTAAATACTCATTTTATTCCCATGTTTGCTTGGGTTTTAGCATTTTATGAGATAAATAAATTGTAATGCTTTACTTTTCTTAATTTTGTGGTTAGGCAACCATTGGCTTGAGAAATGAATAGAAACTCGAGAAAAATCATTAAAGTCATGCATTTCTGTTTCAACACATGATCCTTTCTAACTAGTGATGTCCTTCCATGGCTCCCTCATTGTTATGAGCACATTCTAGACTTTAAGGGCTTTCCGTACCAAGATCGCACGATTCGAAGTCCGGATGAGCAAGATATGACATCGAGAAGTAAAGGAAAAGTTAAAGGACGAAATTTTCAGGATTAAACGTTACTCGCACTTAGCATGAGTGCCCTCACACTTTAGCGTGAGTGCTCTCATGCTACGGCGTGAGTTGGCTTGGATAGTTGCAGTAGCTCCTCATTTTCTTCATGCCTCAGTGTAGATTTGCCACGCTGCAACGTGGATGTCGGACCCATGTTTTGTAGAAGCCCATATCCTCTCTTTCTTGGTTTTGGCTTTATAAGATAAGGAAAATAGGGCTTTTGAAAAAGGGGGAGTTCATGGAGGCAAAGATGTTCCCTTGGGTGGAAACACCCTAGGGAAAAATCTCTTGGGGAAGAAGATCTTGAAAAAGGAGAGGAAGGTTAGAAGAGAATAAGGGCTTCAATCCAAATATAGTTTTCTTCTCCCTCTTTTGTAACATCGTTTGTTGTGGTTTGTGTTTCTTTTTCATCTGTGGGCTGATCTCGTTTTCTGGGGTTTTGTGTGTCAGTTTGACAATGAACTATGGTATTGTGCTTTGATTTGTAAATCTTTGAACCTTGAATCTCATTCTATTAAATGTTCTATTCTAGTATTCATGCTTGTTAAGATGATTGATCTCCATTAACATGATTTGTAACCTTATTTGAAGTTGAGAAATAATAATTAGGTTAGACCATGAATGGAATGTCATGTTTCACCATAAAATAGATATATTTGTGGGTTACATGTGGCTTGTTGGATTTAAATTGCTTAATGCATCCTTGGTTATGATGGTTTGAGGTAGAAATACAATATAACATTTTCTAGGGGTAGATTGTTATTGTTTGAGAAAGAATAGCATGTGCTTAGGTGAAATCTACCATTAATATATGATTTAGGCATCATTGGGATCATTTTGAATCTCACCATAGGAATTTGTTAGATGAACTCAAGACCCTAAGCTTTTTTGTAATTACATTTTCACTTTTTATGTTAGAGATTTTAGTTTATGATTTATTTGGTTTAGTTTATTTTCCATTTCAACTTCACCTTCGTATTTATTGAAATAAAGTTAGGACTATTCTAATTTCGGTAATTAGTAATGATCCTTATTGGCGACATGTGCATACGTATAGGCGCGCACACATTTATATAAGCGATTTCAAGCCTATCAGAGTTTTTTGGAGTCGTTTATCGAGGATTGGTGCTTTTAATATTGATACCAAAATGGTCCTTCTTTACTTTGGATTTAGTTAATTTGTTTATTTTCATTTCCATTTGCTTAATTTGGTTGTATTTTTTGTTTTGCTTAGGAGCTTAACTCATTATGGATGCTCAACGATTCGGCTTCTCAAGCCACTCTGCCAACAATGGCTGAGTGAATTTTTTCTCGTAAACAACTTCGCAATGCACAATTCTTGAATGGCAGTTTGTGGCCAATGATGTTCAAGTATACCCTCTCTTGTGTAGGTATTGTAATGGGCCTCATATGAGCATAAATTGTCAAATGGAGAATCCATTTGCGTAAGCTTAGCCACCCCAACTTCCATAAGGAGAAAATCTAAGTATAGCATAAATGCTAATGCTCATGCCAAATTCATGGATGATGCTAAGCAAAAAGTTAACAAGTCACTCTTATAAGGAAATTTGCTTAGCACCATTCAAGAGAATCCGCAAGAAGAAGATTTGGAAGTTCGTGAGAATGTCACCTTGAGAATTAGAGAAGAAATTGAAGAGGTAAATGAAAAAAAAAGGAAGTTAAAGAGGTTGATGAAGAGTTAATAAAGCAAATGAAGAATGAAGAGGGGACAACTTCTCTGGAATTGAAAGAGAAGAGTGAAGAAGTTGAGACAATTCCAGAGATGAATCCTTGGACATTTGTGCAAGAGGAGTTACCAAGTAAAGACATACCATATATTTTGGAGGTGGAAGAGCCCGTAGTTTCATGGCATGAGATTAAGGGAACCTCCATTGTGGACATAGTGATCAAATCATTTGAATAGGATGTGCTCAAGCTACTAAAGAGCACCACATTACTCCTTCTAGGATGAGATTTGAAATCCTCAGTTCCATAGTTGGTAGAGTCAAGTTGGACTCGAAAAACAAAGTAGCTTCTTGGGAGGCAACCTAAGCTTAGTAATGTTTCCTTTTCCCTTTTCTAGTTTTTTTTAGTTAGCTTTAATTTTGTTTTTGAATAAATTTTCGTGCTTTATCTTGTTTTGTTTTGTTTTGTTTTAGTTGTGATTTTTAGGTTTTTGGAAGTCCTAAAGTTGGATTAAGGCGAGAGAGCTAGATGATAAACTAGATGATCTATGATCATCTTCGGGGAGTCCTCTTCCTCAGCAACCCATTTCATGATCTATTTCATTGGTGTTTTGTTCAGTTTGGGGGATATAAGTATGGTAGAATCAGCTTTGGATTTCCTTAGTATCTTGTGTTATGCATGTTTGTGTTTAGTTTAGTTTGGTTAGTTTGTCTAATCTGCATTTGCAAGTGCTTTTTCATTCTTTCTTTTGGTTGTTTTGTGTCTCATGTGAGTTGGTTTGGTGCTTAATAACTGTTTGGAGAATGTTTTGACACTATGCTTCAAAAGTTTGTTTATTTGGCCAAAACTTTGGGTACCATCACATTTCTGTGATATAAAACTGAGTGTATCTAGTGGTTGTAGGAGGTTGTAGAGCCTTCGACGTTTTTCAAGGAACCACTTCATTATGGAACTCGTGCACACACACACACACACACACACACACACACACACACACACTAGATATCATATGTACACCTATGTTTCGATCTCTTCTTCTCAAGCTAAACTTACCTTGAGAGGTTTTAACTTCCATTGTGTTGGGACACCTCAATATAGAGGGAATTGATAGGCCTACAATTGCAAAAAACAAAAGAAAAGAAAAAGAAAGAAAAAAGTAGAAAAGAAAATGTAAAAGGAAGAAAAAGAGAAATAAAGTGAATTGTTCAAGAAGTCGGAATGAAGACACGGTCTGGGGAGCACACAGCTGTGCCCTAAGCGAAATGGTTGAGAGTCGATTGACTTATTGAATTACATGGGATAGAGGATGGTTCAGCTCTCAAATATGTAGCTTTGGTTTTGGTTGGTGTTGGGGGTGAAGTTAGGGAACCGTGTTCGTGCCCTTAACTAGCGGTGGGGGTCTTGATGGATCCTTTCTTTAATGGACACTTTTGGCGCCTACTTTCTAGTTTCAGTATTAAATGAAAGGTGCGTTCTTAACCTGTTTTTGTTACCGTCTTTCGAATGAGTGAGTTGAGTTTGGTTGAAAAGTGTCTTGGAACCTCCGTCTATATTTGAGATCTAACATACCATTTTCATTGAGTTTCTTTAGGAAGGGTTCATTGAGAAATTGAGGGCAAAGCTTGCCTTGATCACCATGCCCATAGATGTGTTGTCTTTAAAGATTTTAAATGTGTTGGGATCCCATGTAGGCTATATTGTTTCCATAGAACTTTGTCATGGTATTCTCCGAGCTTGTTGCTAGCACCATTCTCAATTCATATCTATTTTAGTGTTTTGTATATATGTGTGTTTTTTTCTTTGCTTGAGGATATGCAAAGATTTAAGTTTGGAGGTGTGATAAATATCTTAAATTCCATGTTTTGCTTAGGTTTTGTCATTTTTATGAGATAAATAAGTGTCATAATGCTCTTGTTTCTCAATTTTGTGATTAGGCCAACCATTGAGCGGAAATGAGTGAAATCGAAGGAAAATTGGCAAAGTCATCATGAAGCCGCAACAAACACGTGATCCTTTCGTCTTCATGATGTCCTTTCGTGGCTTCTCATTGGTATGAGCACGTTCTAGACTTTGAGGGCTTTCCATAAACACCAATATCGCGTGATTTGGAGTCTAAATGAGCAAGATACGACATCGGGAAGTGAAGGAGAAGTTAAAGGATGAAATTTTCCGGATTAAGTGTTACTTGTGCTTTAGCATGAGTGCCCTCATGCTACAACATGAGTTGGCTTGGATGGTTCCAGTAGCTCCTCATTTTCTCCACGCCGTAGCACAAATTTGCCACGTTGTAGCATGGATGTCAAGGCACATGTTTTTCCGAAGCCCATATCCTCTCTCTCTTGGTTTTGTCTTTATAAGATAAGGAAATTAGGGCTTTTGAATAGGGGGAGTTCATAGAGGAAAAGTGGGAGGTTCCCTTGGGTAGAAACACCCCAGGGCAAAATCTATTAGGGAAGAAGATCTTGAAAAAGAAGAAGAGGAAGATTGGAAGAGAAGAAGGGCTTCAATCCAAATATAGTTTATTTCTTCTCCTATTTTCCTACTTCTTCTCATTTATTATGGTTGTATTTCTCCTCTCCATGAGCTAATCTCATTTTCTAGGGTTTTTTATGTAGTTTGACAATGAAGTATGGTTTTGTGCTTTAATTTGTAAATCTTTGAATCGTGAATCTCATTATATTAAATGTTCTATTCTAGTCTTCATGTTTGTTGATGATTGATCTTCATTAACATGATTTGTGACCTTATTTGAAGTTTAGAAACAATAATTAGGTTAGGTCATAAATGGAATGTCATGTTTCACAATAGAACAGAGATATTTATGGGTTACATGTGGCTTGTTGGATTTCAATTGCTTAATGCATCCTTGGTTATGATGGTTTGAGGTAGAAATACAATATAACATTTTTCAAGGGTAGATTGTTATTGCTTGAAAAAGAATAGCATGTGCTTAGGTGAAATCTGTCATAAATATATGATTTAGGCATCATTGGAACCATTTTGAATCTCACCATAGAAATTTGTTATATGAAATCAAAACCCAAGGCTTTCTTGTAATTACATTTTTACTTTGTATGTTAGAGATTTTAATTTTGGATTTATTTGGTTTAGTTTGTTTTCCATTTCAACTTCACCTTTTTATTTATCCAAATAAAGTTAGGACGATTCTAATTTCGGTAATTAGTAACCTAATCCTTGTGGGACGATACTCATACTTTCATTATATTACTTGAAGCGACGTGTGTACTTACGTATATAGGCACATACATTTTATATAGCACATTTCGAGCCTATCGGTTTATCAACAAAAGTAATTGAATAATGGATCTTAATAGGAGGGGTTCAAATCCCTAAATGGTTATAGAAGAGATAAAATGTTAGAGAAAATAGAAGTGAGAAATATTTTCAGATTGTTGAATATTTCAAAAGGTAAATGTTTCAAATTCAATGAGAGTGGCTAAGAGAAATGACATGTAAAATTGAAAGTGATTATGATTGATTTTCAGTGATTAAGAAATGTTACCAATGAGAAGTAATTGAATAATGGATTAATAGGAGGGCTCCAAAATCCTAATTGGTTATAGAAAGAGCAAGGTTAGACAAATAGAATTAAATATTTTCTGATAAATGTATATAAATCTTTTTTTCAACAAATTTTCTTAGATATTTTTAATGTAAAGAAAGAATTTTCCTTGCATTGCAAAAAGAGAAACAAAAGAGACTAGTCTTAGACAACAAAACATCAACACTAAGGCTCCATTTGGAATCTGGAAAATACTAAGAAAAAAAATAAAGAGAAAAATAATGAGGAAAAATGGAAGAAAAGAAAATTTGGAGGAAAATAAAAAGAAATTTAAACTTAATAAATTGATTTTATATGTTTATTTAAACTCATTTTATTTGTTTCTCTCAATTACAGAAGAACTAAGAATTTTAAAAATATATAAAATCTTCAACTCATTGCAGTTATATTAATTTTCTTTGTATTTTCATGAAAACCCAGCAATAAAAAAATGTTTTCCCTTAATGTTTTTTTATCTTTTCATTTTCGGAGGGCTCCAACGAGAAGCTGCAAATGGCATCTTCCATGGGTGTCTAACGATTTGTATAATGGTGACCATAGCTTTCTTTATTTTCGTATTATTAAAATGGTGAAAGGAAGCGGCTGTAGCCTTTATCGTCTTAGCACCCACAAATGCCCGTGCAACAATCCACCTAATCCATTTACAGGATCGACGAGACTTTGAAAGAAACCCATTGGAGTCCATTAACAAGGACTCACTTGGTGGAAATATGAAATTGTTTTTTAAATCCACTGCTGGTGGGGCCTGGGCCCAGAGACCCTGGGATTGGCACAGGTCCACGGCTGTGATGCGAAGAGGCCCCGAACCCACCTTCCATAATAAAGCGGTAGCGCGTACCTAGATGGGAATCGGAGGCATCATGAAAGTCGAGAAGTATCTCCCGAGGCCGACCTCAAAGGTGGTGCATTAGGAATTTCCAGGATCCTAGCCAGCCATCCCTTACGCATGGCAGAGTTCGCTATGAACGAATGAATAAAGAAGCATCAAAGAAGCATCAAAGAAGCATCCAGGATTTGCCTTCCTTCTACGATAGCATTCTGAAAACCAAGCACCACTTTGCCCATCACTCAACATCAAAACCATAAAAGACATGCTTTATATGCTTAATATTAACAATCCCACCTTGATCAAGCACAACTATCTTGACATATTATCTATGTTCCTACCGATGCATCAGTCACAAATCAAGAAAGACCTCTGGTATTTTTTCAAAATTTAAATGCTTACTTTATGCCTACATCTTCCAGAACTGAAAAAAGTTAGAACAAACAAAAAGGTCTGGCAAAAAAGGGACTGGTTAGTATACTCCCAATAGAATTAACTACAAAAAAGAAGACAGAGATTATTAAATACAAAATTTTGTTTTCATTTAACTGTAATTATACAATTATAAGTCTTGAGACAAGAACAAAACAGAAAAATGAGATGTCTTCTACCTACCTACTAATAGTGTAATGGGACCAGTGCTTGAGCATGATCTGCAATTCCTTGGTGAATTCCAGTCATTGAAAAAACCAGGCTCTTTTGGCTGAGGCAATGCAACCTCACTACTCAACATCATAACCACGGAAGACATGCTTGGCCGGTCCTCCGCACCATTCTGTACACATAATAGGCCCACATGAATCGATCGCAACGCTTCAGATAGATGTAATGTGTCCCCCACCCTTGCGTCCAGCAGTTCTAAACTCCTACCTTCCATGCTAAAATGTCATGCCTAGACAGCATCAATGAGGTGTAGCAGTTTTACAATAGTATAACAAAGGGAAAGTAATCAATACTTACATGTCCAAGAAGGTTAAGGCGGTGGTGTGGGTGAGAAAATCCTCTGTTTCTCTTCCCACTCAGAATCTCCAGCACCAAAACACCAAAGCTGAAAACATCAGATTTTACTGAGTACAGTCCTTCACTTGCATACTCCGGGGACATATAACCTCTACAGAAAATCAATGAAAAAAGAGATGAACTTCAAGCAATGGGGATGGAGTAGATATAAAACATTACTCGTACTTGATATACTTACAATGTTCCAACTACTTTAGTTGTACTTGCTTCAGTTTCATTTCCTCCAAAACTTCTAGCTATGCCAAAGTCTGAAATTTTGGACCCATCTCATTGTCCAACAATATTGTCTAGCTTTTAGATCTCTATGAATTATTCTGAGTCTGGAATCTTGATGAAGATAAAGAAGGCCTCGAGCAATCCCATTGATGATGAAAAACCGCTTAGGCCAATCCAGTTCCTTGCTTCTCCTTTTATCTGTCCAAAATATTCTGGTTCAGGTTAATCCATTCTACTAATAGGATGCTTGCATATAAATTGAAAATAATTCACAGATCTCCGTCATAAATGGATTTTACTTGAAGAGTGACCAACAACATGTGTAACAGTAACAAGAGGTGCAACATATTCCCGTTTTCAAGATCTCAATAAAATTTGCCAAGGGTGAAAAATGATTAACAGATTATAGTGGAAGGGAACATAACTCCTGATATTTAAAAGATCGAATCCATTAGGAAAAACATGAGGATTCTCTAGATACATGAATGCAAATTGGTCATGTCCCCACGAAAGTTTGCACTTGTTGAATCCATGCATATGTGATTGAAGAAAAAGGAAAAATAACTCTAATTGGCCAGTCCAACTGAACATATCTGAGGGTTTTTAGAGATTCAGACCGAAAATAAAGGAGTCCAAGCTTTTATTGGGCATGTATTCGTAGATCAGCATCTTTTCTTGGCCATGAATGTGTTAGCAATTATGTGCTCTTGGGTCCCACTTAGTATTCTCAAATATATGTATAAATTATAAATTTATAATAAATATAATTTAATATGACAGTTCTTATAATAAATATAATTAATATATAGAGCAGTTATATAATAAATATAATTTTATTATATAAACAGATTATTTATAGTAAATATAATTTATTATATGAGCAGGTTATTCCTTGATGTGGGTTTAAGGTTTACTGCTTTGAGTTTTGACGTCATATTTTGAAATCAGGCTAAGAAAGAAAGAGTACCCTATTCTTTTGGTTTTTACCTAAGTGTTCAGATTCGATTAATGGTCGGTGTCTTACTGCGTCTGTACCACTCGAGGATAGATAAAATCGGACGGTCTGGTGTTGTCTACCGTAGATTGGACGGTGTGGAATCGTTGGTTGCGTCTTTATTCTTGTAGATCCCCGACGAGGTGTAGATTGCTTCTGGTTGGTGGGCGATCTGAAATCTCAGTTGACGGATCTGCAAATCTACATAGGTGAATTTTATTTAATATGGGGTACTAGAATCACGAGTTGCATGTTTAATCATACGACGAAATTCGTGGTGATCTGTAGCTTACATTGTGTGACTTCCTTCAATTGAGTGTGTCGAGCATGCTATGATTAGATATGTGTATAGGTATTCAATAATACATGTAATTTTTTGATGTTGATTTAGTATATGGCACCTGGGTTCTATTTGTTGTTAGATCGCATGATTAGAATCACTACATTAATTTATGATTTTTTGTTCATGAATGGATGTATTATTTTAATGGTTTGCCCTTGATCCATGGTAGATTTTTGATTGTATTATTTTTGGGTTTTGTAGCAGGAGGCGGTCACCAAGATCGGGTTTCCTTCTGGTTTTTATTTTATTATTTACATTTTTAATTAAAAATAGTTGTAATTTTAAATTTCAAATGCAGCATCTGTACACCCTTCATTATTTGGAAATGGGAGAAGATGCGGACACCATCTCGAGCATTGACCAGAGTGAAAGCGTTAGAGGAGGAGGGAGAGCGCGTCGGACCGGGATCGGCCGGTGCCCAGAAGCACGTCGTCCGCCGCGCCTACGCGCGGTGGGGGATTCGCGCGCGATGAGTCTTGACGATGAGCGACGATGATGGTTCATGACACCAGCTGGCGGCACAAATGTCGTCTTTGATGGTGGTTCTTCCACAGGCCGGTTTTTGATTTGGTGGGCAGCCGGGACCTACCCCTACCCTTAGAATTAGAAACATGTTAGGGTTTTTAGGGTTTTAATTTATTTTAGTTTTGAGCTTTATGCCTTTGTGGCTTAAAATAATTGGCCCAGAACCTTAGGGATATATTTTGTAATAGGCTTGGGAAGATTTTAATTTTTTAGGAAAACCATGGATTAGGGTTATTTAATTAATCTTTATTGAATGTGGTTTAAATAACATAACATGTTTTTATATTAACATGCCATATAGAATAGGTCGGACATATATAAATTTGCATCAATAGTAATTACATGTGCATAATAATTATTATGATTCTATTATCTAGTTTAATAATGAGTATTATGGAAAAATTATTTTATTTTTTTTTGAAATAATAATTTTCCATAATAATTATTAAACTAGGTAATAAATCATAATATTATGCACATGTAATGTTTAATTAATCTTTTTGTGAATGGTTTAAATTATAATACTTATAACATGTTTTATGTGATAACATGCCATATAGAATAGGTGGTGCCATATAAATTTGCATCAATGATAATTACATGTGCATAATAATTATTATGATTCTATTATCTAGTTTAATAATTATTTTAAAATACTGAATGGTGAAGGTTTTAATTAATTTGGTAATTTTAAACCTAAGGGCTAGCGTGTGAATTAATAATAAAAATGATCATGTGATGCCCCAGCGGATAAACATGGTTGGATTTTATTGGATTAGACTGGAGTACAAGTTTCAAGAGTGCAGCCAAGATTGATCGGCCCAGCGTCGGCAAATCATGGATATTAAGATAATTTTTGAAATTAAAACAATGGTTAAAACATTCAAACTTAATTTTAATTATTACCCTGCAGCGAGGCTATGATATTTTTATTAAGTGCCAAAGTTTTGAAACAATTAAATTAGAAATTATTATGTATTATCTAGGAAGGATTACGTCCTAAGAAGGTGGGATTTAAGTGAATCGAACGACTGCTTTTTGCGGAATTCAACTTCAAATCAGGATTCTTGACTCAGTTTTCAGTGAATAAATTGTTTTACATGACTATCTTGTGAAAAATAAGTGTTTTAATGGAAATAGATAATTGTTTTCAGTAACGGAAAATGGTTTTTTGGGATTAACTTCAATTTTAGTTATGTGTTTATTGTGGGTGACCACGTTTTTAAATATGATAACAATATTTTTTGAGAGAGGAAACAAACATCATTTATTACACAACGATTTTGATGAAATTTTATTTTGTGGATAGACAAATTATAGTGGATGGGAAACTTAGCTGTACATGTTGGATTGCGAAACGGGATTGTCTATTCTTTCCAAGCTGATGATGCCGGCGCCGATGCATGACCAGCAGAAAAACGGCGAACGACCGCTCTCGGTTGACGCTGCATTCTTGCCTTCGAAACGACACGTCGTTTGAAGGGCTGATCTCGCTCGGTGACGTCGATCGGAACTCCGACAAAATATGTTTGACTCGGCGGGATTAACTGCCGCGACTCGGTTAGACCCCATGACGAACTTTCGGTGTTTGATCGCGCGGGATCAGCGCGGAAGCGGTTATCCGTCGTCAGCGGTCGTGGGACGAAGAACCAAGCGAAGTTCGAAGTGTTCGCTGTTCTTTGCCACACGATCGATTTTACTAGATTTGTTCATTCATAATATGAACCAGAATGGATCAACTTCTCCGGGGACCGACAAACGGCTTTGAATTAAGAAGACTTTGGGAAGAATCAGGCATTTTGTTCATACTGATAGAGTTCTGCGGCGAGAACTCAGTGGAAAGATAGAACCAGCGAAGATGTTTTGGATTACCAACTCATGGCGAAAACAAGTACTTTGAAGCTCATGGGCAGAAGGTCCGCCGGAAGCTGTTTTCCGCCCTCGGTGCCAAAGCCAAGGTTTATGATTAAATGTGGTTGAAACGTTAAATGGAAGACATAATAGTGATGGATCAGCATTGTGATTCCAGACACGTATGCTCGACCTTCGCTGGTGGTTGAATATTCTTGGTTGACGAGGCGGTTTTGAGGCGAATGGAAGGCACGCATGTCTTCTGGTCAAACATGGATAAACGAATAACAACTAGCTGATGATTTCTATTAATGAGCCATTTATATATATGGGTTTTAAAGAGAACTGTTTCATTGACCCGTTTGTGGTTCAAAGGTTGCTTTTGGTGAGAACTGATATTTATTTACAATAAAGTTCTTCCAGACCAATGCATCTGTGATGTTGATCAGATAGATGTTTACATTGTTTGGATCTCTCATCGTTGTTTTGATCTGAGATGTTAAACAACCGTATAACTAATAAGAAAGACTGAAATGAAGCTGCTTTGCTGACGCAGTTGGATTTGTTTTCTGTTTGGATCATGGTTGCGAAGAAGATGGATCTTCCTTCCTAATTTAGGCTTTATACAGTATCATGAATCTATGACTGAAGAGGATTCAAGAAAGCGACAACCACTACTAGCTGAAGATATATGTGACCGACTTGTTGGAGTGGATTTTTCTTGGGTGGCGCGGATATCGAAAATGTCAGCTGAGATGGAGGGTGACCTTTCGGATGACTCCACCGGATGTGGTTCTGTTGCGTGAAGGAGATGCGAAACTGCTAATTTGGGGATGGTGGCGAGGAGCGATGGGACTCCATCTCAGAAGCCCGAACGGCGAGGTGATGTCTCTGTCGGAAGGGATTGAGTCTGCTGACCAGAGGGGTTCAGGACTCACTACTGCTTCTGCCATCGCTTTGGAGTACCGACAAAATGGAGTTCTGAGAAGAAAGAAATGAGGAACTCTTGGGATATGGTGGGGGTGATGTAGTTGTGTCTCTACCCTATGTTTTGAGTTGCTGTAGGCTTTGCGTGTATCTTCTGAATTTAGTTCCTTCTAAACGGTTCCTAAAAGGCACCGCAGCGGGGAGTGTTAGTGAAGGCGCCGGCTGTGGACTGAAACCATCAGTACTGTGGGTTATCACTGCATATCTGTTGAGGATCCGAAACTCAAGATTTGAATCAGCATGCGGTTTGTATTGTATGGCTACCACAAAGGAAGCGAGAGACGGACTCATTTTGGTCTTTGGATAAAAGGTTATTGTGGGTACTCTGCGACTTTTGGAGAACCATATAAGCATTTCAACCGAAAATTAAATATTGAGAACGACTGACTGGATAGCGAGCTCACCGATCGTCAGCTTTCTAGCTACCATGATTCACCATAATGTTCGGGAAGAATGTTGCGGAAGATGAACAACCTGAATGAACTGAAACAGAGCAAGATCATTAGCCAGATTCAGGCTGAAGACGATCTGAGAGGGCTGTTTTTCGGGTCTCTTGAGCTAAATGACTTCTGACTGGAACGGAGGGCTTATTGAAAGCTGATGATTAAGATGGGAGCTTCCGCATTCTCTGCTGGCAAGGCGAATCTTACCAGTTAATACATATCAAACAGATAGAGAAAGATCAGTCCAGTAGGTTTGCTTTGTTGGAAAGATCTTGGATGTGAAGGGTGAGAAAAGCTGTGAACAGTGAAATGGAATCTATAATTAGTTGAGTGAATTCTTTAATAAATAGAGGAGGTGGCTGATGGATGCTGTGGTTTGTTACAGAAAAGGATCAGATGGAAAGATTAGGAAGCATATTCTAGAAGGCTGAATTAATATGCGAAGAACATACACGAGAGGATGATTACCGAAAGAGCTTTTTTTCAACAGATATGTAACAAATATAGAAGAGAGTGAGATGGGAGGATATGAGCGACTACGTGGATTTGGTGGGATCTATAACAACAGCGGGTTCAAATAAATCTTCATAATATAAATGCAAGATCGTTCGGACAACCAACATCGGTCGTTTGTCAGTTTGATCGTTCTGCCAACTTTCTTGGTTTTGAAACCGCGATGTTTGTATTCAAGACCTCGCGAAGGTGTTTTCTGAATCTTTAAACAGATGACGCGAAACGGATAACTTCGGGCGACAACATAGTCTTGTCAGGTGTAAAGATGGTTACCAACGAGTTTGGTATGAAGAACTTTTGGAAACGACCATTATTGGGTCAACTTGCTCTGAAGCGGAAAGAAATCAGGGTTGCCAGCCTTCTCGCTCACCCTGTGATGGGTCAACGTGGTTCAACATTAGGAAAATTCAGAAGAGGATCATACCCTTTATGGGCATGAGTCATCTTTCTGAGGCGTCACGACTTCCGGCGGAAAGGGACCGCCGACGATTGTCACTGTGCGACTGTTTGAACATTCTCTGCTGTACCGCTCGATATGCGTTGAATCTTCATTATCGGTGGGATGTAATAAGCGGGACATGACTCAGATGGAGTGGAAAATGTGGTTGGTAAAGGCATACAAATCTGGGAGGCAGGGACCACTGTATGCTAGTATATTCGGTGGAGTTTTAGAAACCATTGGTTTCCTGTTCGAACTTCCAAGGGATATTGACTCAAGGAAATCTATACGGTTATGTGTTTACACCTTATATAGTGTTTGATGCTGTTGAGGAGGTATTAAGCGAACGTGTGTGGCGATTCGCCCACGAAGCGAATATGTTCTTCCTTACGAGGCGACTAAAGAGGGAGCGTATTAATTTGAAAAGTTCATTATGGATCTTGGGTGATACCCGGTCGCGGTCGACCCATTACCCTTTCTTTGTGACAACGGTGGGGGGCGATAACGCAGTCGAGAACAGGTATCTGAAACAAAACACATTGAGAGGGAAAGTACCACTTGATCAGAGACATCATTGACGAGGAGACACAGTGGTTACCAAAAATAAGTGGAAGCCTAAGCGGACCCATTCACAAAGGCTCTACGTTAAGTTTTGAAAATTTTCTTAGATTCTATGGGTGTTGGGAGATTGCAGACTTGTTATTTTTAGGCAGGACTAGTGGAGTTTTTATTTGGAAAGCAGAACAACTAAAATTATTGTATTTTTACGTGTTAATAAAAATTTCAATGGGTATTAATTTCTGCTGTGCCTGCACTGTATTAAGGTCGAATTAATTATCACGGTATATGGTCATATGGATACGTCCATGGAGGAACATGATCATAAAGTTCTCATATTAATGAATAAGATCCTGATTATTGAATAAAGTTGGGCGGCTTTATTTTGGGCCATAATGACTATTTTGAAATAATCTGTCTTGGTTATTATAAAATATTGGTGCTGATTATGTTCTGCATTGATAGGATCAAAGAAAGATTTAATTAGATTAAAATTTCTGTGAAGATGAAATCTAAGTGACCTATTGCAGTTCTATTTATTTTCTCCTCTCGATCCTGAGTTTATTTTAAATAGGCCATTGAATAATTATCGGTCTTTGGTGTGTATCAGCGAGGCTATTTTGACGATACCTAGATGATTTGGGAGCATTGATTGTTTGAATTACCGGTGTTACTGAAATAAGCGAAAAAATGAAATTGTATAAAGTAATATCACTCTTGATATGTTTCGATTACTTGGATGTAATGAAGTCAGCCGGAGTGCATTTGATCCATTAAGAGAAAGCTGTTAAATCAAAGAGACTAAAAAATAATTAGTGATGACCGAGAAAATATAATCAGTGGTATCGATATTTACACAATGGAGAGGCGGCTAATATATATATCAATATTATTATTAATTTTGGGTTCGACTACGAGGCCTTTAGTGGAGTGGCGGGATTAGATAATTAGCACTGATTATAAGGGCCTTAATTAATAATAAGCTTGGATTGGATCCCCGAGGCTAGCTCGAGAGAGAGATGGCGGAGCTCATATCGATAATGGGCTATAGAAACATAAAAAAGTTGAGAGTTATTGGTTTGGGCTTATCTTTCGAGTTTGTACTCAGCTACAAATGGGAGATTATTTAGCTGAGTATGTGCTCTTGGGTCCAGCTTAAGTATTGAATATATGTATAAGTATAAATTTATAATAAATATAATTTATTGGTTATTTATAATAAGCTTATAATTTATTATGAACGGTTTTTATAATAAATATAATTTATTATATGAGCAGGTTATTTATAATAAATATAATTTATTATATGACAGTTAAACCAACTGATATAACAGCTGGGTTTTAAGGTTTTTACTGCTTTGAGTTTTGATATACATTTTTTGAGAATACGAGCGAAAAGAAGAATTTTTATTCTTTGGTTTTTTCATTCTAGATGAGACCCCGTCGTTCGTGTGCCCACGCACATCCATACCGCCACGAGGATAGATGCGGAAGATCCGGATGGTCGCCGATCGCTTCACGTAGATTGGGCGGTGTAGATCGTTGGTTGCGCGTCTTTGTTGGCGTAGATCGACGGTGTAGATTGCTGGTTGGTGGCTGATCTAGAAGTCTAGTTGACGGATCTGCAAATCTACATAGGTAATTTTATTTAATATTGAATTTTAGATACAGTTGCATGTTTAATCATATTGCTAAATCCATGCTTCCGCTGTGTGTTTTTCCTTCAGAATGCAACATCCAAGAAGCTTCACAAGATTTCGGTGCTGAAGATTTGCGATATGCATGACTTCAGTTTTGAACTCGACAAGTCCTTATGCGGAATCTTTGGCGATCTCTTCCGCAGCTACTTCACGCGCCCTTGTTGGAACATTCCACGCGAAAGTATCACCGATATAAGGTAAAAATCTGACATGAAGAAGGCATGTTTTTATCGTATCAAATGCTTTGCGCACTACTCGCGACCTTTATAATAAGGCCTCAATAAAGTGTAAGAGCTTGAAACAAGTGAAAATTACAACATTTATTAGTATTATCATGACATATGAACAAAGAATTCATGTTTCCTAGCGAAATGTTTTGTTTGGAGTGTAGTGTACTACTTGTTTGGTAACCTTATTCTAAAGGGCCTTGTGCCTTTTTGCAGAAGTATATTGAATTCCTTTGGAGGTGTGGCTTTAGAGTCCTTTAGGAATGTTCCTCCCAAATAATGAACTCCAATATTTGGGTGTCAGAAGAAATTCTGTATACTAACGAGTTGTAATTTCCCATTTCGACATCCCCACCGGTAGCAGGACTAATTCTCACGGGTGCAGTGATTACAGAGATGCTGGCGGCAGGAAGTTGAGTACATAGCGAGCTTGGGAAATAACAAAAATAACAAGGAGTGAGATCTTGGACCATTCTTTATAGATATTCAGGGTTGGTCAAGACAAAACCCGAAAAATAACCTTGGCGGGAATGCATCCCGACCTCACGAAGCGACTTTTTTAACACTTCTGTGTCCATGGATTTGCGAGCCATGGGATGCCGAAGATGTTACCATATCTGTTTTGAGGTTGCTTTGCGATTTGGGACTCTATTATTAGCTGTATATATTAGTTACCATGTATAGATGCTGAACTAGGAATCTACCGTATATATAGTGCTAAAGACTAGGAATCTACCATGTATAGATGCTAAGACTAAGGAATTTATGTATAGATGCTAAAGACTAAGATTTATGTATCGATGCTAAAGACTAAGGAATTTACCATATAGATGCTAAAGACTAGATAATTTAGAGACTATATGTATGGCCGGTACGTGGAATCAAGGGAGTAGCTTTCCGGAAAACACTCTCTTCGTATTTTTACGTTATCTAGTATTTTGACCTTAGACATAGGAAGCCCGGGTTCTTTGATTTCCTAGTACGTTCGAATAATTTTTTCTCTTGGCTTTGTGGGTTTCTCTTGTTCGACGCGCTCACGGGTTCCATCTTGGTGGTGTTCCTCTTGTTCGGCGTCGTCTGCGGGTGTTCGGTTCTTCTTTCTTATTTCAGTGCCTTTTTCGGTTGGCTTTCGGCAATTTATAGTACCATTTGGTCCATCATGTCATCGGATAAGTTGGAAAGCATTCCACTGATCGGTTTGCGGTAAAAATTGATATTCATCTTGGGAGTTCAATTTAAATTATTTGTCAAGAAAAAATTGTGGGGTCATATTGATGGGAATGATATTCGCACCTCGAATGAAGACTTTTATCAGTGGAAGTATTCATGATCTCGGGTTATGACTTGGCTCCTTAGCTCGGTTAGTCTCACCTTGTTCTCAATTTGAGCCTCCTTCTTCTTCTTCATGTGGACTTATCTTAACACCGGTTTGTCAGAAAGCGGCTTCCTGGCTAAGCGATTTCATTTAGAGAGTATGAGATAAAATTTAATTCACACAAAAGCCGATCTCTCTATTGAGAGCTCATTTGATTTTCATCTTGGGCTGACTATTGCGACATTGTTTATGCTAATGTTCCCACTACAACTCTCTCTGTTGTCCGAGAAGTGCATGCCACCAGCAAGTGAGATCAATTCTTGATGAAGTTACGACCCGACTTTGAAATTGCACGTTCTAATCACGATGAGCAGTCATCTGTCCCGTCTACGGATGCTTGTTTAGTGAACTTCTTCCGTGAGGAAGCGGCGATATCGTTACCGGTACCATAGAACATCGAGACTCTTGTTGAGTACCACTTTTTGTTCTACGGACATGCGACACGAGGGGAGACATACGGGTAGAGACATGCGTGTTGTTCAATGCTTTAGTTGTAAAGCTTTTGGTCATATTGCTAGGGATTGTCACAAGAAGTTCTGTAACTACTGCAAGAAACAGGGTCATATCATCTCTACTTGTCCTATTCGCCCTGAAATGAAGCGGAATGCGGCACCTCGCACCTCCATGTTGCCTCCCCAGTTATATTGCATTACTGTACCTCACTGTGTTCCTCTTCCTGCTCCTACAGCCTTAGCAAACCCGACCACACTCACTCTTGAAATGGTACAACAGATGATCCATTCTACTTTTACTGCTTTTAAGCTCTCAGGTTTTGAGCTTATTCATAGTGATGTTTAGGGGGATTGCGCGTGTTTCTCCATGCGTGTACTGTTACTTTCATTGATGACTTTAATTAAACTTTACTTGGGTTTACTTCCTCCGGGCTAAGGGTGAAGTTAATTCAGTTTTTCAGCGCTTTCTTGCACTCCTTGAGACTCGATTCTCTGCTAGCATCAAGGTCTTGCGCTCGGTCTGGCCCCGGTGAATACATGTCCCAATGAGTTCGAGGTTTTCTTCAAAAGCGGGATCATCTACCGGCGTTCTTGTCCTTGACACCCGCAATAACTTGGATGTTGGCGAGAGGAAAAATCGCCACCTTCTTGATGTCGTAAGGCTCTTTTGCCCGAATCATACGTTCCTCGTTTTTTGTGTGAAACTCTTTCTACACGCAATTCATTTGATCGATAAACACCCTCTCCTACGACAATCATGTTTCTCCCTTTCTCTAAGTTGTTTGGTCATTCTCCTTTTCGTGCCAGAATCTTATTCACGTTTGGTTGTGTGTTTGTTTGTGCATCCTCCTCATAGGCTCGACATAAACACCTTCGATACATTAAGTGTGTTTTTCCGCGGATTGCCACTGCTGCAAGGGTTATGTTTGTACGATCCGTGCTTCTCGACATACGGGTTTCAGAATGTGATCTTCTTTGAAAATCAATATTTCTTTCCATCTCATGTTATTTGTCATGCATACGTATCTCTTGCACTTTATTTTTCTTAATCTCCACCAATTGTGGAATGGTTTCGCTGGTTTTGTGTGCTATGTGACGTGAGTAGACATGAGTGCAGTTCCACTTCCCTTGGCCTCCTTAGATCTTGACTTAGCTGATCTTGCTCTTGCTTCCTCCCTCTTCGTCGGTCTACTGGGTCCTTCTCGACCCTGATATTAGCTATGGACTTCTTTCTCTCACATCCTCTTGGCCAAGCTACTTTATTCACTATTTCCATTCCCTCTTGTTACAAACAGGCCATGGAACATGAGTGTTGGCAAGTGGAATACGCGAGAGGAGAACCACACTTAAGATATTTTCGCCTTGTCCTCCCTACCGATTAAACTATTGGGAGTAAATGGGTTTTTTCTGTCAAACTTCGTTCTGTTGGTTCTTTGGATCCGATTTTAAAGCTTCGCGCCTTGGCTGCGGGTATGGCGAGGAATATGGGGTTGATTATGAGGAGACATTTGCCCCTGTTGCCAAAATGACCCGCGATTTCGAACCATCTTAGCTATTGCTGCTTCACAGTCATGGCGACTACATCAAATGGATGTGAAGAATGCCTTTCTTCATGGTGATCTCGGAGGGAGATTTATATGGCTTCCTGCAGTATGACTACTTCTTCTCCTCATGATGTTTTGTAAGCTTCGGGCGTTCTACGTATAGGCTCGAGCAAGCACCGCGCTTGGTTTGGCTGTGATACCGCCTTTCCTTGAGTTTACAAAGTCAATATGATTCTTCTCTCTTCCTTCACACATCTACGTCGGGTATAGTTATTCTCTTGGTTTATGTGGATGATATTATCATTACTGGCACTGACTGTGGTTTGATTACTAAGCTTCAACAGCTATTACATGTAACTTTCCATATGAAAGATCTTGGCCAGCTCACATACTTCTTAGGATTGGAAGTTCATTATCGATCCATGGCCTTTTCGTGAACCGGTATAAGTATATTCGAATCTTATCATTTGTTTGGTTTGGAGGACACTTAACACATTGATACTCTATGCCGGAGGTAAATATCGAATCACGGGGGGAAAGATGAAGGGACCTTCTGGAAGAACCTACTCTCTGCTCCGGCGCTTGGTTTGAGTCTTATCTCTTGACCACTACTCGACGATATCTCCTATGTGTTAACGAGGTCAGTCAATTCACTGTCTACACCTGGGCATCTCCATCTTGTTGCGGTTCAGCGCATCATTGATTATCCTTAGGATCACGCTTCACAAGTGGGTTGTTTTCCTACCGACACCTCTCTTCAACTTGTTGCCTATAGTGATGCCGATTGGGCTGGGTGTCCGGATACACGTCGATCTACTACAGGTTGGTGTATGTTTTTAGGTGATGCATTAATTTCTTGGAGATGTAAGAAACAAGATCGTGTTTCTAAATCCTGCGAAATTTGAGTATCGTGCCGTATCCTGCGCTGTTCTAAAATTGTACGCTAAGTGGTCTTGCCCAGGGAGCTTGGGGGGACATACTTCTACTCCTCTTCATGCCCAGATAACACTAGTGCTGTTCAGTTACCACAAATCCGTTTCCATGAAACCTTTGAAGCACATTGAAGTTGATTTTCATTCTATTCGAGACACTTTGGAAAGTCGGGTGATATCTCTTCCTCATATTTCTTCTTGTATCTCAAGTGGGCGATGTCTTGTAAAGCTCTAACTTTCGGCAATGGCATCAATTTCTTGTTGGCAAATTGTTCTTTGGCCCGACTCTGACATCAATTTGAGGGGGGATGTTACCATATACAATTTTAGGAGTTTATGTAATTTGGGACTCTATGATTAGCTGTATATATTAGTTATCATGTATAGATGCTAAAGACTAGGAATCTACCATGTATAGATGCTAAAGACTAGGAATTTATGTATAGATGCTAAAAACTAGGAATTTATGTATTCGATGCTAAAGACTAGGAATTTCTGTAGTATAGATCTTTAAGTAAAGATAATTTGAGAGACTATATGTATGGCAGACTGATGGAATCAAAGGTAACTTTTCCAGAAAAACCTCTCTTCGTATTTTTCTGTTATCTAGTATTTTGACAAGAGATTCCAATCAAGTCTAGGAAATGCTTTTTCATGTCTTTGGGATTCTATGTTGTAGCAATCTGTATTCTGACATCAAAATATTTTATCAATAAAGTCTGATTTTTGGTCAAATTGTACCATTCTGGCTGTCACAATGCAAAAGTCAACTCTCCCTTTAAACCCAGCCGGAAACCAACCACAAACCACAAAGTCAAATGGTTTGCTTCTGTATTAACCAGTCATAGAACTCATTTCTATGTATCTACAGGTAAAGATGGTGAGTCAAGAATTACAATCTTTGAACTCCCAAAAAATTTGTCCCAAATACACATGGAAACCCTCTCCAATTGCCAAAATCTATATTCACAGAATCCAACTTTCTTGCATATTAGGATTACAAGAGAAGAAATTACATAAATAGATGGAATGAACTGATCATGGGGTTTCAGGATTTATATTAAGCCTTCTTTCTAAGAATTGCTATCAGCAAAGCTAGAACTAGTCTCTAGGCATATTGACTTAGCCATTCTTCTTCAACTTTAAAGAAACAAGGTCCTCAAATGACAGAAACTGAATCCAAGGCAGACATCTGACAACCTTGTTGGTTTTCTTTACAACAAAAAACAAGTAAAAAGAAGAAGAAAAAAGAAAGATCATGTTCTAACCTTGTAAACAGATCCAAAGCCACCCTCTCCAATCTTGTTCGCAATCGAAGTTATTGGTGGCATTTCAATATCGTATCTAGGTCAAAATGGTGATTCTAGATCCTTCTTCTCATCTTCGTATTGCGACTTTCTTCTGAATTGTGTACCAGTACTCCTGCAGAGTGAACACTCTGATCAACATAAGCTTAAAAAGTTATAAATTACATAGCATGTTGGAACATCAGTAGGGATGATCATGGTTGAAGCTCCAACTGATTTTAAGCCATCCCTGTACAGAAAATTGTCATACAGAAAATACATGAACTGGATCCATTACCTACTCCAGATCAATGTACAAGTCATACAAGTGATTCCTTTACACCCCTTGTTGCAGAATATCGAACCGAACAAAAGGTGGAATTGTCTATGCAGTGATACAAGAACAGAGATCGTTACCTTGTCCTTTCTTCTTCAGAACATAAAAGGTTAGAGCTAGGCCTAGTAGAGTCACTCCCATGACTGAGACCAAACTCACAATGACACGTCTTCGTTTCTTCCCCGTGGAGCTGCTATTTGTAACTGTAGTGCGATCACATCCCAAGATCAAAGCATTCAGCAGTCCACCAAGGCATTAGAATAACAAGACTACAAATCCCTAACAGCTACTGCATAAAAGGAACAGACAGATTCTTACCTAATTCTGAGGCATCCATCCTTACAAAGAACTCTTGTCCATCATCAGGCATATCTCTGACATCAAACAAGTCCCCAAACCAGAGCAAGCATCCCTTTCCTCCTTGGATATTTGGATTTGTATAAGCAGTGCAGGAGGGGGACCTCAAGCATTCTGACTTACATTTTTCAAGGTTCATACCATCAATATACGTCGAATTCCGACTATATGGAAGCTTCACGCCTGAGTAACTCTTAAACCTGTCTCCTACCTTAAAATTAAATGATTTGTTGCGAACACATCCGTCCGACCAAACTCCAATGGCCCAGTTGTTTGGAGATTTTGGCTGAAATCCTTCCAGGCAATCACATTTCAGAACTTGGTTCATATTACAGAAACAAAATACACACCACAGTATGCATAACCATCACAGTCATCCATCGGCATGGTAGTGTATTCATTCCAACCAGAACCATTAGTCCATATGAGGCGTTCCGAGTTGCCATTTGATTTTAAAACCAACATTGAAACAACAGAGCTGTCAACTAGTTGATAAGTGTAATACATCTCCCTATCATTAGAAACAAAAACATGTTTGTAAACTGGTTCCCTGCTTGCTAATGCTCCGAGAGCCCGCAAAACGGAGACCATTCCATGGTCCAGGAAAACGTCAGATTCAGTCCCTTCCACTTGAATAGCTGAGGATAGCCATGGGGATCAAGCCTATAAGTAAAATTACCCGTTGACGGATCATCACTGCTCTTACTTGATGATAGGTACCATTCCTGGCCTGTTGATTTGTTCCTCCCAATCTTCATGTCTGGTAGAAGAGTACTGGTTGGATGATCAAAGCTCTGCCATAAGAAATTTTCAGGGTTATCATCATTTCCATTCTTCTACAAGATTTCCGAACAAAAGCTGGGCAGTTGGATTCTCTACAGGTCTGATGCATTGAGAGAGAAAATGATTCTAATGGCACCATTGAGAAGAACAAGAGCTCCCTGGTCTGTGACCTTCAAAACTCCCGATGAATCAGTGAGTGGGATATCTCGATTGGCAATCCATACCACTGTCCTAGGAGTCACTTTCCTGTAACTTATCCCCAAGAATCGATTCTTCGAATTCTCTTGAGGAAAAAATCCCAGTTCAAAGCTCCCACCAGATGAAATTATGGTTTCACCATCTCTGATGGATTGATTCACTGTGATGGTGTCTACTGCAGTGAAATTATAATGAGTAAGAGAAGATGATCACATTTCCTGCAAGAGCATCCATGGATGTTCTAATGTTTCAACACATGTCAGTATGTTGCCCAGCCAGTTCGAGCTGCATCTCCCACCGTTCTGCAATGATTAGTTTCTCGAACTTATCGATTAACTAAAGCGGTTTTCAGATCATTGACCAGAACTGCAAAATTTTATTAATTCAAAGCAATCCATCACTTTCTTTCAATATATGCAGTGTATATTGACGCATACTTGTGAGTACCGTGGTTTTTTAAACCTATTACTCGATGGGCCCAAGGCCCAGCCTGTTTGGCTCATGGTGCTCCTGGCCTGCGATGCAAGCGGTCGACCCACCTTCATATCAAAGCGTAGGCACCACGGATGAATCAGAAGGCTGTCTGAAACTAGGAAGTCTCCCCGAGGCCCATGGGGTGTGGTAGGAGCTCCTCCTCGAGGCCAACTTTAGGGTGGCCCGTCTAGCATGTTAAGTCCCCCAGTCGGCCATCCCTCCGCGTATGGCAAGTTCATTATTGATAAATAGATAAAGGATAGAAAATACGCGGAGGATGTTTATCCATAAATCTCCTTGTTTCCAAATCCCATATTTCTCAGAGGAATAATCCTTGATAAAGGAAAATCAGTACTGGATAAGGAAAAACATATTTATCCCTAAAAATAAGAGATTCCTTCCTGAAATAGGATGGAGATTAGGCATCCATTGTCTATAAATCAGGAAGATTCCCCACTGAGGAAAGGTATGCAATTCCAACTACACGAACTTCCTGCTTCTTCTTCTTCATCCTTTTGCTGAATTAATCGGAGGCGCCGACACACACCGTCGCGGGATAGCCGCACTGGAGTTTACATTGTGCAGCCGTCCCAGAAGATCAGACGATCAAGGTAACAACAATTGGCGCCGTTTGTGGGAATCGAACAGAAAGTCTCGTTCTGACTACAAACTTGGCCCCAGCATCTACTAGCCCTTCGTCGCTTGGGACTGCAGCCGGTCCCCCGCACCGCGCTCGACTCTCGGTAGTTGCGTGTCAGCGATCCGATGATCTAATCACTAGAAGATCAATTCCTCCATTGGTGTCAATACATGGAGAGGAAACAGGAGGTACAAGTAAGACAGATGAAGGAGTTAAAAGCTCGTGCCGAACGATTGCAACAGGAGAACGACAAGTTGCGAGCCCAGATAGAAAAAAGTTGCGATCTTGGAAAAGATGCACCAAATAACGGTCGAGCTGTGCGTTCGATCGCTCTCAACAGAGGGAAAGAACCCTTTGTCCCTAACGGTGTCGATACCCCAGCAAATGACGAGTTGTCTTCGGGCAATTCTTCACCTTTGATTCTCTCACCGGCAATGGGTACTCGAGGGAGCACAAAGACCAAATCGCATAAAAGGCCTTTGCAACACCGTGCCTTCAGCGATGCCGTTAGTGGTGCATCCCGCAAAGCAAGGAGAGAAGCAGGCAAGAGGTCGAGCACTATCATTGTTCCTTGTTTTAACTATAGGAACTCCCGAGCTTTTGCATGTTGAGCAGATGCTAGGAAATACTTGCCCATGAAGAGCTCATAGAACTCTTCCCACGTCATTGCCTCTAAGTCCCTTGAGGCTTTGGCCTAATCCCACCATACTTGGGATTCGCCCTCTAGCTGGAATGCAACTAGCCTTATCCTAGTGGCATCGGAGGTGATCTCCATAAACTTTGAGACTCTGTCTCATGTCCCCAGCCCAGTGGTCGCGTGTCTTGCATTCTTAAATAGACCTCACATTCTAAACTAATCCTTTCATTCATTTTCCGAACCCCTAAGGTTATGTTCTCTAACCCTAGTGTTCATCTTTTCCTATATACATTCTACCATGTATATAATTTACACAACACATAGCACACAATCATGTAGCATATTAGAGCACAAAACATGAAATGCATAATGAATGCAATCGTCTAAACCCATGTCCATCAAGTCCTAGGTAATCACATACCTACACCCTGATACCAAGTTGTAAAGTTGGTACTAGATTTATAAAGCACCAGGTAATCATAAACCTAGGCATTGTACCATAACTGCATGTCCTAGACCCATGCCCACCAAGCCCTAGGTGTTCGTATACCTAGGCTCTGATACTAAGCTGTGATGTTAGTATTAGATGCATCATAAATGTCATGGCCTAGGCCCATGCCCCTCAAGCCCTAGGTACTCGTATACCTAAGCTTTGATCTGAGGCTGTGACGTCCACGAGCAGGGGTCCGTTGACCAATCGTCAGCACGAAGAAAACTTGTGGTTGTCGGGTAACCTAATACCCACACTATTGTGTCCCAACTGCAGGACCCATGGTATCAAAAATCGGTCGAGTCTCCAGCACAATACAGGGCTCTACCCAATACAACGTATAATAGATATGCTTGTGGCCCGTCGAGGCGAATGTCATATCATGACCTCTCCAGGTCCATCTATGAGTAAAAATGACCACATAGGGTCAATTTATCCATACTCAAACATACTGCACAAACCTATAATACCATAGTCCTTAAGAGTTTAATTACAATGCCCTTTATACAAAAACATATATCAAAACAATTTGTTCTGATTTATTTTACAAAAGTAAGAACCAAAGTCACAACCTGACTTTCTTCACAATGGCAGCTTCGAGTGAGCATCGTCTCCCTACACACTCCCTGTACCTGAAAGGGTGTCCCATGACAGGATGAGCAATGCCTAATAGAGTAAACTCCTCTGAGCACACTCCCACCTGAAATGCAGCGTGCAATGGTCATGTCGCTACTTGCATTCAAATCAAGATTATGCAAACCTAGAATGGAATTCTACATGCCATGAAAGAGATGCGACTCACCACGTCCCATATACCGAGTCCTCATTGACTTTATCAAACCCGAGTCCCAACCGACTCCTATCACACAACGCCGAAACCAATGTGTGATAAAATCCATCATTCTTGGATTATATCCAATGATCATTTTACAACAAAATTCATTTGTTTTTCAGACCAAAATCTTTTTGAATGTTACACCTCAATGATCATTTATATTCAAAATCATGTGTCTTTTTGTAGGTAGCGAATTTCCGGGGTCTCATTGCAGGCTTCGCAAGCTTTCCTACACTTTCACGAGCTTTCACCGTTGGACACATATGTATAACCAACAATAACGGGGCTTTCACCCAAGGGGGTGTCTATCCCTACTTGCTAATACCCGACACATATTTTGATTTTCATTTATACAACCGTGCGACCCTGTTAGACATTGTCCCACCGTACCGAGCCCACCCAATCAAACACCAAATGCAGTGTTGATTTTAACTATGTACTCATACCCATTTCATGCGATGTCCCCGTGCATATGAAATGCAATTACGTCATTTCATGTTTATGCCATGTCACACATATATATATATGGATGCTATATGGACAATTTCATTCATGCATTACACCCATGCATCATTTGTCAATTATAACAATCAACATAAAATTTCCAAATAAATCACACAAATCATGTCAACATATTCATACACACATACATACTCTCCACATGTCAATACATTAGGATGCACATATTGACATCCAATCAATTACTACCAAGCATGTCATTCAAACTCAAGCAATGACAACCTCATCCTTAAGACCAATTGTGGCATAGAGATGCCAACAAAACATTCCACACAACAAGCCATAATAGATCACATGATAGTTCTGAACTCGGTTCAGAAAACTAGCCCCCTAACAATCCCAAAATCTAGACACAAACCATTAAACAGCCTAAGTTGTAGCAGTCTCGGAAACCGGACCATAACTTGAGTTATAAAGGTCCAATTTAGGTGATTCAACAGCCTAACCTCAAGTTCTCAAATAGAGCTACAATTTCCTTGAAGGATAATAGTCCAAATTCTCACCTTTTCCCAACCGAAAATCAGTCTCAAAAATCTGGACAGTAGGTTCGGCCAAAACAGGGCAACCTATGGCAGCCCTGGAAAATGGACAATAACTCCAGTGATAAAGGTCCAATTTGGGTGATTCAAAAGTCTAACATCAAGTTCTTAGATAGAGCTACAATTTCCTTGAGGGATACTAGTCTAAATTCTTCCTTTTTCTAACCTAAAATCAGCCCCAAAAACTGGATATCATATAGGGTCAAAACAGGGCACTATTCCCATAACTCATTATTTTACCAAAACAACCCCTTAAGGCAAAAAGGGCCAAACAACCCCTTAGGGCATAAAACTCAACCAAACAGCCCCTATAATGGAAAATAAACCAAAGTAGGAAGAATCATTTACATAACTGAGAGTAGAAGAAACTACAGGAAGTTAGTGGACCTTCCCTAAACTCAGGCTGTTGATTTAGGAACTCCTCACTTGAATCCTCTATGAAATATCGTGTTTTCGATACCCACGCGTAGCCTTAGTCGAGTAGATGAACTTTCGTTTTTGGCTCGACGAATTCTTATTAACGGAACTCTGTAGATGGAAGAGAGAAGTTTTGAAAACTCTTTTCCTCTCCCTTTTCTCTCTCTCCGTAAGAATTAGAAAATTAGAATGGGAAGAAGGAGATATTTTCCCCTAAGGCCTTTCTAGACAGGTTTAAGTGAATGGCCCACATCGCGCCACTTGTTCGGGTCCATTTCTGTCTCGAAACAATTTATTTCATCCCGATTCAAGTTCAATTTATTTTAAATGAATGTTGCTTAATTCATTTTTCCACTTTCGATATTTTTCTTAAAAATCTCGTTTTTGGTGTCTACTAAGCACCTTGGTCCCGAAAATCGTGAAAAATCCGACTTTCTCAGAATTCAACGAAATTAAATGCAGGTACCTAGATTTATAAGAGAAAAATCGATAGTGAGGTCGGATTTAAATCAATCACGAGATGCGAAAAATTAGTTTTTCTGACTTATACATTAGCGACAATTTACCGTTTTGCCCTTTTTAGGAAAAATTCAAATTTTCCCGAGTTTTACAATGTGGCTTAGCATTTTCAAAAGACCAGAACAATACATAGAACCTCTTTAATGACTTTCAGAAGCGGCTGTGAACTGAAAGCTCTTGGCAGCACAAAAGACCAAACTTGTGGCTCCCAAAAGCCTGTTGGCGCTTTCAAGCATTGAACTTATGGGCACAGCCTCCAGCTTACAAACACAGGCTGTGGCTCTAAACCTGATGACAACTGGTGAGGACTTGTGGGCTGGCTGCAGTGGCGCACTGGCCCAGACTTGTGGATCTAAGCCTGTTGGCCTTTAGATCAGACTTACAACAGCTCAGCCTCTTTTAGCACTTATGAAGTAAATATGTTGGCTCTCTAAAGTCTTCCTCTAATTGATGTTGTAATGTGAAATAATAAAGGTTCAATGCATAAGAGTACCAAAGTCATATTTATTAAAATGCGTAAATTGGCCATCTGTGATTACTAATATGTCTTAGTGGCCAGATGGGTTACCCTGAGGCTAAAAAGAAAAGAAAAGAGGGATGGAATCGGCTTTTGGTCTGGCGGAAGGATTCTTCTCTTTCTTTTAAAAGTTTGAATGAGGTGAAGATCGGAAGGCACAATATGCCAAATTCAACTCCACAGGGCCGTGACTTTTGAATTTGATATAGAATGCAAGTTTAATTTGAAAATCTCTATCTCCCAGCTTTGTTTCTACTTCTGCTGATGCACTCTTTTATCAGAATCTATAACCGATTTGATTGATGTGAATGAATCTCACACAACAAATTTTCCTTTCTTACCTTGTGTTTGGTCTTTAGCTCTAGACACTTTCTTATGGTACATTCTTTGTTTTTATCAATGTTTTGAAAACGGTTGGGCCGACGGTCATTGGTCAAACCGTCCCGATCGGCCTAAAACGGTCGTTCGATCAAAAAACCTTTTTGCATTGAGCAGAACTAGCTTCCATTCGAATCGGCGATCGGGCCAGATGAGGCAGGATAGATGGGTGGTTGCCAAGTGACCAAGCCAGGTTGTTGCCACACATTTTTTAAAGTTAAAATGGCCCCGTTGTTTGATCGCTTTGTCTGGCTTCACGTGTTCAGCTGCCGAATTAGAAAATTTTAGCAAGGTTAAAAAGGCTTGTATTAAAAAAATTAATTAAATAATGCAGGCTCGTGGATTTGAATATGGGAAGGAAGTTAAAGAGCATTTCTACTATATACTATTAGTTGTGATTATTTTATATATTAATAATTATATATTATTCTTAATTAAGTATATATTATATAAATAAGTTTTTCCATTTTTAATATGTTTTCATATATCAACATTATACATATTTTTAAAAAAAATTTTAAAATACTTTATTTATATAAAAAGTAATAAATAATATCTTAAATATTATTAATTATATATTTTAAAATATAAATAATATATTTATTACGTCCTTCAGTTCAACGAGGTTAGACCCTTTGGTGAACCGATGGCAGTGAGCAGAGTAGCTTTTCCAGTTCGATCAGCCGTCAAGTTTTTTAAAAGCATTGGTTTTTATAAGATAATGAACAATATAGTTCATACTCTCTTGATATTTTTCAGAAGTGAAAAATCTTGTCTCTTCACCTCAAGAAGTTTAAATAACTTTATAAACCTATAGGATTTGTTTACTTTTAAGAAGAAAAATTCTAGGTGTTAATGATGAATTTTCTTCGTTGGACTATTCACGATAAGTAGCATTCAACATCAGCCAAATTCTAGTCTCATATTTTCAAGATACATTCTATGACTCCGAAAAAATGGCCTGAACTTGGAAATGTGGAAAAAAATTTTGGAAAGGCTTTTCCAGTAGTATCCAAGTGCAAGTATGGCAGGAAGACTTACTGAACCTTGTGGTGGTGTAGAGAAGGCACCAAAATATCTGTAACTGAAAGCTAAAACAATAATCTTGACTTTATGTGAAAGATGCTCTTTGTCTTCATTGAAGTCATGCCAAATTTACCTGCTTTGTTTAAGGACCACTTGATACCTAATTCTGATGCTAGGAATCAATTTTTAGAAGGGTCATCCCTGCTCTTCCATAATGGTAGAAATCAATCCATACCTTTCATTGTGTTTCTTCCAAATTTGTACCTTTGTAAAGAGTATTGCATCTGAGTAATCAAAAGTTTGCCATGGGAAGTCCTCTGGATCACTGTCATTCACCCCCTTTTTTCCCATGACAAAATTTCCAGATTCCAAAAGATGAGCGTTAGGACTCTCTGTGTAATTGGATCACAAAATGATGATATTGGCAAGTGTATGTAGAACTATCTGGCCAGAAAGAAACCAGTTGAAACCTTCCATTAGCTTCATTGATTATCTTATCATCAATAATGAGCTGATTCACTTGGAACCACATAATTTTAGTTGGTTGGCCATGATCAATGTCATTTTCTTTTGGATGTATGTGCAGCAATAACTTTGTATCTAATTCCCTTGAAATAGAAAACAAATTCAATCCCAATTCGCATCTAGAATCTACTTAAACAAGGCTCTATCATATTCCTTTCAGAGAAGAAACAAGGCTCTTTAGGCTCATTTTTCATTGATTAAGGAATGTTTATGATGAGTATCTTAAATACTCATTTAATTCCCATGTTTTGCTTAGGTTTTAGCATTTTTATGAGATAAATAAGTGTCATAATGCTTTCTTTTCTCAATTTTGTGATTAGGCCAACCATTGAGCAAATGAGTGAAATCGAAGAAAAATCGGCAAAGTCATCATGCAGCTGCAACAAACACATGATCCTTTCGCCTGCGTGATGTCCTTCCATGGCTCCCTCATTGGTATGAGCACATTCTAGACTTCGAGGGCTTTCCGTACCAAGATCGCACGATTCGAAGTCCGAATGAGCAAGATATGATGACAATCAAGTAAAGGAAAGTTAAAGACGAAATTTTGGGTTGCGTTACTGCCTTTGCAGCGTAGGTGCTCTCATGCTCTGACTGGGTTGGCAGTTCAGATTCAGAGTGGCTCCTCATTTTCTTCACGCCTCAGTGTAGATTTGCCACGCTGCAACGTGGAGGTCGGGCCCATGTTTTTGTTACCATATACAATTTTAGGAGTTTATGCAATTTGGGACTCTATCATTAGCTATATATATTAATCTACCATGTATAGATGCTAAAGACTAGGAATCTACCATGTATAGATGCTAAAGACTAGGAATTCGAGAGACTATATGTATGGCAGACGGATGGAATCAAAATTAATTTTGAGAAAAACCTCTCTTCGTATTTTTACGTTATGCAGTATTTTGACATGGTATGGGCCAGTTCTTGATTTCTAGTACGTTGAATAATTTTTTTCTTGTCTTTGTGGGTTTCTCTTGTTCGAGGCGCACTGCGGGTTCCATCTTGGTGGTGTTCTCTTGTTCGTCGTCTGCGCACTCTGATCAGTTCTTGCTCTTTATTTCAGTTACGCTTTTTTTTTCGGTTGTGGCTTTCGACAATTTATAATTTTCAGCGTTTGGTCCATCATGTCATCGGATAAGTTGGAAGCATTCCCTATTCGGTTTACTGGTAAAAATTATTCAGCTTGGGAGTTCCAATTTAAATTATTTGTCAAAGGAAAAGAATTGTGGGGTCATATTGATGGGAGTGTTCATGTGCCTCGAGTCTTGAGGAGCTTTGTCTCTAAGTGGGAGATTCCAGATGCTCGGGTTATGACTTATGGCTCATAGCTCGGTTGAGTCTTGCTTGTTCTCAATTTGAGGCCTTATAAAGCCCATTCTTATATTGGACTTATCTTAACACGGGTTTACAATCAGAACAAACTCTTCAGCGATTTCGTTTTAGAGTATGGGATATTCATAATTCACTATGAGAAGCGGAGTCTCTACATTGAGGAATGTTTTCAGATTTCAACTCATTTGACTATTGACATTGTTTATGCTAATGTTCCCCTAAAGCGACTCTCTCTGGCATCAGAAGTGTATGCCACCGACCAGCGAGATCAGTGCTTGATGAAGTTACGTGAGCTTTTGCAAAATTGCAGTTCTAAATCAATGAACCGTCGTCACATCCATCTCTGGATGTGTTTGAGTGAACTTCTTCGTGAACAGCGTGTCGTTACTGTTTGCCATAGAACAATCGGGCTCTTTGTTAGTGCACTGTTTCTACGGCTTATCTTGCGTACCGGGGAGACATACGGGTAGAGACATGCGTCTTTGTTCGGTCACTTTAATTGTAAAGCTTTTGGCATATTGCTTTCGGGATTGTCATAAGGATTACGTAACTCTTTGCATGAAAGCGAGTCATATCATCTTTGCTTGTCTGATAAGCACGAAGAGCGGTCTTTGCTTATCGTACCACCGCGCTGCCTCTGGATTCTGTTTGCATTGCTGTTTGCCTCTTGGTGTTCATCTTCTTTGCTCCTACGGCCTTAGTAGAGGCGACCCGCAGTCTCTGAAATCATTACAATGGATGATCCATTAAAGCGCTACCACTTTTGGGCTCTTAGGCGTCATAAAGTTTCTTCTAAACCATGGTATTTTGACTCCAAACCTCCGCCATATGACTAATCTTTGTTGTTCCTCTTTCCAATATGAAGTATGATGGAAATCTAAAGAATTAACACCGTTGATGGCGGCTCTACGTGTCGGTGTTGGTGATCTACATCTTCCTTAACTAATGTTTTGTGTCTCTAACCTCTCCACAAATCTTATTTATGTTGGTCAATTGGTTGATAACAATTATTAATGTCCATTTCTCCCGATACGGTTGTGTTGTGCGGGATCAAGTGTCGGCCGGATGATCGAAGGGGCACAAGTGGGACGACTCTTTCCTCTTCCTTATTTCTCCTTCTACTTTTAATTCCTCAGTTTTCACTTTCTTTCATTTGCTTGTAATGTTGTTAGTTCTGGCAATAAGATGTGGCATAGACGTCTAGGCCACCCAAACTCTGATGTCCTTCGTACTTTGTTTAATTATGGATTCTTGAAATAACATATTTATTCTGTAAGATCTTTCTTTTGATTGTACATCATCTGAACTGGCAAAAGTAAGTTCTACTTTCTCGTGTACATCAATTGCCTCACAATGTTTGAAGCATTCATAGTGATGTTTGGGGATTACTGTTGTTTCTCATGCGCATTACAAGTACTTTGTTGCTCATTGATGACTTTAGTCGCTTTACTTGGGTTTACTTCCTCCGAGCTGGGAGTAGGATTTTGGTTTTCGGTAGCTTTCTTGCACTCCTTGAGACTCAATTCTCTGCTAGCATCAAGGTCTTGCGCTCACGATTCTGTGGTGAATACATGTCTAATGAGTTTGAGTTTTCTTCAAAGCAAAGGGATCATCTATTCTTGTCCTTCGACACCACAGCAGATTATTCTTTGGAGGAAAAATCGCACCTTCTTGATGTATTAGAACTCTTTTACTTGAATCTTCTGTTACCTCGTTTTGTGTGAAGCTCTTTCTGCTGATCTATTTGATCAATGCTTACCCTCTCCTACGATAAATCATGTTTCTCCTTTCTCTAAGTTGTTTGGTCATTCTCCTTTATATTATGATCTTCGTACATTTGGTTGTGTTTGTTTTGTGCATCTCCCTCCTCATGAACGACATAAACTTACTACTCAGTCTGTTAAGTGTGTTTTCCTTGGTTATGCTATCCCTCTGAGGGTTATGTTTATTACGATCCCATCTTTCGTATCACGGGTTTCCCAGATGATCTTCTTTGATCAATCTTCTTTTCCATCTCATGTTCAAGCGTCATGCGCATACGTATCTCTTACGCACAATTTTCTTAATCTCCACGATTGTGCGATGGTTCAAAACCTGGTTTTGTGTATGAGAGAGCGTAGTCGACGCCGTCTGGATTCCTTCCCTTGTGCCTCCTTCGATCTTGGCTGTGATCACTCTTAAACCACCACTCTTCCGTGGTCTACTGGGCCTTCTCGACCCCTAATTAGTATGGTTTCTTCTCTCTGTCTCTCTTGTAGCTACTTTATCCGCTATTTCCATTCCTCTTTGTTACAAGCAGACCATGTTTTTATAGTGTTAACAGAAATTGAATGCAAGCGAACTTTAAGCACTTGAGGAGAACCACTTGATGTTTTCTTAATATCTCTGATCAAACCTTCAGATAGTGGTTTTTGCTCAGGCACCGTTCGATGGTTCTTTGGATCGGTCTAAGCTGCATAGCTCTGAGTATAGCGAGGAATATGGGAGGTTGATTATGAGAGACATTTGCTGTTATAACCACAAAATGCCACAGTTCGAACCTTCTTAGCTATTCTTCACGATCATAGCGTACATCAAATGGATGTTGAAGAATGCCTTTCTTCATGGTGATCTCAGGAGGAGATTTATATGAAACTTCCCTCTAGTATGACTACTTACCCATCGCATGATGTTTGTAAATTTCGGGGCGTTCTCTATATAGGCTGAGCAAGCACCCGCGGCAGCGGTTTGAAATTTCGCGATGCACTTCTTTCCTTCAGTTTTACACAAAGTCAATGATTCTTCTCTCTTCCTTCACACATCTACGTCGGGTATAGTTATTACGGTTTTATGTGGATGATATTATCTCATTGCCTTGTTGTGGTTTGATTACTAAGCTTCAGAGGCGGTTACATGCAACTTTCCATATGAAGATCGTGTGACTCACATACTTCTTAGGATTGGAAGTTAATTATTGATCCCACTTAGCCTTTTCGTGAACCGACATAAGTATATTCGAAGATCTTATACTTTGGTGGTTTGGAGGACACTTCTTACATTGATACTCATGGAACAATGTCGAATCTGGGGGAAGATGAAGGGGACCTTTTGGAAAACCTACTCTCTATGGCAGCTTGGTTGGGAGTCTTATCTACTTGACCACTACTGGAGCGATATCTCCTATGTTGTTCATCGAATTCGAGTCAATTCATGTCTTCACCTCGACATCTCCATCTTTCTGGCATCAATTAATTATCTTGAATCACCTTCTCGTGGGTTGTTTTTTCCTACCGACACCTCTCTTCAACTTGTTGCCTATAGTGATGCCTATTGGGCTAGGTGTCCGGATACACGTCGATCTACTACAGGTTGGTGTATGTTTTTAGGTGGTGCATTAATTTCTTGGAGATGTAAGAAACAAGATCGTGTTTCTAAATCCTCTACTGAGGCTAAGTATCGTGCCATGTCTACTGCTTGTTCTAAAATTGTATGGCTACGTGGTCTCCTTGAGGAGCTTGGGTTTCCTCAGACTACTTCTACTCCTCTTCATCTTGGAGTAACACTGGTGCTATTCAGTTAACGATCCCATTTCCATGAACGCACCAAGCACATTGAAGTTGATTGTCATTCTATTCGAGACACTTTGGAAAGTTGGGTGATATCTCTTCCTCATATCTCTTCTGATCTCCAAGTGGCTGATGTCTTCACCAAAGCTCTAACTCGACAACGACATCAATTTCTTGTAGAGTGTTCTTGTGACTTACTATCAGTTTGAGGGGGGATGTTACCATATACAATTTTAGGAGTTTATGCAATTTGGGACTCTATCATTAGCTGTATATATTAATCTACCATGTGTAGATGCTAAAGACTAGGAATCTACCATGTATAGATGCTAAAGACTAGGAATCTACCATGTATAGATGCTAAAGACTAGGAATCTATCATGTATAGATGCTAAAGACTAGGAATTTACCATGTAGATCTTTGGAGCAAAATTTGAGAGACTATATGTATGGCAGACGGATGGAATCAAAGGCAACTTTTCCAAGAAAAACCTCTCTTCGTATTTTTCTGTTATCTAGTATTTTGACAGTTTTGTAGAAGCCCATTTCCTCTCTCTCTTAGTTTTGGCTTTATAAGATAAGAAAAATAGGGCTTTTGAATAAGGGGGAGTTCATGGAGGCAAAGATGTTCCCTTGGGTGGAAACACCCTAGGGAAAAATCTCTTGGGTAAGAAGATCTTTAAAAAGAAGGAGAGGAAGATTGGAAGAGAATAAGGGCTTCAATCCAAATATAGTTTTCTTCTCCTTTTTTCCTACTTTTCCTCATTTATTATGGTTGTATTTCTTCCCTCCATGAGCTAATATCATTTTCTAGGGTTTTTGATGTAGTTTGACAATGAACTATGGTATTGTGCTTTAATTTGTAAATATTTGAACCTTGAATCTCATTCTATTAAATGTTCTATTCTAGTATTCATGCTTGTTAAGATGATTGATCTCCATTAACATGATTTGTGACCTTATTTGAAGTTGAGAAACAATAATTAGGTTAGACCATGAATGGAATGTCATGTTTCACTATAGAATAGATATATTTGTGGGTTACATGTGGCTTGTTGGATTTCAATTGCTTAATGCATCCTTGGTTATGATGGTTTGAGGTAGAAATACAATATAACCTTTTCTAGGGGTAGATTGTTATTGCTTGAGAAAGAATAACATGTGCTTAGGTGAAATCTACTATTCATATATGATTTAGTTGGGATCATTTTGAATCTCACCATAGGAATTTGTTAGATGAACTCAAAAACCCTAGGCTTTTTTGTAATTACATTTTCACTTTGTATGTTAGAGATTTTAGTTTAAGATTTATTTGGTTTAGTTTGTTTTCCATTTCAACTTCACCTTCGTATATATTGAAATAAAGCTAGGACTATTCTAATTTCGGTAATTAGTAACCCAATCCTCGTGGGACGATACTCATACTTTCATTATATTACTTGAGGCGACGTGTGCACTTACGCATATAGGCGCACACATTTTATATAGCACATTTCAAGCCTATCAAGTTTTTGGCGTCGTTGTCGGGGATTAGTGCTTTTACTAATATTGATACCAAGTAGTCCTTCTTTACTTTGGATTTAGTTAATTTTGTTAATTTTCATTTTCTATTTTACTTTGGATTTGTATTTTTGTTTTGTAGGAGCTTAACTCATTATGGATGCTTTCACTTATTCGGCTTCTCAAGCCACTCTTGCCAATTTATTAGCTCAAGTGAATTTTCTCACCAAACAACTTCATAATGCACAATTGCAGAATGACGAGTTTGTGTGATATTCAAATATACCCTGCTATGCAGTATTATGTGGGCCTCATATAGGCATAAATTGTCAAATGGAGAATCCATTTACTGGCTTCGGCCACTGACTTCTGAGGAAAATCTGATATAGTGGAAATGGCTAATGCTCATGCCAAATTCATGGATGATGCTAAGCAAAAAGTTAACAAGTCACTCTTATAAGGAAATTTTCTAAGCACCCTTCAAGAGAATCCGCAAGAAGAAGATTTGAAAGTTCGTGAGAATGTCACCTTGAGAATTAGAGAAGAAATTGAAGAGGTAAATGAAAAAAAATGAAGTTGAAGAGGTTGATGAAGAGTTAATAAAGCAAATGAAGAATGAAGAGGGGTTAACTTCTCTGGAACCGAAAAAGAAGAATGAAGAAGTTGAGACAAATTCAGAGATGACTCCTTAGACATTTGTGCAAGAGGAGTTACCAAGTAAAGACATACCATATATTTTGGAGGTGGAAGAGCCCGTAGTTTCATGGCATGAGATTAAGGGAAATTCCATTTTGGACATAGTTATCAAATCATTTGAATAGGATGTGCTCAAGCTACTAAAGAGGCACCATTACTCCTTCCTAGAAAAGGATAGGGGCAAAAATCCTCAAGGGTTCCATAGTTGGTAGAGTCAAGTTGGACTCGAAAAACAAAGCAGCTTTTTGGGAGGCAACCCAAGCTTAGTAATGTTTCTTTCACCCTTTTCTAGTTTTTTTTAGTTAGCTTTAATTTTGTTTTTGAATAAATTTTTGTGCTTGGTCTTGTTTTGTTTTGTTTTAGTTGTGATTTTTAGGTTTTTGGAAGTCCTAAAGTTAGTTCTAAGGCAAGAGAAACCGGATGATCTAACTTGATCATCTTCAGGGGAGTCCTTGCTTCCTCCTTGTATTTTCATGATTTATTTCATTGAGGAATTGTTTTGTTCAAGTTTGGGGGGACAAATTGTGGTAGAATCAGCTTTGGATTTCCTTAGTATCTTGTGTTATGCATGTTTGTGTTAATTTAGTTTGGTTAGTTTGTCTAATCTGCATTTTCTAGTGCTTTTTCTTTCTTTCTTTTGGTTGTTTTGTGTCTCGTGTGAGTTGGTTTAGTGCTTAATAATTGTTTGGAGAATGTTTTGACATTGTGCTTCAAAAGTTTGTTTATTTGGCCAAAACTTTAGATACCATCACATTTATGTGATATAAAACTGAGTGTATCTAGTGGTTGCCTTCGGCGTTTTTCAAGGAACCACTTTATTATGGAACTTGTGCACACACACACACACTAGATCTCATTTGTACACCTATGTTAAGATCTCTTCTTCTCAAGCTAAACTTACCTTGAGAGGTTTTAACTTCCATTGTGTTGGGACACCTCAATATAGAGATCGTGAGCCTGATGCAAAAACAAAAGAAAAGGAGAAAAAAGAAAGAAAAGTGAAAAGCAAAAAAAATGTAAAAAAGGAAGAAAAATAGAGAAATAAATGAATTGTTCAAGTCGGAATCCTGGGCACAGACTGGGGGGTCTTTCAAAGCCTAATGCCCTAAGCCAATTGGTTGAGAGTCATTGACTTCACTGCCCATTACATGGGATAGAGGATGGTTCAATCTCACAAGTAGGTTCTTTGGTTTTCTAGTTTAGTGTTCGGTGAAGTTCGAGGGGAACTTAATGTGCCGGTGCCTTAACGGCGGGTGGGGAGTCACGATGGATTCTGCTAAATGGACACTTTTTAGAGCGCTAGCGTTGCATCTACTTTATAGTTTCAGTATTAAATGATTACGTGCAGCGCCCCCGAATCCCGGGGTCGGTTGACAACGAATCAACTTCATGAAAAACTTTGTGTCATGTCTGAGACCCGTACATATGATAAAAATGGCCACTTGGGCCCATACATCAATACTCACCAAATCCCAACTAACTATTACAATAGTTCGAGTTAATTACATTCGCTCTTTATACAAATATATTAAAATTTAGAATTCTAATACATATTTTACAAATTTCATATCAAGCCACAATCCGGCTTTCTTCTCAAATGACTGACAGGCGCCAGTCTTCGGCTATATGCACGGAAATAATTTTCCCTCTGACAGGTGACGATGCCCGTTAGTAATAATTTCCTACTTGGGTTACTCCGCCCCTAAATGCACATGTAATGATATACAGCCTTGATCAGCAATACGTGATCCTCTTGAATGTCTACATGATATGGATGAGTGCATTCACCCTTTCCAGCTTCTCGAGCTTTCAACGGCTCTACTCCACGCCTAAACCAAATGTGAGAAAAATATAGTTTTTAAAACAAAAAGTTTTTGTTCTCGAAAACGTATAACGAGTTTCGGTAAAATATATTGGACTACCCTCCGAGGCGAATTGCTGGGTATTTTTTCGAAATAGTCATGGGTTCGCCTCCGAGATGAACTGTTGGACAACTCTCCAAGGCAATTCTTTGGAAAATCTTCCTTGAAATTCCTTTCACAACCATTTTCATTTTTCTTTCATTTTCTTTAATGTCATGCTCTCACAATTAACATTCTAGGGTGCCCCGGTGCATATGGAATGCATTATGCCATTTCCAAACAATTCATGTTAATATATCCCAATCATGCATATATTAACAAATACACATACTAATCACATGTCATTTATTCATATCATTAACATCAAAATTAGCTCTCATGGGCTAATCAACAATCCAATTTAATTTCAATGACTCGCACAATTATATCACATATAATTCAGCCTGTATTAACACATTAAATTCCATGCATTAACATTTATTTCACACAATTCCAAGCCATTCATTTCAAGCAATTTCATGCAAATAACACATGGACATTTTTTGGTCCAATCAAACAGCGGGGCCCATTTTAGTCCACATCATCATGATGGGCTATGTGGCGGCCCCCTCGCAACATCGGTTCCACTTTGTGGAACGAGGAAATCCACATGGCCATTTCGGCCTAACAACTTTCAACCATAATTTATTTATAAATTATCCACCCTGGCTCCTGGCTTGATCCGTGGCCATCCAACGAGTTCCAAATTTTCGACATTTCGGTCGGTACTGGGACCATTCAAACGGCCACTCACGACCTCAAATCAACCAAACCATTTACAAGGCTCTTAAAAACAGAAAATAACTGAGTAGGAGAAGACCCCTACCTCTTGGAGTTTTTGAAACTCCACAAAACCGGTGTTCACGCCTAGCCCTTATAGCGTAGAACAACTTTGCTTCTTGGCCCGACGGTCAGACGAGTCAGAACCATTTGGAAAATCTAGAAGAAGTTGCTTTCTCTGCAAAGCTCCTAAATTTCAAGTCTCTCCCTCCCCCTTTGCGTACGAGACGAAATAAGAGAAGAAGATGTCTTCTTTTTGTCCCCTCACATGCCACTTGTCAAGATCTAATTGGTTGAGAGGATTACCTTATCCATTTAATCCATCTACTTTGAGATTTTCCTCCAATTAGGAGATGCCACATGTCCATATAAGGGCTAGCTCTTGAGCTCAGTTGACTAATTCTGCAAACCACACGCTGCTGAGCCACTCAAAATGTCAAGTGTCTACTTTATCTTTATTTTGAAAAAAGTGCTAATTCCCATTTGTCTCTGAATTCAGTAAAGTCTGACGATGGTAGCTAGATTTCGCGAGACGATTCCAACGGTGAAGTCCGTTTCGTCATCTAAGATCTAGAAAAATTCCGAATTTTGACCGAAATTACCATTTTGTCATTTTTCATAAAATTAGGTTTTCTCGGGGTTTCGCACGTTCTTAACCTGTTTTTGTTACTGTCTTTCAAATGAGTGAGTTGACTTTGGTTGAAAAGAGTCTTGGAACCTCCGTCTATATTTGAGATCTAACATACCATTTTCACTGAGTTTCTTTAGGAAGGGTTCATTGAGAAATTGAGGGCAAAGCTTGCCTTGATCACCATGCCCATAGATGTGTTGTCTTTAAAGATTTTAAATGTATTGGGCTCCCATGTAGGCTATATTGTTTCCATAGAACTTTGTCATGGTATTCTCTGAGCTTGTTGCTATCACCATTCTCAATTCATATCTATTTTAGTGTTTTGTATATATGTGTGTTTTTTTATTTGCTGAGAACAATCAAAGATTTAAGTTTGGAGGTGTGATGAGTATCTTAAATACTCATTTTATCCCCATGTTTTTCTTAGGTTTTTTCATTTTTATGAGATAAATAAGTGTCTTAATGCTGTTTTTTCGCAATTTTGTGATTAGGCCAACCATTGAGCGGAAATGAGCGAAATCGAAGGAAAATCGGCAAAGTCATCATGAAGCCGCAACAAACACGTGATTATTTCGTCATCATGATGTCCTTTCATGGCTTATCATTGGTATGAGCACATTCTAGACTTTGAGGGCTTTCCATAGACACCAAGATCGCGCGATTCGGAGTCCAAATGAGCAAGATACGACATCAGAAGTGAAGGAGAAGTTAAAGGATGAAATTTTCCGGATTAAGCGTTACTCGTGCTTTAGCATGAGTGCCCTCACGCTACAGCATGAGTTGGCTTGGATAGTTCCAGTAGCTCCTCATTTTCTCCATGTCGTAGTACAAATTTGCCACGCTGCAGTATGGATGTTAAGGCCCATATCTTGCCGAAGCCCATATCCTCTCTCTCTTGGTTTTAGCTTTGTAAGATAGGAAATTAGGGCTTTTGAATAGGGGGAGTTTGTAGAGGAAAAGTGGGAGGTTCCCTTGGGTGGAAACACCCTAAGTCCAAATCTATTGGGGAAGAAGATCTTGAAAAAAAAGGAGAGGAAGATCGGAAGAAAAGAAGGGTTTCAATCCAAATATAGTTTATTTCTTCTCCTATTTTCCTACTTTTTCTCATTTATTACGGTTGTATTTCTCCTCTCCATCAAGGAACAAAATATCGGTAATTACGGATATATTGGTACTTGGATTTTATGGATATATCGGTAAATATCGGTGGATATTTTAAAAAATATATCGGTAAAGTGAAAATTAACAAAAATATTTTGAAATTCATGGAAATACTTTATTGAAGTATAAAAAAGACATAAATAAGCAAATATACACTTATTGAAAACAATATTCATTATAATTTATCGAGAAATTGCATTACAATAGTAATTTAAAATCAAAATGAAGACCGATGTGGCTCCATTACATTATTTGATGAAGGGATTTCATCTTGATGAGGACAATATTCATAATAAGATCTTTAATATATTGAGATAAATCACAAAGAAAAAATAATTTGAGAGTTAAATGGAGCTTGGATGTGTATGGATGAGTTTGTAAAGAGATTATATGATTTTAGGGGTATATATATAATTTTTTGGAGTCAAAATAGTCATTACCGATATTTTACCGATATTTACCAATATATCTCCGATATTTACCGATATTTTACTGATATTTACCGATATATCTCCAGTATTTTGCGATTTTTGAAAATTGCTTATGAATAAAATTAATCTGCGAAATATCAGATTTGAATATTTGCGATTTCAGACGCTACCGAACCAAGATGCCGATAACCAATATTTTAGCCGAAAAAATTGAAATTTTGTTCCTTGCTCTCCATGAGCTAATCTCATTTTCTAGGGTTTTTTATGTAGTTTGACAATGAACTATGGTATTGTGCTTTAATTTGTAAATCTTTGAACCGTGAATCTCATTATATTAAATGTTCTATTATAGTCTTCATGCTTTGTTTAGTGATTCAGTCTTTATTATGATTTATTTTCATTTGAAGTTGAGAAAGAATAATTAGGTTGAAATTATGAATGGAATGTCATGTTTCACAATAAACGGAGATATTTGTGGGTTATGTGGCTTGTTAGTTTCCATTAGCAATGCATCCTTGGTTATGATGGTTTGAGGTAGAAATACAATATAACCTTTTTCAGGGGTAGATTGTTATTACTTGAGAAAGAATAGCATGTGTTTAGGTGAAATATGTCATAAATATATGATTTAGACATCATTTGGACCATTTTGAATCTCACCATAGGAATTTGTTAGATGAAATCAAAACCCTAGGCTTTCTTGTAATTACATTTTCACTTTGTATGTTAGATATTTTAATTTTGGATTTATTCAGTTTAGTTTGTTTTCCATTTCAACTTCACCTTTTTATTTATCCAAATAAAGTGAAGACTATTCTAATTTCGGTAATTAGTAACCTAATCCTCGTGGGACGATACTCATATTTTCATTATATTACTTGAGGCGACGTGTGCACTTACGCATATAGGCACATAGATTTTATATAGCACATTTCGAGCCTATTGGTTTATCAACAAAAGTAATTGAATAATGGATCTTAATAGGAGGGGTTCAAATCCCTAAATGGTTATAGAAGAGATAAAATGTTAGAGAAAATAGAAGTGAGAAATATTTTCAGATTGTTGAATATTTCAAAAGGCAAATGTTTTCAAATTCAATGAGAGTGGTTAAGAGAAATGACATGTAAAATTGAAAGTGATTATGATTGATTTTCAGTGATTAAGAAATGTTATCAATGAGAAGTAATTGAATAATGGATTAATAGGAGGGCTCCAAAATCCTAATTGGTTATAGAAGAGCCAAAAGGTTAGACAAAATAGAATTAAGAAATATTTTCCTGATAAATGTATATAAATCTTTTTTTCAACAAATTTTCTTAGATATTTTAAATGTAAAGAAAGAATTTTCCTTGCATGCATAGGCAAAAAGAGAAACAAAAGAGACTAGTCTTAGACAACAAAACATCAACACTTAGGCTCCGTTTGCAATCTGAAAAATACTAAGAAAAAAAATAATGAGAAAAATAATGAGGAAAAATGGAAGAAAATAAAATTTGGAAGAAAATAAAAAGAGATTTAAACTTAATAAATTGATTTCATATGTTTATTCAAACTTATTTTATTTGTTTCTCTCAATTACACAAGGACTAAGAAATTTTAAAAATATATAAAATCTTAAGAAATTTTGATTATATTTATTTTTTTTTATGTTTTCCACAGAGAACTAAACAAAAGAAAATCATTTTTCCTTAATCTTTTTTATCTTTCTATTTTTTGGGTTCCAAACGGAGCCTAAATGTCTTCCATGGAGTGTCTAACAGTTGTATAATGGTGACACCGGTTTCTTTCCTTTCATATTGTCTAAAATAGACAGAAAGGAGCAACTTGCCAAACCTTTATCATCTTCTTACCCACAAATGCCCCATGCCAACTTAATCCACCTAATCCATTTACAAGGATCAGCAAGGACTTTGAAAGAAACCCATTGGAGTCCATTAACAAGGACAATGAAGCTCATTGTTGTAAGTACCATGGTTTTTAAACCCACTACTCGATGGGCCTAGGGCCCGCTTTGCACTAGGTCCACCTGGCCCGTGATGCGAAGAGGCCCAAACCCACCTTCCATATTAAAACTGGTAGACACTACTTAGACAGGAAATTCGAAGGCTCATCTATGAAAGTGAGTATCTTGAGAGGGCGGCCTCAAGGCTGACCCGTCGAATTCCCAAGTCCTAAAATTAGACATCCTTCTGCTTATGGCAGGTTCGTATGTTGAATGAATAAAAGTAGGAAATCTTGTGAGTATTTATCGCAGAAGCTGCGTTTCAAATCATTAATTCTCGGAAGATGAATTCTTGATAAGGAAGAATTAGTCTTTTCTAAGGAAAGAGAGATTTCGTTCTTAAGAAAAGGAGATTCTTTCCGGAGAAAAAAGGGGAGGGATTCGTGAACTACTCTCTATAAATCAAGAGGATCCCCACGAAGAGAAGGTATGCAATTCCAACGGCGCGAACTCACTTCTTCTTCTTCTCCATCCTTTTGCTAACTTAATCATCAGAGAGGCGACCGGCCCACTGTCGCCAAATCGCCCCATTTTGCAAGTTCACATTATGCCGCTGATGCCCTTTGAGGTCAGACGATCAAGGTAATAATAACTATGGAAATAAATCACTTAATCCACCTAATCCATTTTTCACCAAATCCCATCTTGCTAAAACGAAGACTCTGATTCTTTGCCTGATGATACGACTTTTTGATGTCCAACTTTGGAAATTATCCGTTAGCATTCATCTTTAACAAAAAATCAATAGCTTCATTGGCTATCAAATAAGCATCCAGGATTTGCCTTCCTTCTACAATAGCATTCTAAAAACCAAGCACCACTTTGCCCATCACTCAACATCAGAACCATAAAAGACATGCTTGTGTGCAATAGTAACAATCCCACCTTGATCAAGCTGTATCTGACATATGTATGTGTTTCTCGATGCATCAATCACAAATCAAGAAAGACCTCTGTTATTTTTTCAAATTTTAAATGCTTACTTTATGCCTACATCTCCTGAACAGAAAAAAGTTAGAACAAACAAAAAGGTATGGCAATTATAAGTTTTGAGACAAGAACAAAACAGAACAATGAGATGTCTTCTACCTACCTACTAATAGTGTAATGGGACCAGTGCTTGAGCATGATCTGCAATTCCTTGGTGAATTCCAGTCATTGAAAAAGCAGAGCTCTTTTGGCTGAAACGATACAATATAAGCTCTCTCAACATCAGAACCACGGAAGACATGCTTGGCAGGTCCTCCCACCTGTACAGTGCAGCCCACATAATAGGCCCACATGAATCGATCAGCCTTCAGATGATCATAATGTGTCCCCACCATAACGTCCATGAGTTCTAACTACTTCCATGTAAAGTGTCCATGCCTAGACAGCATCAGCAAGTTAGCAGCAGTTTTACAATAGTATAACAAAGGGAAAGTAATCAATACTTACATGTCCAAGAAGGTTAAGGCGGTGGTGTGGGTGAGAAAATCCTCTGTTTCTCTTCCCACTCACAATCTCCAGCACCAAAACACCAAAGCTGAAAATATCAGATTTTACTGAGTATAGTCCTTCACTTGCATACTCCGGGGACATGTAACCCCTATAGAAAATCAATGAAAAAAGAGATGAACTTCAAGCAATGGGGATGGAGTAGATATAAAACATTACTCGTACTTGATATACTTACAATGTTCCAACTACTTTAGTTGTACTTGCTTCAGTTTCATTTCCTCCAAAACTTCTTGCTATGCCAAAGTCGGAAATTTTTGGACCCATCTCATCGTCCAGCAAAATATTGTCTGCTTTTAGATCTCTATGAATTATTCTGAGTCTGGAATCTTGATGAAGATAAAGAAGGCCTCGAGCAATCCCATTGATGATGAAAAACCGCTTAGGCCAATCCAGTTCCTTGCTTCTCCTTTTATCTGTCCAAAATATTCTGGTTCAGGTTAATCCATTCTACTAATAGGATGCTTGCATATAAATTGAAAATAATTCTAGATCTCAAATCATAAATGGATTTTACTTGAAGAGTGACCAACAACATGTGTAGCAGTAACAAGAAGTGCAACATATTCCCGTTTTCAAGGACTCAATAAATTTGCCAATGATTAACAGATTATAGTGGAAGGGAACAAAACTCCTGATATTTAAAAAGAATTGAATCCATGGGGAAAAACATGAGGATTCTCAAGATACATGAATGCAAATTGATCATGTCCCCACAAAAGTTTTCTTCAATCATGCATATGTGATTGAAGAAAAAGGAAAAATCACTCTAATTGGCCAGTCCAACTGAACATATCTGAGGTTTTGGGATTCAGACCGAAAATAAGGAGTCAAGCTTTTATTGGGCATGTATTCGTAGATCAGCATCTTTTCTTGGCCATGAATGCAACATCCAAGAAGCTTCACAAGATTTCGGTGCTGAAGATTTGCAATATGCATGACTTCAGTTTTGAACTCGACAAGTCCTTGTCTGGAATCTTTAGACAGTCTCTTCACAGCTACTTCCTGCCCTTGTTCGAACATACCCTGAAATTATCACTCAATATAAAGGTAAGAATGCTGTACCTTAGAAGAAGGTATGTTTATGCTATCTTTGCAAATTTTTTTCTCTCCACTACCTTTATAATAATGCATCAATATAATGTGTAGTGACTTGAAACAAGTGAAAATTACAACATTTATTAGTATTATCATGACATATGAACAAAGGATTCATGTTTCCTAACTGGGAAATGTTTTGTTTGGAGTGCTTGATAACGGTTTGGTAACCTTATTCTAAAGGGCCTTGTGCCTTTTGCAGGAGTATGTTGAATTCCTTTGGAGAGTGTGACTTAGAGTCCTTTCCGGAATGTTCCTCTAAATAATGAACTCCAATATTTGGGTGTCAAGAAAAGAAGTTATTACCTAATGAGTTGTAATTTCCCATTTCAGCATCCCACAATAGGTTAGGACTAATTCTCTGGGTCTGAAAATTGACTCGACTCTAGATATGTCTGCTGTCAAGGATTAGTACATAACTGACTTCACAGAGTAACCAAAAATAACCAAGACAGATCTTGGACCATTCTTTATAGATATTCCAGGTTGAATTCAAGCCAAAACCCAAAAAATCACCTTGGCAGAGTCATCCAAACCTCACAAACTTGAAGTTTTTTTTTAACACTTCAATCATGGACTTGCAGAGCCATGGGATGCCAGAGACTCCAATCAAGTCTAGGAAATGCTTTTTCATGTCTTTTGGATTCTATGTTGTAGCAATCTGTATTCTGACATCAAAATATTTTATCAATAAAGTCTGATTTTGGTCAAGTGTACCATTCTGGCTATCACAGTAAGAAGTCAACTCTCCTTTAAACCCAGCCGGAAACCAACCACAAACCACAAAGTCAAATAGTTTGCTTCTGTATTAACCAGTCATAGACCTCATTTCTATGTATCTACAGGTAAAGATGGTGAGTCAAGAATTACAATCTTTGAACTCCCAAAAAATTTGTCCCAAATACACATGGAAACCCTCTCCAATTGCCAAAATCTATATTAAAGTCAACTTTCTTGCATATTAGGATTACAAGAGAAGAAATTACATAAATAGATGGAATGAACTGATCATGGCGTTTCAGGATTTATATTAAGCCTTCTTCTCCTAAGGGTAGCTATCAACAAAGCTAGAACTAGTCTCTAGGCATATTGACTTGGCCATTCTTCTTCAACTTTAAAGAGACAAGGTCCTCAAATGACAGAAACTGAATCCAAGGCAGACATCTGACAAACTTGTTGGTTTTCTTTACAACAAAAAACAAGTAAAAAGAAGAAGAAAAAACAAAGATCATGTTCTAACCTTGTAAACAGATCCAAAGCCACCCTCTCCAATCTTGTTCGCAATTGAAAAGTTATTGGTGGCATTCAATATTGTATCGAGGTCAAAAAATGGTGATTCTAGATCCTTCTTCTCATCTTCATTGTTGTGGCTTTCTTCTGAATTGTGTACCAGTTCTCCTGCAGAGTGAACACTGTGATCAACATAAGCTTAAAAAGTTATAAATTGCATAGCATGTTGGAACATCATTAGGGATGATCATGGTTGAAGCTCCAACTGATTTTAAGCCATCCCTGTACAGAAAATTGTCATACAGAAAATACATGAACTGGATCCATTATCTACTCCAGATCAATGTACAAGTCATACAGGTGATTCCTTTACACCCCTTGTTGCAGAATATGGAACCGAACAAAAGGTGGAATTGTCTATGCAGTGATACAAGAACAGAGATCGTTACCTTGTCCTTTCTTCTTTAGAACATAAAAGGTTAGAGCTAGGCCTAGTAGAGTCAATCCCAAGACTGAGACCAAACTGACAATGACAAGTCTTCGTTTCTTCTCCATGGAGCTGCTATTTGTAACTGTAAAGCGATCATATCCCAAGATCAAACCATTCAGCAGTCCACCAAGGCATTAGAATAAGCAGACAACAAATTCCTAACAGCTGCTGCATAAAAGAAACAGATAGATTCTTACCTAATTCTGAGGCATCCATCCTTACAAAGAACTCTTGTCTAACGTCAGGCATATCTCTGACATCGAACAAGTCCCCAAACCAGAGCAAGCATCCCTTTCCTCCTTGGATATTTGGATTTGCATAAGCAGTGCAGGAGGGGGACCTCAAGCATTCTGACTTACATTTATCAAGGTTCATACCATCAATATACGTTGAATTCCGACTATCTGGAAGCTTCACGCCTGAGTAACTTTTAAACCTGTCCCCTACCTTAAAATTCAATGATTTGTTGCGAACACATCCGTCCGACCAAACTCCGATGGCCCAGTTGTTTGGAGATTTTGGCTGAAATCCTTCCAGGCAATCACATTTTGGAACTTGGTTCATATTACAGAAGCCATGCACACCACAGTATGCATAACCATCACAGTCATCCATCGGCATGGTAGTGTATTCATTCCAACCAGAACCATTAGTCCATATGAGGCGTTCTGAGTCGCCATTTGATTTTAAAACCAACATTGAAACAACAGAGCTGTCAACAAGTTGATAACTGTAATACATCTCCCTATCATTAGAAACAAAAAAATGTTTGTAAACTGGTTTCCCTGCTAATGTTCGGAACCCGCAAAAACGGAGACCATTCCATGGTCCAGAGGAAAACGTCAGATTCAGTCCCTTCCACTTGAATAGCTGAGGATAGCCATGGGGATCAAGCCTATAAGTAAAATTACCTGTTGACGGATCATCACTGCTCTTACTTGATGATAGGTACCATTCCTGGCCTGTTGATTTGTTCCTCCCAATCTTCATGTCTGGTAGAAGAGTACTGGTTGGATGATCAAAGCTCTGCCATAAGAAATTTTCAGGGTTATCATCATTTCCATTCTTCACTACAAGATTTCCAGACTCCAAAAGCTGGGCAGTTGGATTCTCTACAGGTCCTGATGCATTAGAAGAGAAAATGATTCTATTAGCACCATTGAGAAGAACAAGAGCTCCTGGTCATGACCTTCAAAACTCGATGAATCAAGTGGTGGGATATCTCCGATTGGCAATCCATACCACTGTCCTAGGAGTCACTTTCCCGTAACATATCCCCAAGAATCGATTCTTCGAATTCTCTTGAGAAAAAAATCCCAGTTCAAAGCTCCCACCAGATGAAATTATGGTTTCACCATCTCTGATGGATTGATTCACTGTGATGGTGTCTACTGCAGTGGAAATTCGTAAGCAGAGTAAAGAGAAGATGATCACAAGTCCTGCCAGAGCATCCATGGATGTTCTAAAGTTTCAACACATGTCAGTATGTTACATATGTAGTTGAAGTCCACGCATCTCTTTTTCCCTTGTAAAAATCAGTTGAGTTTCTCCGAACTTATCGATTAACTAAAGTGGTTTTCAGATCATTGACCAGAACTGCAAAATTTTATTAATTCAAAGCAATCCATCAATTTCTTTCAATATATGCAGTGTATATTGAGACATACTAAATTGTTTGACTTGTATAATTTACATAACAACAGCAATCTCCACGCCTACAAGAAGTAAAGTTATCCTTTTTAATAGGCCGGCAATCAATCATTAGACATTGCCGGTCCAGTTCTCCTCAAATTTATTAATTCACTCACAGCACAAGTATAAAATAATAGTGATAGCAAGAAGACGACCTCAAATCTTGTGGATAGGACTACCCTTTGGGGTATATAAAACAATTACCTAACCACTATGCAAATTCAAGTCTTCATTTCAAATTTGAATAGATCTATTGAATGGCCTCAAGACAGGGTCTTTAGACGATAAGAATTCAGATGAATATCTTCTATCGACCGTCTAACATTGTAATGGTGAGCCCACTGCCTGAAAATGGCCCCTGATTGTCTGAGAAGGGCTTTGCTTCCCTTCCAGTGAAAAAACCAGGCTCTTTAGGCTGGGGTAGTGCACCTTCACTGCTCAGCATCTGAACCACAGAAGACATGCTTGGTCGATCATCAGGACTACACTGTACACATAATAGTCCCACGTTGATGCAACGTAACAGTTGTGATAGATTAGATATGTCCCCAACTGATGAATCAATGAGCTCCATAGACCTGCCTCCATGTATAGTGTCCAAGCCTAGAAAATTCAAAATTATGTCAACTGATTGATTTAATCATAGTGAAATGAGGCTGGTATTACTTCATACTTACATGCCCAAGAAGGTTAAGGGAGTGATCTGGGTGAGAAAATCCTCTGTTTCTCTTCCCACTCACAATCTCCAGAACCAGAACACCAAAGCTAAAAACATCCGACTTTATCGAGTATACTCCATCAATTGCATGTTGGAGAATGATTCAAAGTTGGTTTTTTTAATAGTTTCTATTAATTAGGAAATGCTTTGTTTTATTTATTTATTTAATTGTGAGTGGGAGAGTCCAAGGTTGTTTGAGATTTTTTGGCTGTAGCGATGAAATGTGGAAGTTAGTTTTGAATAGGATAATTAATGGATTTTCATTTATTTTAATTTTGATTTATTTCTTGCTTTATTTAAAGGCGTTCGATTTAATAAAAATAGAGAGAAGGGTGTTACGTGAGTAGTGCAAAAATACATTTCTCTCTCTTGCTTAAAATTCCAATGATGGTATCAGTATGGATTCTTGAGGGTGTGAGTGATTTTGATGTGACGAATAATTTTTAACCTGTTCTTTACTCTTGCAATGAGGAAAATTAATGCATGTAAGGTATCAAAATGAAGTCAAATCTAAAAGGTATGAGCTCGTGGGAGGTTATTGAAAATGATGCTGATCATGCTGCTCTTCCATCAAATCCAACACTAACGCGGCTGAAAAAGCATGAAGAAGATTCGGCGAAGAAACTTTGTTTTGAATTAATTGGTGAGAAGTGCACCAAGAAGATTTTTTAGAGAGAAGTGCTCTAATAACAAGTGAAGGTTGATGAGAGAGTGCATCAACAAGATGGTGAGGCGTCGTCATGAGGTGGAGAGAAGTCTTATGAATTTGAAAGATGGAGAGATGTGCTCCATGATAAAAAAAAAAAATTCTCATGGCTTTGAATCGGGAATGTTGGAGGAATGATTCGAAAGTTGGTTTTTAATAGTTTCTATTAATTAGGAAATGTTTTGTTTATTTATTTATTTAATTGTGAGTGGGAGAGTCCCGAGGTTGTTTGATTTTTAGGTATGTGATAAATATAGAGTTAGTTTTGAATAGGATAATTAATGGATTTTATTTATTTTAATTTTGATTTATACTCTTATGCTTTATTTAAAGGCGATTGCGTTTAATAAAAATTGAGAGAAGGGTGTTACGTGAGTAGTGCAAAAATCAATTTTCTCTCTCTTCTTAAAATTCCCAACATTGCATATTCTGGGGACATGTAACCACTGTAGGAAACCATTTAACAAATAACAAATGAATTTACAAGTAATATTTTTTCTTTTTGATAGGTAAATAAATTCATTAAAACACAAATTTACAAGTAATATTGAGAAGGGCAGCTTAACAAAAGAATTGCCATATTATATACTGCTACGTTCCAACCACTCTTTTGGTATTTCCTTCAATTTCATTTTCCCCAAAACTTCTAGCCGTACCAAAATCTGAAATTTTTGGGACCATCTCCTTATCTAGCAAAATATTGCTGGCTTTTAGATCTCGATGAATAATCCTGAGCCTGGAATCCTGATGAAGATAAAGAAGGCCTCGAGCAATCCCATTGATAATAGAGAAGCACTTATTCCATTCCAGTTCCATTCTTCGTATTTTATCTGCCAGTTTTTCTGAGTCAAGTTAGTCCATTTTACCAATTGCATATTAAACTCACATTAAAAATAATTCCATCAACAAAACATTTATGGATTTTCAGGAGAGTGGTTCAGATAGAAGCAACATCTGTAGCTCTGGAAGAAACCGTGACTGATTCCCATTTTCAAGCGATAAAAATGTTGAAAGGGATGAAATGGTTATCCAAACCTCTTTTAGTACACAGAAGACCCAAACTGGCAAGAGGGAAAATAGAAGTGAAAATTCTATAGATATGCGTTGCTTCCTGAGTTTGTTTGCAAATATTTATTTTCATAAACCATGGATATTGAAGAACAGAGGAAAAACAATCACTCAAGCAGATTGGTTGACATAAATCTACAGAAGTTTTTGAGAATCAAACCAAAAATAAAGGAATCCAAGCTTTTGTTAGGCATGTACTCATAGATCAAAATCTTTTCTTCGTCGTGAATGCAACATCCAAGAAGCCTCACAAGATTTCTGTGTTGAAGCTTGGCGTGTATCTTATTTACTTCCATTTTGGGCTGGAAAACCCTTGACCAGAACCTTTTGACAGCCTCTTGACAGCTATTTCTTGTCCATCTTGCAACATACCCTGAAATTGAATTTCAATATTATGGCTAGAGTATTTTACAATTGGGGTAAAGTTGTGTTTGTATGCTTTGTTCTTCACACTTCCTTTTCCTCACCCCTACGTTTCTTGCACCAGCTCTGGAGCATACCCCAATGGCAGGATCAATCTGAACCCTGGATAGAAAAAGAACATATTCTTACCTTGTACACAAGCCCAAAACCACCCTCTCCAAGCTTATTATGAAATGAAAAGTTATCAGTTGCTCTTGATAATGTAGCAAAGTCAAATAATTGTAGCTGTCCATCCTCCTTCTGTCCAACCTCTAAATTGTATGCCATTGTCCCTGCAAAGAAAAGAATCAAGTGAATCCAAATTGCCCAATTATATATAAATTGTATCAGAATGTTGGGATGTAATTAGGATGCATGACCAGGGATGAAAACCGGAACTTGATTCATTACCAGCCTTAGATTAATGGATCAATCATGTAGCTTCAGACAGATTGTTCCCGCCTTCATTTACTCAAAAGCAGACCTCACAAGTACTATGGGTTGTTACCTTTTTCCTTTGCCTTCTCGTCTTCCAGAAGATACATGGTCAAGGAATAGACTTGAAGTATAATCCCCGTACTTGACACAAGAGCCAGCGACCCACTTTCGTTTGTTCCTTTTGGGCTGCTATCATTCTCTTTAGAAATTAGAACCATCAGGGCAAAAATTGGAAAGCATGAGACAGGTAAAAATAAAGGTACAAAAATAGAAAAGAAAAATGCAAATTTCTACTATTGATCCTAAAGAAATTTGTAGTTGACAGTCATAAATTAAGAGCTTCAAGAACGGCAGTTGCAGCAGTAATAAAGGGGCATGGTTTAGGTAGCATGTGAGCATTGTGAAGTGTTTCCCCTTCAAATATTTCTCAAATACATGTTTTTCAGGTAGGGAAAAGATTGATACATACCTAGTTATGAGGCAGCCATCCTTACATAAATCTCCTGTCCGTTTTCGTTAAATTCTTTTATATCGATCAAGTCATATTCTAAAATAAAAAATATTAGTTTATCTTGGATTAAAACAATTTTTTGATATTTGATATTAATTATTAAAAATTATTTATTTTAAATTATATTGTCATTTTATTTTATATTATTTTTTTTAAATCTTTTTTCATATTTTTCTTATTAATCTTTTTTTTAAAAATTTCTGTCACTTTAATTTTATATTTATCTTTAAAATATTTAAAATACAAACTTATTTAAAAATTATTATTCAATATCTTTAATATAAATATATTTATTTATAATGAGAGGTTATCATTTGGAGTAAATTGTTTCATTCCCTCACCCTTTTGGGTAATTCTCTCTTATTATTATTATTATTATTAAGTTAAAGGGTATTTTTGCACCTCAACTAAGACCCAAGTATCAATTGGTCCCTCAACTTTTTTTTTTTTTTTTTGTCATTTTCACATCTATACTATTTAAAACCAATTATTTTTGCTCTTTTCAAATAACAGCTAACAGACATCCGTTAATTATTGTTGACATGAGCACTTAAAAAGACATGTTACACTTACATATACATGGATTAAGACACTTAACAAAAAAATATAAGTAACAATATATGTTGAACTTATTTTGTCAAGATATTTTTCTAAAATTATCTTTCTTTAAAAAAATTATTTTAAAATTTTATTACAATACGATTACACATATTGAAGTTAAAATTTTCATAAATTTTATTAATAATTTATTTTTAGTAAATCGTATTAATTTATCAAATCATTGTTCAAACCCATTAATTTATCAAATTTTACCACTTCATTATTCTCATTTTAATAATTTTTAAATAAGTTGATGTCAATAATAATAATAATAATTTTTAAATAAGTTTGAATTTTAAATATTTTAAAGATAAATGTAAAATTAATAAAATGAAAGTGGCAGTAATTTTTTTTTAAAAAAAAGATTAATATGATTAATATGAAAAACAGTTTAAAAAGAATAATATAAAATTAAATGATAATATAATTTAAAATAAATAATTTTTTAATAATTAATATCAAATATCAAAAAATTGATTTTAACCAAGATAAACTAATATTTTAGAATATGAGTTTTTTAAAATTATTTTAAATTATATTTTCTTTTTATTTTATATTATTATTACAAATTTTTCATATTTATCTTATTATTTTTTAAAGAATTGTGTCACTTTAATTTATTATTATTATTGTGTGTGTATTATTATTATTATTACAGTAAATATTTCTAAACACAAAAACAAGTTATTTAAAGAGTGAGTAAATAGTACCAATAGGTGAATTAAGTGAGATATCGTTAATTTTAATAATCTGTATTTGATTTTTGATTGATTGAAGAAATGGGTAAAAGTGGATTTTTTAAGATAAATTATTTAAACTAAAAACCATATAGATTTGGGAAAGTTATGATTTTAGATATTAAACGTAATCTTTAAAATCAATATTTACAATTAATAGTAAGTGCAGCTGTTGGTGACACCGACATTATCATTTAAAAAATTAAAATTAAAATGCCACTATTGAGGATAGCAGTATATGTTTAAAAAAAAATTATAAAGCTGTTGTTGATGATAGCGGTATTTGTTTAAAAAAAAAAATTATAAAACCACTATTGAGGACAACGACATTTGCTTAGTTATCGCCTATGTGACCCAAACGAACTAGATTGGATAATAGTTTCAAAAATAAATTATTTTTATAAAAAATTTTAAATATTATTTTAATCCAATACTCATGTTTCCATATCTGCCCATGTGTACACTGGGCAAAGTGGTGGATTACATCAAATTTAAAAAATATTGATTAAAAAAGCAAGACTCCAAAACCATCGATTGAATTACCAAAGTTTGTGATGACATGGAATCCATGTAGATCTCGTCTGTGGTGAATATGAATATAGTACAATTCAGGACTCGTCTTTTGAAAATACGAGTTCAGTGCAAATTCAGAACTCGTATGCCAAAAAGACAAGTTCAATGCAAATTCAAAACTCGTCCACCAAAAAGACATGTTCAGTACAAATATAGAACTCGTTTGTTGAAAAGACGAGTTCAGTATAAATTTAGACGTCATTGTAAATATAGAACTCGTATGTTTACTACAAGGAAAAAGTTAATCAATGACACAGTTAATGCGTCATGGAAGAGTTACAATGGCAGTTTCCTAAAGTGTTATGGTATCAATTGTCATTGTATCTATTGGACAGACAATGACGTTTTTAATAAGCATCATCTTTGGATAATGTTTAGTATGACACTCGTAAGAAGCATCATCGTCGAACATTTTCAAGTAAAATAATACATATAACAATGACACTTAAAATGAAGAGTCATTGTTAATACATTTTATCAATGACATGCTCTGGAGTGTCATCTTTAATGACTTTACTTTTAGCATTTTATATTAAAAAGAATATTTATATCCTATTATTAAAATAATGAATTCTTATATAATGAAATAAAAATTTAAAAGAAACTAAAATCAAATTGAATTTTACTACTAAAAATATATTCAAATATTCGTACAAAATAACTTGATTCCAACCAATAATTTAGCCACATATACATAATAATCACAAGTCATATCCCAATTTCTAATTTTTTTGAACAAAAGAACAAATATTGATATGGTCTTCATATTTTTCAGCATCACCTCCTTTAACATAATGATTTCTTGTATTTTGGCTAACAACTTTCATTTGAAACCTGCAAATAAAAGTGTTTCGTTGTCAAAAAAAATAACTTAATAGACTTGAATATTTCTTTAGCTAAAAACCTAGGAATAAATAGAAAGTTAAACAAAAAGTTAGAACAATCAAATTATGAAGTCAGTATCATTAAAATAAAGAACTAAAGAAAATTAGTACTAACTTAGACTTTATTAAAGAACAAAATAATACAATCTTAGAAAAAAATAAAATTATTACAAAATCTTAAGATACAGAATAAAGAACCTAGACCCATAGAAATAGATTCTAAAAATAGAATAGAAAAATTAGAAAAAAAAAACCTAAAAAATTGGAAGAAGTTTTAAGAGAAAATAAGAAAGTATTATTCTCTGGTCATATCAAAGTTATTATTTTCAAATTTTATGTGATGTTTGATTAAAGAATTAGAAATCCATAGTATATTTGATAAGTCATTTAATTTTTTTTTCTATGTTCATCAAAATTTTTAAAACTATTTTTAAAAGCTATCTGACAAATAAACTTTTAAATATTTTTAATCCCATTTATAAAAATTATGTCTAATGGCTACTCCATTTTTATTTATTTTTTATTATTATCTTTATTAGATACTATTAACCATCCAAAGGCATGATGACAATAACTACAACATACCATTTAGAAAATAATAAATAAGTAAAAGAAATGAAACACAATATAAATGAGTCATCTCAAACACAACTCTTCCAATACACATAGACGGGTATCGGATAGACAAAACTTCTGAAAAGAAACTATAAAAATAGACTACTACTTGACCATAGAGGACAATACAAAGTAGACTTTTTCATCCATGATGTTTCTAACACTAGCTCAATCAAATTGCTAATTTAGTTATGGATAAGCTATTTTCACATAAAAATTAAATATAACTAATTAATAAATAAATAAACTATTAAGTGGAAAAGCATCCGAGAATTGCAGCACATAAGAAAGCAAATGAGCACTAAGTGAATCATACCTAATAGCATTTTTAGCGGTCGAACTGGCTCCCCTAGCAATCAAAATTTGAAAGCAACATGTATTAGATGAGATATTCCAGAATAAATACAATAAGCAATAAAATTTAAATATTTGAAAAAAAAAAGAGAACATAAAGGAGAAAAAAAGAACTAAAAACATACATGTAATTAATAACTTAGTTTAACTATTGGAAAAATGTTATATGCATTATGAACAAACACCAATATTCTATATTCTTTTCTTTTAAAAAAATAACTTTCCAAATTGATATAAGAAAACAAAGATAGGTTGCAAAAAGGTCATGATATTAGATATAAATAAATGTTCAAATCTTCATCAGACCCTTCAAAAAAGGAAAATGGAAAATGATTAGGAGCTTTTTTATATGTCATCTCACAAATTGTAGAGGAACCATGTGACTGGATAATAGAAGAAATAACAAACCCAGCCAAAAAATATTTAAATGAAGATCAAAAGATTAACCCACCATTCGACAAATCAAACAAGGTCCTCTATTTTTTGAAAAGGAAAAAACACATTTGAAGTATTCTATATATTAAAACATTATATATATATATATATATATATATATATATATATATATATATAAAACTTGTGAAAATTTTAAATTTAAATTTTATGAAAAGAATGTAAAACGGTAATTTATCGAAAATAGTCAGAAGAAAAGTTGAGATTTTAGATGCCGAGATGACGAAATGGATTGCGTCGTTGGAGATGAAATGCTTGCGAAATCTGCAGCTATCGGTCGAATTTCGTTTAGTTCGAGGAACGATCGGAGCTTCGCGAATTCGAGACAACGGGCGTCGGCGACGCAGTAAATATGTGGGGTGACATGGCAAGCCATGTATCACATTGCATGGAAAAGGCCTATGCATGTAGGACACATGGCAAGCCATGTGTCAAAATGAATGTCACTTTTGAAGCCTATATATATGAGGCTCTAATTCAATTCGTAGAGCAGCAAGGAGGAGGAGGATGAGGAGGAGGAGGAAGGGAAAAGAGAAAGGGAGGAAAAGAAAAGAAAGGAAAGAAGAAAAGAGAAGAAGAAAGGGGAGGAAGAGAGGAAAAAGAAAGAGGAAAAGGAAGGAGTGTTGCGCGATAAACGGGGCCGGACAACAAGAACTCAAGCCGCTCTGAGGTAGGTTTCCTCCTACTCTGGTTATTTTATGCCTAGGGGCCATGTAATGGCCTACGGTTTTCTTCCGGTTTCTGGGTGAATTTGTATGTTGTGTGGTTTGTTTGTGATTGTGTGATGGTGTTGGTTTCATGGGGTTTGGTATCGAAACGAACATTGTGTTGGGATAACAAGATCCCAAGCGGAGATAATGACGAGGTGTGCCCAAATTTACGCACACCGCGTAGATCGGGTGCATCAACGAGGACGACCATAAATTTCGATCGAACTTCCAGGTTGCACGTTCTTGGACTCTACGAAAAGCACGTTGAGTCTAGAATGTAATAGAATGAAGTGTTCAGTCAAAACGTGGGCTTCACATTGGGCTGGGTCACGGACAGTTGAGGAATGGTCCGTTCTAGGTTCCGAAACTTATGTTTTTGGAATCGGTTTATATTTGAAATGCTTGGGGCTGCGTATGGCCTGAGCAGGGAATTGCGTGTTGGATGTTTTGCATGGTATTTACAAAAACTAGACTTTCTAGACTAAGTCCAGATTATTTCCGAGGCTAAGCATGCATTTGGTTATGGTCGGGAATGGCTAATGTGTTATTGCCATAAATTGAATAACATGCTGAATATGTGAAATTATGTGATATATGTGTGATAAAGAGCGAAAATAATTATATGCATTGGGTTGTATGACTGACATATTATGTCTCAGGCTGGGAATATGAATTATGGCATTACTTGCCTAAGTAATGGTTGGAATTATGTTAATACATGCTTGAATGATGTGTTGACATGAATGAACTGAATGATAAAAAAAATGTAGTGCATGCTTATGTGATGTACTGATTTGAATGTGTAGAATATTAACATGACTGCATGTATGTTGATGTTGAACTAAATATATGAAATGTTGTGTGCATTAGACATAAGTGTTCATAACACACACATAGCGTACGGTGTAGAATGTCCATGTAGAGGTCTTCATACATTGGTCATGGGTTTGAGTGCGAGTGCCGCAATTGCATTACATCGGTGTCTTGATAACACCGCATTATGGAGTGTGTACATGAGTGCGGTTGTACTGCGTTTGGTGCTTAATCGTGTGGGCTATGGAATGGGACGAAGTCTAATTGAGTTCCACAGTGTTAAATGAAAATGGAAAACGAATAGTGTCGAGCGTAGCAAGTAGGGGATAGACACCCCCCTTAGGTGAAATGCCTGAAAACCTGGTTAGATAGCGATTCCATAGGCGAAAGCCCGAAAAATGTCGGAGGATGTAAGAGATCCGTGGTAAGACCCCGGAAAGTTCTGTTGCTCAAAAAGACATGAAACAATTAAATAAATATCACATAGACTACGGGTTGTGAGATGGGAGTTGGGACTGACTCGGTATTGATTTTCCATTGGCACTTGCATTGGGTAGTGGATCGGAGGTTGACCCGGTACATGGGGCATGTAGAGTGTCGTCTCATACATGCATGTAGTTTTTTTCCATGATAGGACAACATGTATGCACGGATTGGTTGTTGGTTTAATTGTGAAATGATCATTTGCATGTGCACCTAGGTGGGGAGTAGCCCTTGTAGGATTTATCTCTTTGGCGTTAGCTCGCCGTCATTAGGATCCCACTCAAGTACGGGACATGTCTGAACCAAGTCTGGGCGGGACGCGCTCCTTAGAGGCCGGGATTATGAAGCGGGCGGCTGTGGCCTTGATTCATGTTTTGTGTATATATTAGAGCAGAACTAGTTATAGTATATGTTTATATTAAGAGTGATGTAAGACTTCTTGGATACATAGAAATGTATGGTTTATGCTTGTATGGATGAGTATGGATGATGGGCCACTATTGGGTGGAATGCCTTGCTCATGTATGGGTCTCATATGATATGAGACACCTGGTCTCCATGAGTTGTGATGGTCGAAGGATAGGGTTTTAAGAACTCACGGCAGTATCGGGCGTAGGTACACGAGTACTTAGGGCGAGGGACTTGAGAACTAGGCCATGAGGTCATTAAGGTATAAAGAGCATGTAGCTTGGTATAGCTTGGTGTCGAGCTTGGGTTAAATTACCTAGTGCTCCCGGGAGGTGATATCGGATCATTGTTTTTTATCAAGGTCTAGGTAGGAGGTTACTTAGGAGTCCATGGGACTGGATTAGATCATAGCATGCATTGTGTGTTTTCTTGTTTATGCTTTGATTGTATGTGCGTGATTGTGTGTTACAAATTACGTGAATTATATACGTGGTAGGATGTATATAGGAAATGCGAACACTAGGGTTGAGAAACGTAACCTTAGGAGTTCGGGAAATGAACGAATAGATCGGGATATTAGGTCCATTATTAGTTGGCATGTGCGCTAATAGTTGGACACGAAAATGATTCTAAACTTGCTATTTGACTTGTGTAGATGGCTAGTAAAGGACGGGGGCGTGGAGGTCGTCCACGAGACGATGGCGTCATACACTTTTTTTATCAATAGGCCGCTCATAGAGGCCATAGAATTATTGCGATAGCCCTTCTTTGCATAAGTGATGCGGCTAGAGGTGAGGAGGTGCCGGTAACCTCGAAGGTTGAGTATATCGTCATCGTGTTCACGGGAGAAGGGGACCGATGGTAACCGACCATTGGATTCCGTCGGATTGGGAAAGTTCTCCGGGCTAGGAGGTCCACCTCGGATACTACTCGGATTTATTGGCTTTCATTCTAGCTTGAGGTGGAGTCAGTTTGGTGGGAGTGGAGTCCGACTTCCGGGGACTTGGAGACTATGACATGGACAGTTTTCGCGGACTATCCATGGGGAAGTACTTTGGAAGCTACGCTAAACATCACGAAGGCCCAAAGAGTTCCTTGTTTGAGACAAGGACGGTGATTATACTCGGAAATGCGTGTGGATTCCTGAGTTAGCGCGTTTCGGGGGATGATTATGTAATATACTTGGTTAGGTCGGGGGATTCGAGGATGGGAGTGAAGTTGTCCATCAGGAACAAGATTGTAGGGCGTAACATACGAGGGATATGGACTCGATGGATCCAGCAGCCTTGATCGTGGGCGAGAATTAGATGACACTTGTAGCATTTGGGAGCGGGTGCTAGTGATGGAAGGGGAGCCAAGCTTCTTGGCTGAGAAGAAGCAAAGGATACATTCCACGATGATTTAGGGCGAGCCCGCGACTGACAAGGCAACCCGGGTCAGGGTTACCGATCAGTGGGTAGATGACATGTTTCCCGCGCCATCGCGGGGGGACACATGAGGTCAGGCGTCGGGAATCGGGACACCCAGGGTCGGGGGACGCGCAGTGTCGCCAGTCGGGACACGTCGGGCTGTGCCTCTGCGTACGGACCCGAGGAGCGGGTGTTAGTTTCAGGGTGCGACACGAGCATTGGGTTTTTCACAAACATGCCAAAGGGGCCAGAGTATGGGTCGAGGTTGAGGGCAAAGTGTCTGGCCAGGGACTTCGGGGACTCGGGGGACGTGTCTGTAGTTCTCCATAGGCCCCGAGTGACAGTCGATCCGATTCGGGGTTTGTTTCTACTCTTCGCTATGGGCAAGGGTGTTATTTGACTTCAGTGCATGGCATTCCTTTATTCTTTGCATCTTGTGTAGAGAGTATTGGGCTTAGAGGTTGAGACAGCAGGCGATCCCACTTGCATGTGAGTTCTCCCCTAGGGACTAAGGCGAGAATTGATCGGATATGTCGGGGATGTGAGTTAGAGACCTCCGGGATTCTACTCACAGTGGACCTTCGGGTCATAGACATGTCATTGTTCGAGGTCATCCTCGGGATGGGTAGTTGTGACACATCGGGTTGCCATGGGTGTGGCGGTATGGGGATTGTACACCTTGAAGCGGTACTTATGTTTGTGTTTCGAGAATAGGCACGATGCATCACCCCATGCGTAATGCGATTCGCCGTAGCGCAGGCGGTTGGCGGGTTGGCTAGCAAGCCTTACCCTAGAGAACTAGGTGAGACAGATATGAGTCTACCTCGAGTGGTTTGCGAGTACGAGGATGTTTTTTCGGATGAGTTACCAGGATTACCTCCACCGAGGGATGTAGACTTCCACATTGAATTGCATTCTAGTATGTCGCCCATTTCTATGACTCCGCATAAGATAGCGTCGGTTGAGTTGTAAGAGCTCAAGGTCGAATCACGGGGTTCTTTGGGCGAAGGGTTTCATTAGGCCAAAGCACTTCACCATGGGCGCTCGATTCTATTGCGAAGAAGAAGGATAAGACCCTTGTTATGCATGGAGTGCGAGCAGGTTGAACAGGGTTACAATCAAGAATCGATATCCATTACTGAGGATTAATGACTTGTTTGATCAGCTGAGAGGGGCACAAGTCTATTCCAAGATGGACCTTCGCACTAGTTACAATCAGTTCAAAGTTAGGGAGGCAGACATCCCTAAGACAGCGTTCAGAACGCGGTATGGGCACTTCGAGTCTACGGTGATGCCCTTTGGATTGACGAATGCACCGACAACATTCATGGACCTCATGAATAGGGTGTTCTAGCCCTATTTAGATCAGTTTGTGGTGGTCTTTGTTGATAACATCTTGATCTACTCCCATTCGAAGGTGGAGCATGAGGATCACTTGAGAATCATACTACAGCTTTTGAGGGATCATCAATTGTATGCCAAGTTCAGTTAGTGTGAGTTTGAAAAACTGCGAGGTGGGTTTCTAGCAGGACACGTGGTGTCGGCTTTAGGCGTCCAATGGACCACAGGAAGGTTAAGGTTGTGATGAGTTGGGAGAGGCAGAAGTTGAATGCCGAGATCACGTGGTTCTTGGGATTGGCGGGGTATTATAGGAAGTGTATAGAGAGGATTTCTCATTGCGCGGCACCTATGAGATTGACCCGAAAGAAGGTCAAGTTTGTATAGGATGACTCATGTGACGGCGTTCGGGGAATTAAAGAGAGGATGCTTGCCGGCTCCTATTCTAGTCGGAAGGGACAGAGTACACAGTGTCTTGTGATGCTTCGAAGACCGGGCGGGATGTGTTACGTGCGGTCTGGAAGTTGTGGCTTATGGTTCTCGGCAGTTGAAGAATCACGAGCAGAATTACCCCACGCATGACATGGAGTTGGCAGCCGTAGTCTTCGCCTTGAAGATTTGGCGCCACTACTTATATGGTGAGCAGTTCGAGGTGTTTTTCGGACCCGCAAAGAGTCACAAATACATCTTCACGGCGAGACCTCGACATGAGCGATTAATGAGTGGATGGGTTTTGGAAGATTACGACTTCACTTTGCATTACCATCTTGGTAAGGCAAATGTGGTGGCTAATGCACTCAGTCGAAAGTCACGGGGAGTACTGGCTAGTATAGCTTCTCGGGAGTGGCGGATGCTCGAGATAGTAGGGCAGTTCAGACTACAGTACGATGAGCAGGCTCAGGGTACCTTGCAGAGTCTAATGGCTACGCCGTCTCTACTGAGTAGAGTGATAGAGTCCTAGGAGCAAGACGTAGAGCTAGTGTCGTCAAAGGACCAGAAATGCCGATCGATGCAGGACAAAGGCCGGGCATTTCACACGGATGGTAGTCTTGATTATAGGGAAGAGTTGGTCCGGTCGGCCAGTTTGAGGGAGATCCTCGGGGAGTTCCATTGATCCCGATTCGGCTGTGCATCGGATAGCCGCGAAGATGTATCGTGACCTTCATCGCCCGATGTGCAGGCCCGGGATGAAGAGAGGCATGTGGGAGATTTTATCACGACGATGTCTCACGTGTTTGCTTGAGTTAAGGCTGAGCTGGTCTGAGGCTACTTTAGCCATTGGAGATAACGGAGTGGAAGTGGGAGCACATCACGATGGACTTTGTGACTCACTTGCCACGGACATTGCGAAAGCATGATGCAGTGTGGGTTATAGTAGACCAACTCACCAAGTCGGCACATTTTTTGGCCGTGCGGATGACCCCTTCACTGCTTGAAGTGCGGGTTGTATATCACGGGGAGATAATGCTGCAGTTTGCATGGAGTGTCAGTCTCCATAGTATCGGATCGGGATCCTTGATTTATGGCTCAGTTTTGGAAGAGTTTCCAGAAGGCCATGGGGACTGGCCCCATCGATGAGTATGGCTTTTCATCCTGGCTGGATGGTCAATCGGAGCGGGTTATTCGATTTTAGAAGAGGGCATCTTTGAGCTTGCATCCTGGATCTCAAGGGTAGCTGGGAGGAGCACTTTCCCTTGGTAGAGTTCGCTTACAATAACAATTATTAGGCGATTATTCAGATGGCGTCCTATGAGGCTCTCTATGGGAGGCCATGTCGATCACTGATATGTTGGATAGAGGTGGGAGAGAGCTCCATCACTGATCTAGATTTGATTGGAGACACCTTAGAGAAGGTGGATATGATCCGAAAGTGTCTCCTTACTGCTCGAGGTAGGTGCTCATGTCTTCTTGAAGGTGATGCTTAAGAGAGGAGTGATCAGATTCGACAAACGAGGGAAGCTGTACCGAGGTACATAGGTACATTGGACCCTTTGAGGTACTCGAGAGGGTGGGCACGGTTGTGTATCGGTTAACATTGCCACTGAGTTTGTCGAGCGTTCATGAGGTGTTTCACGTCTCTATGCTCCGGAAGTACACTCCAGATCTAACTTGTAACATCCCGAAATATACCCTAATCATTTTCGACATGTTTAGGGTATTTTGTAAGCAAAATTTGAATGTTTAGTAATTGAAATGCGAAACATGGAAATTAGAAACCCGGAGATTTTATAAGAATTAAGGACAAAATTGTAATTTGTCTAAAAAGGGGCTTAAAAGTCATATTTGATGAGAATAGAGGCCCAAATAAAATAATGGGAAGTTGTAATTCAAATAGTCAAAAGTTGGAGGACCAAAAAGCAAATAAAGAAACTTAACCCAAATTTGGGTTTTGAGAATAAACATGGCCCTAAGGAAGATGGGATTTAAGACCAAGTTGGTCTCCAAAGAGCAAAAAAGAACAAACCGTAGAGGGAGAGAGAAGAGAAGGAAGAAGAGGGAAGAGGAAAGAGAGGAGAAGAAGAGAAGCCCAGTAGTATGGAAACTAACCTTGAGCATGGATTCCACAGTATGAATCATATGAATTTTTTCATGCAATTGTATGGATCACATGGATTTCTTGTATAGATACATGTTTTTTTAGGTTATGGGTTGTAAGAAACCTAACCACAAGAATAAATTCTTATGGGATCAGTATGGAATCCTCATGCTGAGGTTGGATTCATGGTTTAAGTTCAAGTAATTGGAGTTGGGGTTTTAGAATAAGCCCTAACAAATCTTGTAGTTTGTGTAGGTTATGACCCATATTAGAGTTGTTTGGGAGTACTCATGAAAGGTTTTTGAAAAAAACATATGTATTGAAAGATGATTTGAGGAAAATAGAGGTTATAAGATGAATATGAAGTTCTAAACCACCATTTCAAGATGAATTTGGAGTGGTTTTGATGTGTATATGGAGTAATGAGTTGATTTGGATATCAACATATGGAAAAATGGAAGAAAAGCCCATTACGGGCAAAATTCGAACACATGTACGGTCTGGTCGGGCTATGCTGGGAGTACATGCCAGTCATTTGTTTTCTATTACGACCGGTCGTATTTTGTATGCTTGCTCGTTCGATCCGATTTGAGTGATTAAGGATTCTTTGGATTAAAAGCGGACTTAAGGAAGACAAACATATAGAAATAGGCATCGTCAAATTTTGAATCTAAGTGGCCCATAAATTCACTCAAAATGGGGCTATGGGCAAGCCAAATTCTGCTGCAGTTTTGATCATAGAGTAGTCCGGGTTGTTTCGGACGTAACTTGAGTTTCGGTGCTCCGATTTCGGTGATTCTAGTTGGAGGAGAACCCTAGGAACCTTAGCTTTAAATTAATTCAAATAAACAAGGTCAGGTATGAAGTTAAGCCTCCTGAAAAAAATAAGAAATTCAGACGGTTCCTAGTGTAATCCGGGTAAACCGACTAGTTTGGCATGAAAATGCCATAATTTTCGTTCGGGTGATTCAATTGGATTGATTCCAATTTCTAAGAAAAGTAGATGCATTGAGGGACAAGAATACATGAACGATGTGTGAATACATCAGTATTCCTGTATAAGTATATGAAATGCAATATGTATAGATATGTTCATGAAACATGAATTTGGTATGAAACATGAAAATGAACTGAAAATGAACATGAACATGAATATGGAAGGTAATATGTCATGATCACAGAATGTGATTAAGAAAGGTTATAAGTTCTGAAAGACATATGACAGTATGACTACCTAGGACCAAAGAATGAATGAGTCGGCGTTAAGTTAGTACTTGGTACTCACGATTAGTGCTCAGGCACTCTGATTAGTACTTGGTACTCACGGTAGTGCTAAGGCACTCTACGATTCGATTAGTGCTACGACACTCCTGATTAGTACTTCGGTGCTCCTGATTAGTGTTACGGCACTCATGTTTAGTACTTCGGTACTCCTGCTTTGTGCTACGGCACCTCGATGCTTGTCATGCCTTCGAGATTGCACTTATTGTCTTCACGTCGTACTCACTTCTTATGATTGGTGCGGTAGTCAAGCAGTTATATGATAAGACTACGAATAAAGAATAAGAGTAAAGATACGAATGTATTTACGTATAAGTTACGCCCAGTACCTAGGGGTACTCCACATGCATCTGATTAAGTTACATGTACCAAAGTACTCCTGTATCTGATTAAGTTCTGTGGTACCTACGGGTACTCCTGTATCTGATTAAGTTCAGTAGTACCTACGGGTACTCTCGTATCGGTAAAACAAGTATAAGTCCAGTAGTACCTACGGGTACTCCCGTATCGGTAAAATAAGTATAAGTCCAGTAGTACCTACGGGTACTCCGTATCGATAAAATAAGTATAAGTTACGTAGTACCCTCACAGTACTCCGATGTCGATGAAACAAGTATATGCTACGTAAGACAAGTATAAAGATCCGAGAAATACAGAATAAGTATAGAATCTTGTAGTACCCTCACGAATTACCTACGTATAATAATTTGTTACTAGCCAGTACCCACCATGGGTACTTTTGTACGACAAAATGTTTTGTAGTACCTCACGGGTATACGTATCAGAAATCTGAGGTAGCTCTGCCAGCCAAGTATAAGTTCCGTAAGACCGATTATACATGTTCACGTAATCCAAGAATAAGATCTGAAATACAAGAATCAGATTCGAAATAAAATAAGCTCCGTAATACCAGTATAAGAACTGTAAGACAAGGATATGCTCTGTAGTACAAGTCTGAGGAATACAATGTATCTCTGTATAAATATAGTTAAAAGTACCTACGGGTACTCATTATCACGATTAATTTACGTAGTACCTCTGGTACTTCTTTATACGATTAATCTCTGTGGCACCTACGGGTATCTCGTATAAGCCCAGGATAAGGATAAACTCGATGGTACCCCTACGGGTACTCCTAGATATGAGTATAAGATAAGTTTGATATAAGCACGAGTGTGCGTCTCTTGGGAACATTTGAGCAGGTAGTACTTACGGGTGCTCGTATAAGAATAAGTTCCGCCCAATACCGGTATATACGTTCCATTAATATCTACGTAGTACCTACGGGTACCTCCAAATAAAGTACCAATCTACGTAGCAAGTCTGGAGTCCTATGGTATAAGTATGAGCTTTGAGTATGCAGGGTATTTCGTTATAGCGTAAAATTTATGTAGCTCTGCAGGAGATACGAACCGGTATAAGATAGATAGAAGTATGAGTACGTGATAAGTACCTCCGTCTAAGTATATGTATAAGTTCAGTACCGTTTATAAGGAATCCGAGACAAGTATCAGTATAAGTTCCGATATATATATATATATATATATATATATATATATATATATATATATATATATATATATATATATATATATATATATATATATATATATACTCTTATATATATATATATATATATATATATATATATATATATATATATTTATCATTTGGAACTTTGAATAAGTATCGTGCGATGCAAAAATAAGTATGTATTCCTACGGAGATCGAAATAAATTATAAGCGAGATAAGTATAAGTCATGTATAAGCTCGATACGACATATGAGAAACATGATTAAGAATAAGCATGAGTCTGCTATGATTATAAGATCCAAATAAGGATAAGTCTGCCATAAGAGTAATTCCTGAGTAAGTATAAGATCTTTATAAGTATAAGTTCGATCACGAAGTAGACGAGATTTGAACAAAGGTTAAGTTTATTCTGAAAAATTATGTATGTAAATATGTGATATGAATTCCTGAAGATTCCGATATCTGTTATTGTTATTTGTTATTTGTGTTTCTGTATAAGATATGTTTCCCACTAAGCGTAAAGCCGCGGTTTTAAATCCGTGTAGGTCTGAAGAGAGCGTCGGCAAACATCCGCGCTCTGACTAGGCCCGACACGCGTAAGGGTTCCTTTACATGTAGGTTCCATGCTTTGATTTGTAAATGTAAAAGTACAGTTTTGTATTTGTAAATGGGACTCGGTAAATGTGTATAGATTTTGATGGACACCACTCCGGTGGTAGTTCTTTTGATATTTTGATTTTGTTATAAGATGTGGGGCCGCTACCTGGTACGGTCGAGTTTAAAAAAAAAGGTCTAGTATGGTCGCTTTTGAACTCGGTTCGGATCACTTGTCGGGTGGATCGGGAACGAGGGTGTGACATAACTGCTATAGTTGATTAGGCGGCTTGTTATTGATGCGGATGGGACCTTGTGAGGAGGGACAGTCGCATTATCATGGATAGGCGAGGCGGGTTTTGCGTGGCAGGACCGTGGGGCTTATGAGGTGTTGTGGCGGCCAGGAGTCGAGGAGCGTATGGGACGTGAGGGACATCGTGCGCTCCAACTATCCCTTCTTGTTCGACGGGGAAGGTGCGTTTTCCAATCATTAATGTTTTAAATGATTGTTTCATATGCATGTGTTTGAATGTGTATGTATGCGAAAATTTTGGGACGAAATTATTTTAAGGGGGGGAGAGTGTAAAACCAGTGAAAATTTTAAATTTAAATTTTTCAGAAAAAAAGGGGCAAAACGGTAATTTACCGGAATAGTCAAAAAAAAAGTCCGGTGACACATGGCGAGTCATGTGGGTGACCGTGTGAGTGACACATGGCAAGCCATGTGTCACATTACATAGCAAGGCCTATGCATGTAGGACACATGGCAAGACATGTGTGTGGCACATGGCATGTCATGTGTCAACATGCATGTCACGCACTGAGGAAGCCTATATATATGGGAAACTCCAACGAATTCGGTTAAATGAAGCGGCAAGGAGAAGGAGGAGGAAGGGAAAAGAGAAAAGGAGGAAAGGAAAGGAGAAAAGAAAAGGAAAGAAGAAAAGAGAAGAAGAAAGGAGAAGAAGAGAGGAAAAAGAAAGAGGAAAAGGAAGCGGTGTTGCACAATGAACAGACCTGGATGGAAAAGAACCCGGAACTGCACTACAAGAGGTAGGTTTCCTCCTACTCTAGTTATTTTACGCCTAGGGGCCGTGTAATGGCCTACGGGTTTCGTCCGGTTTTCGGGTGAATTTGTATGTTGTGTGGTTTATTTGTGATTGTGTGATGGTCAAAGACTGGTTTCATAGGGTTTCGGGACTATCCGAAACCGAACATTGTGTTCCGGGACAGCAAGATCCCGGGTAGAATGGCAAACAGGTGTGCCTAAATTTCCACACACCCTTGTGAATTGGCCGCATCAACTTCGAATGGTCATAACTTTCCCTTCCGAACTCCGATTTGCATGTTCTTGGACTCTACGGAAAGATCGTTGAGTCTAGAATGTAATAGAATGAAGTGCTCAACCAAAACGTGGGCTGAACATTGGGATTTGGGTCCGCAGGACAGTTGAGGAATGTGGTCGTTCTAGGTTCGAACTACTCTTTTGGAATCGGTTTGTATCACGAAATGCTTAGAGGCGCGTATGGTCACGACGAGGGGTGCATGTTGGATGGTTTGTGTGGTATTTACAAAAGCTGGACTTACTGGACTAAGTCAGTTAATTTTGAGCCAAACATGGCCGGATTTATGGCGGGGAATGACTAATGTGTGTTAGTGCCAAAAATTGAATAACATGCTGAATATGTGAAATTATGTGATATATGTGTGATAAAGACGGAAATAATTATATGCATTGGGCTGTATGGCTGACATACTATGTCTCAGCTTGGGAATATGAATTATGACATTACTTGCCTAAGTAATGGTTGGAATTATGTTAATACACACTTGAATGATGTGTTGACATTAATGAACTGAATGATAGGAAAAAAAATGTAGTGCATGCTTATGTGATGTACTGATTTGAATGTGTGGAATATTAACTTGTCTGCATGTATGTTGATGTTGAACTAAATATATGAATGTTGTATTACGTGGAGCATGATTGTTCTAACACACACCAGTGTACGGTGTGGAATGTCCATGTAGAGGTCTTCATACATTGGTCTGCGTGGGTTTTACGATCTGATGCTGAGTGCGTCACGTTGGTGTCGCGTAACACTTAGCATTACATGGGTGTGTGTACATGAGTGCTTGATTTGGCATTACGTTTAGTCTTTGAATCGTGTGCGGCAGGAATGGACGAAGTCAATTGAGTTCCACAATGTTAAATGGAAATGGAAAACGAATAGTGTCGTGCATAGCAAGTAGGGGATAGACATCCCCTCGAGGGTGAAAAGCACGGCAGTTGAACAACGTATCCATTGTTAGCAGAAAAATGTTGGGGTGTAAGGGGGCCATAGCGATGGGACTGAGAAAGGTTTTGTTGACCAGACCTGCGAAGCGATTAAATAAATATCACATAGACTACGGGTTGTGAGATGGAATCGGGGCCGGCTTCGGTATTGATTTCCATTGGCCGCTTTATTGGGTGTGCGGTCGGAGGTTGACCGTTACGCCAGGGCATGTAGAGTGTCGTCTCATACATGCATGTAGTTTTTCCATGATAGGACAACATGTATGCACGGATTGGTTGTTGGTTTGACTGTGAAATGATCATTTGCATGTGCACCTAGGTGGGGAAGTAGCCCTTGTAGGATTTATCTCTGCGGGGTTAGCTCACCGATCGTGGAACCCCTCTTTGGGAAGCAGGGACAGGTACAAGACGGATGGCGCTCACGGAGGCCGGGATTGAGCGGGCGGGTTGTACCCTTGATTCATGTTTTGTATATATTAAAGCAGACTAGTTTTAATATGTTTTTATATTAAGAGTGATGTAATAGCTGGATGCATAGAAATGTGTGGTTTTGTAACCGTATGGACGAGTATGGATGATGGGCCCTATTGGGTCATCTTACTCATGTATGGGTCTCATGATATGAGACACACAGGTCTCCATAGGTTGACGGTGGTTAACGGGACCCCCAGGTTTTTGGGGTTGGGGGTCACAATATATATATTGCTAATATACTTGCCTATGAAGTTCCTGACAACTAGTCCTTAAGTATCTTGCTGACATAAATGTTTAGCAATTGACCACACTATAAGCATGCTAACATCAGACACTTGAGCCACAAACTCAAAGTAGCACTACAACCCCTTATTTTAAGAATTTTTGAGAAAAATACAAAAATTTTGAATATGCTTTATCTTCGAATATCATCCTTCTCCTCCATAAAGATGTTTAGGGTAAGAACAAAATTCTAAAGCAGTAACAAAATGGAAGAAAAATATCCAAAGGAGCAGCTTATGGGTCTAAATAACAAATGCAAGGTTTGCACGAGCTTTTTATAAAAGGTCTTGAAAAAAAAATACCAAATGGAAGCTTGAGCAAACAAATTCGAGGCCCATTATGCTTAGACATCCCAAAACAAAACAAGGCAAAAATGCATGAACGTAGGAAAGAGTCAATATTGCAGTTCAAGATGAATGTGATGAAGAAGAACATCCAAATGGAAAGCTTGAATTAAACAAAATTACGGACCCCGTTATGCTTAGACATCCAAAACAAAACTAGGCAAAATGCATGAACCTGTAAGGAAAGTCCACATCCACTATTGTGTAAATATTTGATGTCAATTCTTTAAGGGAAAATTCCCTTAAGACACATGCCTGTAATTAAAATCAAGGAAACATATTTTTCTCTAAAATTAGAATTGCAGAGTTTGTTATGAAAGAAAAAATTAGGTGAAAAATGAGGAATCAAGTTCTAATCCAACCTAAGTGTTGAAAAAAGGCTACATAGTATTACAAGGTTTGCAACATTAATGCTGTTAAGGTGCCCATGCACCTGCATCCATGCTACACATGGATATTGTCGGTGTTGAGGAAAACTATGACTGATATAGGTCATGACATAATTAGGATCAACAGATGATGAAAGAAGATTGGTGCATTGCGTGATCACGGTTGATTCCGCCTAGCAAAAGAGTGGAATTTGTAGTATTAGATCAATCTCAAGTTATCAAACTTCAAAAGATATAACATTTTACTTATTAACTACCTAAATTCTCAAAAGAATCTCCCAAATGCATCCAATCATCAAACTAATATACTTGGTCACTAAGATTCACCAAGTAAAGAATTAAAATTACATATAGATATGACAGTTTTTTTAACCAAAAGGTTCTCAAGACCCATGAACTGGATCAAATTGCACACAAGTTCCTATTTCTTGTAATCTCAAGTTCCACATAGCCATACACAACAAAAATGATATTCATATCACAAGCATTATGATGTAAATCAAAATAACAAGCAAAAAGTTTTCATGTCACATTTATAAGAACATAACATGGGAAAAAATCCCAAGGCTTGAGGAGGAAAATTAAATTGTATAATAAAGACTTATATGGCAATAATGATTTTTTATAGGGTTTTTGAGAAGGGTAAGGATGGATGTGCCAAATTGAAATCCATCAATAATGATAAAAAAAAAAAAAAGAATAAATGACTTGAGAGAATAGATGATCTTGATGTCTACATAAATGGAAAGAATTAGAGATCAAGAGCAGAAACGAAAATTGAAGTCTAAATATATGGCAACTAAATGAACCATGGATGGAACGCAACTTATCATGTCTCAATTAAAAATAGCTGCAAAATTCAATAAGATTAGTGTGTCTCTTTGGAGTAAAAAATTCGAATTTAAGTTATAAGAGAACCAAACCAGTTTTCTTTCTATAGGGAAAAGGTCATATGACTATTAATTGGGTTACTTTATTCTGATACTAAGTATAGATAGGTAACAATATCATTTTAAAATTTTATAGAAAACATCAATTATATTAATAACATCTAACAAAAAAGTATACGAAAGCAACACAATGTACACAAATGCACCACAAAAACATACCAAGTACACCCTCCCCATACCCACCCTCCAGATTTTGCTACTCAATAAATAATGACGATGATAATTATTGTTATGATCATAATAAAATGATCAAATTTTAACTTTGGCCTACTATGGTTCTAGGTGAGATACTTGAGAATCATTTACATCAAATCCAAATCATTATAAAGAGAAAATCAATGAAGCTAATGATATGTAGAAGATTGTACTTACTGGTTTCTACATAGAGCTGGAGCTCATTTTTTGGAGTCCCTTGCAAACTGGTTTGAAAAGGTCCATCCAATACAGGTAAGAACAGAAAGTAGAATGTTTTTTCAGTGGTCGGATTAGAAGAATTCTCATCATGGATGGCATACTCTTCTCTTGCTTCCAAGAGAAGCATTTGAGTTTCCATTGGAGTTTTGCTCCCGATTTTCATACTCGTGGTATAATCCACCAAAGTTTAACCTTAAAAAGGCACATGAACTTGTATCCTCTGCAATCATCACATAAAAAAAAATGTAACTCTACAAGAAAAAAACTTATCAAAAAATAATTTATTCCACATTTGGGAGACAAATGATATCATTACTTCTCATGGAAGCCATTTTTAGATAGATAAGGGGTAGAGGCAGAATTGACTATGATTATCTCTTCTTCTTTTTTTATATAAATAAGAGGCTGAATTACAATCCGAATGACAACAGCCACAATAATAAAAGTCAAGCTCCTGTAGCACATAACAAAAGGTAAACTTGGTCATCTGAATATCTTTCTACTGCGCTATAAACCACTCAAAAGAATCTTAAAGCTCAAAATTACACAACATCCAAGAGATACTTTAAATATTTTTTTTCTTTTTAGACTTAGTGTGTAGAGTGGTAGCGGAAGAATTAATCTTTCCTTGAGCATGATCAATAGTTAGAGAGTCAACATGATCAAGGAAAATATGGCACATCCAATTATGTCCAATCATATGGTCCTCTATAACAGCTCTGTAAATAATAACATTTCCATATCTCCAGAATAAGGAAATATTGATATCATATATTAAATATGAATTGCCCCTCTGAGAACAAAATTCCAATCATTCTCTTGGGATATACTACTTGGTATTCAAAAATGAAATATGAGAAAGCCCAAACACAGCCTAAAAAGTACAATGCCCAAAGTCATGAATTGAAATTCTTATTTACTATTAAAAATAATCACATTATCACATGAGAAACAATTTTGGATAAAAGGTAAACAAATTAAGAAATGGAGGATTTAGAGGGAGTAGAGGGAAACAAATTAGAAGTTTGAACTAACAGATTTGTAAGGAAAATGAATTAAGAAAGGGATTCAAGAGATTATAATAAATATAATCCACCCAAAAGTTAGTGAATTTGGATGGTATGCATTTTCACATACAAAAATATATTTCTACATGCCTGTTTTCCTCATTCATGTTTTACTTTAATACCAAAATAGAGGTTATGCCTATGTTTATGACAAAAAATGGGCGAGAGAAAACAAATCATACAAGGAGGAAAGAAAAAGTGAGAAAATCTGAATACATTTAATGATAATAAATTATTTATATACCTACTACATTCTCATTTCCAAAAAATATTAAATTTCCAGCTAATTCCAATTATATTTTATTCTCTTTCCTTTTTAATACTGAAATCAGGGAAAATCTTTGCCCTCATTTTTTCCTTCTTTCATGAGTCATTTCTTGTACAAAAGCTAGACGAGAAGATCTCCTTCAAAACTCATAATGAACATAATGAAATAAATTCATCCCCTTTTTAATCAAATATAGTTTTTTACAATATTGGGGATAATTCATTCCTTTCAACCAAATGAACCAGAAAACAACAAAAATCCGATGGGAGCTAGAAGGATGTCAGCGGAACTCCCCCATGTAAATCTTGCTAATGGGTTTGAGATGAAATTGCTTGCTTCGCTTTTAAAAGTTATTTAATTAAAAGGGAACAATCTATCAGTCCCAAAATCATAAAATCAACCATTTTCATCTTGCATCTTGAAAAGTATGCATTTTAAACATAGATGTCCATCTTCCTCTTCCTCTTCCTCTTGATTATTATCTTTTGTAAACTCTAAAGAGGGAAAGGAATCACCAAATAAAGAGAAGAATACATTACCTAAAAATGTCTTGACCTCCCAGAACAATCACTTGAAGAAAAATCCATATATTTAACCAATTCGAAATTAACGAAAAAGATGATGTGATAAATATCAAACATTAAAGGAAACAAAATACCATAGAGAGAGAAAAAAGAAGAGGAGACAAACTTTGCGTTTCAAAGAACATAACCTAAAATAGTCAAGAAGAGGCTAGTAACAAATCTCTCTTCACATAAACAAGAACGACATACCTTTAATCTCTTTAACCTTGTTTGTGCAAAAACCTAACATCCACAAATCCAAGCTTATTCTCATAGAACTCCCCTAAGAAAACTCAATCTCCACGACTCAGGAAACATAATAGTGTAATATAATCAACATAAATGATTCAAAAAAATTAGAGAGATATTTACATGAATAAATTAGAGATTCAGAGGATTAAACCACTACAATAGGTACTACTACCACCAGTGAACTCAAGGAAACAAAGGATAAGAGCTTCTCTCAGATGATGTCTGAAGATGAGTTGGGTGGATAGTATATTTCCTGATGAAAATTCGATTGTAGTTTGTCGCTTGAGTCATTAAGGAACTCGCCTACAAGAGTTTTTGTGAGGGTGTCGGGTTTAGGTGGGGTTTGTGGTTTGCAAGTATTTATATAATGGAATGAAGAAAGTTGGCCTTCTTATAGGCTCACTGATTGACCACCACAGCCATTATTTCTTTCCATAAGAAGCCAAGAGTATGTCTTTTGGCCCAAGTGTCAATAATAGCAATTTTTATTAATAAGCAATGACGCTTTTTAAAAGCGCCATCAATTTGAGCGTCATTAACTTGAATTTTTGTAGTAGTGGTTGGAAATACGAGTTCCATACAAATTAAGAACTCGTTTCTTGAAAAGACGAGTCCAATACAAATTAAGAACTCGTCTGTTGAAAAAACAAGTTCAGTGTAAATATAAAATTTGTCCGTTAAAAAACGAGTTTAGTACAAATTTAGAACTTGTTTATTGGAAACATGAGTTCAATGCAAATTTTGAACTCATTTGTTTAAAAAACGAGTTTAGTGCAAATTGTGTAAATGGGTGAGGATTAAAAAATAATTTTTTAGCTCATGTCGCAACATGTGCTACATTTTTAAATATGCATTATTTTAATAGATATTTATCAAATTTTTTTTTTAAAAACCTTCCTGGAGGCAGTGTTAAAAATATCGGTTTCAACGGATATATATATCAGTACTTGGATTTTACGAATATATCAGATATATCGGAGATATATCAGATATATCGGAGATATATCGGTGGATATTTTTACATGAATATCGATATATCGTAAATTAACAAAAATACTTTGAAATTCATGGAAATACTTTGTAAAAGTGTAATAATGACATTCATAATTAAATATAGACATTGATATTACATTGCTATGGTCTTTCACCACCAAAACGAAGATCGATGTGGCTTCATTACAACATTTGATGAAGGGATCCCATCTTGGTGAAGACAATACTCATACCAAGACATAGTGTTCCAATAATATTGATTATAAGATCGAACATGTCATGCATAAATGTATTGACTTGTACCCACAACCTCTCCATGGATAGGAAATTTGGGGTTCACCCATATGCTTGTTTTATCCTTGTTGCATTTGATATGCAGTTTGGAATGACATTTGTGCATCATAAGGATAGTTAATCATTCCATATTCTGATAAATCTGAAGGATCTTAGAAGAAGAGGTGCCGTAACTCATTGTGTAAAAGAGGAAAAACGCAGTGGCATCATTGGATAAATCCATGGTAGTGTCAATGCTCATTGACTCCAAAACTGGTCAGCGAATCCTCGTGTGTTGTGTCATCCTTCTTATTAAACCTCACATGTGGCTTTCCAGCGACTCCCGATGCACGGACTGACTCTCCTAGATCCATGGTCTTCATCATGTGTAACATGTGTTGTCCACCACCGCCACTGCCGGGGTGTCTTTGGCCACCCCACGAAACCCACAGTCGTTACTTCAATAACTAGAATCCCTGAAGCGAAACGTATTACTTCTTTGAAAACCCGTATAAAAATTTATCTTTTCTAAACTTGTGATTTTGCAAATTTGATCATCATAAACCACCTAAGTACTATCTAACATATATCTGATTTACATTTTCAAAATATGGCAACCAACACACTCATCCAAAGAGCCTCGGGCTCATCCATTTCTAAAAACAAAACTATATGCATACATACTCAAACATGCAAATTCAAGTATTTCCTTACCTGAGTTATTTAATACAACACTTATATTAGAGTCAGGAGATCTGCTATGTCCCAACGTCAGGCGTGCTGTACCTAGAAAATAGTTTTTAAAAAACGGGAAAATAATAGGTCACTTGAGCTCAGTGAGTGTATGCTTTATAAAATGCTTGTTTTTTCTGAAAATATCTCAAAACTGTAAAACTATATTTTACAAGACATTTTCCAAAAACTTTACTTGCTTTGCTATAAAATTTTCTAAAACTTTTCAAAAACTGTTTGCTTGCTTTGCTTTAAAATTTTATAAAAACAATTCATAAATGCGGGAGCCTAGGCTTCGACCACTTGCTTTAAAAGATTCTAAAAACTTTTCATAAAATGCTTGCTAGCTTGCTTACCAGTGGTTGATTTTAAAGCGTATGATAGTAAAATGCTTATAAATCCAAAGATCCAACCAGCTATGGAGTGCTTTCTTGCTTGTTGTACCCTATGAAAGTAAACACGGGGCTGAAGCTTGGCCGTCTTGGTGGAAGGACACAGGTCCAAATCACCTAGGTGGAAGGGCCTTGGCCCACATCACCTTTAGGTAAATATGGTGGAAAGAAGACAACGGTCTCGTCACCATATAATAGCTAACACGTAAGGCCTGTTTTATAAAACATAATTTTTGCTTGCTTGAAATATGGTTTAATACTTTAAAACCATTACTTGCTTGAAATATGGTTTAATACTTTAAAACCATAACATACCAGTGTAAATGATTTATAAATAATACGCTAGTATTTAAAAATAAAGTTTAGAACACTCACCTTCCTTTTATAATAATTGAGCACGACTCCACAATTTCTCCTTCCATTGTACCACACACAGTGATGTATTAGATCCACGCACGTCAGGCACAAGCGAGCAATTTGCACACTTTGTACTCTGATTAAAATTTCGGAAAATATGTGGGCCCCGAATGTCATTCACGGGCATATGGCTATATTCTGGAACTCGAGGACTTTACTTAGAGTAAAAACACCGAAAACATTTAAGAAAATTATGGGAGCTAATCTGAATAAAATCCTGAAATTTCAATAAGCGTAAGCAGTCCGAGTCGGCCGGAATTTGTTTGAAAATAGTCCCGAAATTCTAAAATTCTAAACTCAATCAAAAATTTTGGGGCCCAAAGTACAGCATCTCACGGGCTGTAAGAAAATTCCAAGCCATTACATAGCCTTTAGAATCGAAATAACACAAGTAGGAAAATTTCCTACCTCTTGAAGTTTGACGAAAAACCAAGATTTTGATACTTACACATAGCTCTCGTCGCGTAGTGCAACTTTACCTTCTGCTCCGATAAAAATCTACGGTCCGATTTCCGTAAATCTAAGAAAGAAACAAAAACCCATTTTTGTTTTTCTTTTTCTCTCTCCGTCTCTCTACTTCATGCTCCCGTCTGTTCTCATTTTCTCACCTTTATTGATTTTATCCTTTTATTATTATTATTATTATTATTTTGATACATAACTTATATTGCCTTATTAGTGCATTTACGTCCAAAAAATTTTATTTCTTTTGATTCAATTATTTTATTCGAACTTTAACTCAAACTATTTTCGACTTAGGATTTTGTAAAATCTAGTCATAAGATGATGTGATTTATCACCCAAATTAAGTAAAATATTCAAGCGTCTCGAAATTAAATGAAACTTTTACGGGTCACTAGATTTGTGAGGCAATTTAACGTGAGAAGTCCATTTCATCATCCGAGATCTAGAGAATTTTCTAGGCTTCCCTGAACCATTATGACAATTTATTATTATTATTATCTTTTGAAATTTCATAATTTGTACTTTCACCCCTCCACTTTTCTTAATTGCAAAAGTGCCACAATGCTTTGAAAACTTTATAATTTCATCCTTAAAAACAACTTTCAAAAATACTACTATGACACTCAATTAATTAAGGAAGCCCTTGGTGCACATATGCGACCCTACGGTTACACATACCGTACACCCTCTTGGGACGGGGCGTTACAAATCCTCCCTCCTTTAGAACATTTCGTCCTCGAAATGAACAAACTAAAGTCAAAGGAAAGAAAAATACCTCATTCGGAAAATAATTGGGGATACTGACGGCGCATCTGAGCTTCTGGCTCCCAAGTAGCTGCTTCCCTCTCGTGATTCTTCCATAGGACTTTAACTAAAGGAATCACCTTAGTCCTCAACGCTTGTTCCTTGCGATCTACAATATGCACAGGTGTTTCCTCATAAGTCAGATTCTCCTTTAGTATAGCTGAAGCTCTCTCGGCTATATAGAAAGGATATGAGACGTACTTCCTTAACATCGACACATGGAATGTGTCATGAATCCTTGATAACTCTAGGGGTAACTTCAACTTATAAGTTACTGGCCTCACCTTACTCACAATCTCATAAGGTCCTATAAATCTCGAACTGAGCATACCTCGCCTCCTAAATCTTAAAACACCACTTCAAGGGAAATCTTCGGGGGAGAGCCCGGTCACGATCTCGAGCTCTGAGTCTACTACGACGATTGTCAGGTATAACTTTACGTCTATCTCTTCTTTGTCTTCAAGTTATCACAGGACAGCTTTCACTCTGAAGTGAGTACACTAATTAGACTGTCGGTCTCTCCCTCTCTGCTTGAGTGGAAGATAACTTTGATCTCATATGAGACAAAGAACTCTGCGGTGCTACTCGAGGCATCTGCTCTGACAGTAGCACTCTGGATGGTACTCAATGAAATACAGTCGTAGTCCTTAATCAACTCCAAACCATCTTCTTTGCCTCGGGTTTAACTCTTTTCACGGGTGAAAATATATTGAGACTCTACTTGATCATAAAGATCCTGCAAGAGGAACACCATATAAGTAATGTCTCCATATCTTTAGAGCAAACCATTCTTGCAAGCTCTAAGTAGGTGTGTGGGGTAATTCACTCCTCATGCTTCTTATTTGTCTGAGGCATATGCAATCACCTTATCATTACGTAAAAACCTGACCAAGGCCTTGCGGAAAGCATCCTTGTAAACCACGAGCCCATCTCTCCCATTAGTAAGCTAGAACTAGAGCTAAGTCAATCACCAACACAGCTAACAAACTGCTAACAGCGAGGCATCACAATCCATACTTAACATGCTCTGTATCGGCAGTCGGTGGGGCTGCTATCTAGAACCCCTTAACAAACTTCTGTGCAATACCTGCTAAACCCGAGAGCTTCGACCTCGACACATTCTTAGTGGTTTCCATTTACCCCTGACTTCCATTTCTAGGGATCCACACTCACCCCTATGAGATCATGACCTGGAATGCCACCATGTCAAGCCAAGCGGCACTTACTCAACTTATACAAGCGCCGCTCATAGTCTGTGATGAGCTTAAAAGTCATCTATTACAGTCCATTTTCTGATCTATTTTTATCTAAACAAGACTTGTTTATGTGTAGTGCTGGAATAGCAAAGCTTGTTAAATGGCGAAATTCAGAAAAAGAGAATTTTTGCAGAAAAGAAGCGAGAGATTGGATGAGCGTTAATGAAATAATTGGCTGAAGCAGTTCGTGAGAAAGTGCACAGGGTGAAGGAACCTGATGTCGTAAAGCTTGGCGGCCGATAAAATGCATATCCGGGTTGCAGCGATGAAAACTCTGCGTCGGAAAGCGAAGCTTACTTGAAGAGCGAGCGGGCTGAGGTTAAAGCTCGGTGGAAACGCGGAAATGAAGAAGAGAAGACTTCGCGCCGCGACATACGGATGATGTGGTGACATCGACGATGAATTAGCGGCGGTCGACATCGGTGTGCGAAAAAGAAGTCACGACGAGATCGGCTAAAGAGAAAGGTCGCTGACGCCGAGGAAAAGTGAAGGAAATAAGCAAGCGATTACATGGCTCACGGATAAGCGGCTGAGATTAACGGAAGCTAAGGGAATGATGTCGCGGCGACATACCGTGATGTGCGCGACAAGGGTTGATGTCGCGACTCGGAATGGAGGTCGCGACAAGAGAATCGCGCCAAAGGCTATGACGGGCTTGGTGAGATGAAGTGAGGTAACTAAAAGTTGTTGTCGCGACGGAAGGGCGGGTCGACATCAATAGCGACACGATTGAAACGCTGCGAGGGGCATGAATTGATGTCGCGACGAGGGATTGATAATAAGCGGCGGCCCGGGATTTTCATCAAGTGAGGCTAACGAGCCATAAGAAGCTAATGTGCGACGAAGTTATTGTCGCGACATCCAAAAGCGATGTCGATTATGGAACGCCAAAGTTCCTTAAGGCGATGTCACGACAAGAAATTGGAAATTACCGACAGGAAGCAACCCGGTGAAACTGCCGAGGCATAAAGTGATTTCCGCGACAAAGGATCGATATGGCGACATCGGCGGAACATCGATTGAAATTTGCGATTTGTTTAGTTGATGTCGCGTGAGAGATTGATCATCGCGACCTCAAGAGCGACCATTTGAAACTCTGCGAAGGCGTGGGTGATGTCGCGACAAAGATGATGTGGCGACATCGCCAGACAACGATTAAAGAGCGCATAGACTTAAGTTGATGTCGCGGCGTGAGATCGATGTCGCGACATGGATGATGTCGCGCGGCAAGGGATTGGTCGCTGACGAGCGGTAACTTGGGCGATCCACTTGAAATCCATAACGAATCGTTGGGATTAGGGCGAAACCACTATAAATGCGGCTTCCGAAGAGGAAGCGGCTTAGGCGGTGACACGGGCGAAGATGCAGGGGGTGAAGGCTCATTCTTTATTTTCTTTTTAGTTTTTCTTTTTCTTTTCTTTTTCTTTTTCTTCGCCCGATGTTGATAGTTAAATTAGATTAGATTTATCGTTTCATTTTTCGTTTTTAATTTACGGATGCAGGTGTTGTCGATTTTGAGCGAGAAGGCGAATGCGGGAATTTATTCTTTTCAAATTACTATCTGGAATGTTGAAGTTCAGACAAATTTCTAGAATTCAACTCTTCAGTTTCGAATTGTAGTTATTCTTATGATCAGAGGAATGATGTAACGTGTAATTCGATGGTGAGGAATCCGGCCATTAGTGAATCGCATAGTCGAGAAATTATCTTTCTTTGTGATCGTTCGGCGATTTTTTTTTAATTTCCAATTATGAATTTACTTACGGTGTTAGGTTTACTATTTTTGATCACGAATATCGGAGTTTCTTATACAGTTATAAGATTTGTCTCATTAACTCTACGATTCGAGAGGCCTCTACGAGTGACCTGAGGCGTTTGAGGAGTTATGACAATTACTTGAAGGGTATATTAACTGCTATTTGAGATCCTATTAGGCTTTTAAGTTTACTTCGATAAATCTCTTCTCACTTGAAATCGAAGAGTTGAATGAGTTATCAATTTAAACAAGCGAGAGTTCACCTCGGTCGAATAGTGAGGCGATCAGGTGTTGGGTGGATAATCAGGAGGGTGATCTGATGCAATTTTGAGTCATCTGGAGGTGTATATCCTTGTGACCGATAACTTGGGCTAGTTTGATCCATAAAATGGGTATGAAGTATTCGCGAAGAAAAATACTGATTATTAAGGAAATCCCTTTTAAAAGTAGTTATTTAATTTCCCGTCTTCGAGAGAATCAGAAAATTAGATAATGAAATGTGAAGGCGGAGAGATCCAAATTTTTATCGGCAAACGCCTTGGACAGATTTTTAAAACCTGAAATATTCAAGAAGTTTTATCGCATTAACTACGAATCAGTACTTCACTATAGTAGTATACTGATGTGTCCTCCGAAAGATAATTATTCAGCTTCCATTTATTTCTTAATCTATCTTATTCTTATTCTTTATATTCCGCTTTATTTGATTGTTCATTTATTTTACTCATGCGTATAATTTCCAAATCTTCTGCCGGACCCAATATCACTTTATGGCTCAAATAGTACTTTGAGCTCGGAGTAGTCGTGGCAGTTGATTTAAAATTCTTGAGATCTCTGTGGGATCGATATCTGGACTTATATCCATTTTATTACTTGTCGACCTGTGCACTTGCAATATATCAGGCCAAAACCAAAATTGAAAATGATTAACTCTAGGAGATTTTAGGTCTCAACAAGTTTTATGGTGCAATTTCCGGGGATTAGATAATAGTCCTTTGGTAATTGTGCAACTAAATTCAGAGGCGTGTTTCTGTCCGAGGTCATCAAGTTTTATGGCGCTGCTAAGCCGGGGGATCGAAAGAATTTGATAGGATCAATATTCGTGAAGGAAAGAAGGAAATACTAATTTGACATTTAAAGAAAAAGAACAAAAAATAGTTTTTCAAGCAAAGGGTTCATTTTGACCACTAACCTACAACAAACCATATTGAATATATTTGTCGCTTTGACTAATCCTATTAATGGGAGTGTTTGCTTTCTTAAAAACTTTGGATGCATAGGAAGCCAGTAAAACTAATCCGATTCCAAATGATCTCCGACCAGAGAAAACACTTCGCAGCTTGAGAAAGACAAGGAAAGCAGAAAACACAACCATGGCAGATGAAAGACAGGATCAAACTGAGGGACACAGGACAACAGCCAGAAGACCTCCAATCACTGATACCATGGAGGAATTTTGGAAGCCTATCATTCAGGATGAATACCATGAATCGACGTACCTCGCATCGATGCCAACAACTTTGAACTAAAACTAAAGACTAATTACAATGGTGCAAAGAACACCAAGCATCGGGTCATCCTAATCAAGATCCTAATGAACACTCTGGGAGATTTCTCAGATGGCAAACACGCTTGTCGAATGGGGTGAGACCGAGATATCAGTTAAGTTACATCTATTCCCATTCTTTCTAAGAGATACAAAGAGCCCACATGGTATGAATCTTACCATGGTTATGTTGATACTTGGGAGGAGTCGGTAGAGAAATTATTCGGGGCGCATTCTTCCCCATCACTCACCTCGAAAGGATGGCGAAATCATTGTTTTTCTCAAAGAGGGGAAGATGAGAGCCTATATGTGGCCTGGGAAAGATTCAAACGGTTGCTGAGAAGATGCCCACATGGAATTGATCCTCAAGACCCAGATGGACATCGGTATCATGCTCGAATGATACGATCCAAGGGAACTAATATGCTTCATGTCAGGAGCATTCAAGCCGTAAAAGTTAAGCCGAGGAGGCTAAAGATCCGAGTAGAGGACCCGCAAAATGCACATGAGAACTCCTTATGAGTCTTCAAAAGGAAGTAGCAGAGGAAAAGGGATCATGGAGTTGAGCAAGATGAATGCTATGGAAGCAAAGTTGGATGCTATTATGCATCGAATGGACAAAACAAGAAAAGGAGGGCCGCATAATCGCCCATGAAGTAGGAGCGCTTGAAAAGAGTTGTTAAGAGGAAGTACGAAAGCTAATGAAGAACGCCTATGATGTCGAGGAGGTAAATACTTAGGTGAGCGCAGAGAAGTTACCATTTCAACCCAATCCTAACTCGCAAAGACATTATCACCTAAAGACTCAGAAATCCATGAGAATTTTTCATATACAGAGGGGCTTCAAGGCCCAAGGCGTGACAACCTCATCACATGTGGGTATCAACAGCCACCACACCTGCAAAGAAAGATCAACAAGAAGGAAATGAACATGTAAAATGAATATCGGTCGAGGAGGGCCCAATCTTTGAAGAACAGATGTCGATTTCATGGGGATACAAGAAGTCGTTTGAACCTCCAGAACAAAGTTTGCAAGAGTTGAAGCAATGCTACTAATTCCCAAATTTTCAGACCACCAAATGCATCATTGAAGAACTGAGACACAAGTAGGCAATTTTGCCCTAACCCCGCAAAGCCGTAAGAAAGATGCCTTCCTAAGTGACACAAAGAAAAATCCAAAAGACTCCGCATGGTCAGACACCGAGGATGCCGGGAAGGAAATAGAAAAGATGGAAGAAAAAGATGATAAAGAATAAAGAAGGAGTAAGACTGCATGTGGGAAGAGGTAATCGGAGAAAGAAAAAGAAGGAGAAGGGAAGAACATCCAAGATCTAGACCTCAGCCCCATTTCCACGTAGACTACAAACTAAGATAGAGGAGTTAGCTTGCAAGGTTTTGAAAACTTTCCAGGTTTGCGAGATCATGACGCCTTTTATCAAGTGGTAACTCGTATGCCACTCTATGCAAAATTTCTCAAGGACATACCGAGCAAGAAAAGAAAATAGTAGAGGAAGGAATAGTGAATCTCACCGCCACTTCCTGCAAGCAGGCAAGAATCGTAAAAGAATTCGCTTAAAAGATGAAGGACCTGTGGAGCTTTACACCCCTTGCATCATCGAGGAATTGAATTCCGTGAAGCTCTCTCGACTCAGAGCTAGTATCAATTTGATGCCTCTTTCTCATACAAGAAACTAAGTTTGGGGAGGTTATTCCCACCATCAAGCATTCTTCAAATGGCAAGATGTGATCGATGGTGAAACCTCAAGGAGTCTTGGAAGATGTGCTGGTCACTGTTGGGAAATTTGTTTTTCCAAAGACTTCCATCATTCCGACATGGAAGAAGATTCACAAGTACTCAAGCATCGGGAAGACCATTCCCTAGCTACTCGGAGCCGCTCCTCGATTGACATGCAAAAGGAGTTCTACCTTGAGGGTTGGAGAAGAAGCTGCTGCTTTTAACTTGATCAAAAGTATGCAAAATGTAGACATAGACAAGGAAAGCTGCAATGTAGCAGATTTTGTCTATACTTCCAACCCTGATGTTAACAATGATCAGACACTCAGCTTTTATCAATGAAAAAGAGATGAATTTCCAAGATACCTGAGATGTCTATTCTCGAATTTCCAAACAAAGAAGCCATTCTTAGAAACTATGATGAGCTTTGGAAGCAAACAAATGACAATAGAAAAATATTGAAAAGAGAAATTCATCAAGAAACCAAAGGCGTATGACCAGTTTTGAAAGAGTTGCCATGTCATTTAAAGTATGCTTACTTAGAATTACCAAAGAAAAACCAAGATCATTTCGCGCACTGATGTCAAGAACAAAGATTGCTGAAAATATTAAGGAAGCATAAGGAATCGCTAGCTTGGTCCATTGAAGAGCTGAAGGGTATCAGTCCATCAATTTGCATGCATAAGATTCTGCTAGAAGAGACTTCAAAACCATCTGTAGAACACTAAAGGAGACTGAATCTAGTGATGATGGAAGTAGTCAGAAAGGAGGTACTCAAATTGCTGAATGCTGGTTTTATCTATGCTATTTCAAACAAGATTGGGTGAGCCCAAATTCATGTGGTTCCAAAGAAAGGGGGTTTACTATGATCGTAAATGAAAAATGAATTGATTCCAATAAGAACAGCGTTGGATTGGGATGGAGGGTATGTATTGATTACGCGTAAAGTTGAATTCAAAGAACTTAAAAGATCATTTTTCTTTGCCTTTCATTGATCGATGTTGACAAAGTTAGCGTGACACCTCACTTCTTGTTTTCTCTCGGATGGGTACTGTGGATACAATCAGATTGCTATTGCACCGAGGATCAAGAGAAGACCATACATTCACATGCCCCTATGGTACCTTTTGCCTTCGAAGGATGCCATTTGGGCTATGTACGTCTACTATATTTCGTAGGTGTATGGGGATGTCATTCTCAGATTTGCTGAAGAAGTGATGGAAATTTTCATGGATGACTTCGATCAGGTATGGATCCAAATTTTTGATCAATGCTTAAACAACTGAAACAAGATTTCAAAGATGCCAAGACAAACAAACAAGACTCGAATTGGGAAATGCCATTTTATGGTGACGTACAGACACATAAAATTGCCATCGACTGTATGGACCAATCCAAGGTATCCATTATCAAACTCGACTGTCTACCACAAAGAAAAGGAGTAAGAAGCTTCGGGGCATGTCGGATTTTATAGAGATTCATCAAAGACTTCTCAAAATAGCCGTAATTCACTTATGCGCATTGTCGAGAAAAAGATACAAGGTTCACTTTGAAGAAACTCGCAAAGTGATGCTTAAAATCAAAATCGTATTGGTACAAGACCTATAATGGATGCACCGCACGGGATCAGGATTTGAAATAATGTGTGATGCCAAATGATTTTGCCATGGGAGTCAGGTTGGCAAAGAAAGAGAAAGTATTCAAAATATATACTATAAGGTAAGACTTTCAATGAAGCACAAGGAACTACTAACAACCGGTGTTGAGATGCCAGCCATAGCATTTGCTCGTGAAAATTTAGGGCAATACATTTTAGGATCCCATGTGGTAATTACACTCGATCATGCAAAGAATCAAATACTTTATGTCAAAAAAGGAAGCTGGGTTGATTGATAAGGCGGGAGCCGTCAAGGCAGGAGCTCGATTTGGAAATCAAGGATAAAGGATGTGACAATGATAGCCGATCACTTGTCAAGAGTAGAAAGAAGCAAAGGATGAAGAAGAAAATGATACACAGAATCAGATGAAAGTAATTGTTTAAGGGCTCTTCCCCAACTTCCATGGTATGTCGACATCGTGAATTATCTCAAGCCAGGAGTAATGCCGTAATTCAAACAACGTAAGAGGAAACCTTAACCGATACAGTATTATATTTGGGATGACCTACTATTATTCAAAAGAGGTACGACATGATAATAAGAAGATGTGTGCCGTAAAGTGAACAAGGCAACATTTTAAATGAATGCCATGTATCACCCATGGGGACATTTTTCTGAGAAAGAAATTAGCTTCACAAGATACTCCAATCGTAGATTTTATCGCCCACTATCTTCGTAGATTGTGTCGAGTGGGTTAAATTGTGCGATAGATGCCAAAAGATTGAAGACACAGCTAGAATGAAATGCCCTCAGAGGTATTTTCAGGATACAAATTTTTGATGTATGGGGGAATAGATTTTATGGGATCTTTCCTATTCATCATTCGAAACCTATACATACGGCTAGCAAGATTACGTTTTCCAAACGGGTGGAAGTAAAGGGCTTGTCCAAGGAATGATGTTAATACAGCTAGAGTTTCTCGCAAAGGAACATTGAAGGTGACTGGGAACACCTTAACTATCATTGCTGATGAGGGAACCCACTTGCAAAATATTTGCAAACCCATGAGCGGTGTATGGATTGCCACGTAACGAGTCATTTATCATCCCTGCACCAATGGACAAGGTAAATTTCAACGTGGAGATCAAAAGAATACTTGAAAAGATTCGTGAGCCTGCTGTGAAGGATTGGTCTTCCAAACTTGATAAGATGCATCTTCAGGCTTTCACAGATCGCATACAAACCCCCATCGAATGTCCCCATAGCGTAGCTGTTTTCTGCAAACCATGTCATCTACTCCTTGAATTGGAACACAAGGCAATGTGGGCCATCAAGAAGTTAAACTTCGATTTTAAGGCCGTAAGGAAGAAAGATCGCTTCCAACTGGCTCGAACTGAAGAATTAGAAATGAAGCTCTATGATAATGTAAAAATGCTAGAATATACAAAGACAAGACAAAGAAATGGCATGATCGTAGAATTTCGAGAAAAGAGTTCATAGCAGGGGAACAGGTTCATTGCTTAATTTGGGGATCAAATTGTTTCAAGAAAATTAAAACTAAAATGGAGTGGGCTATACACAAGGTGTCAAGTACTACATTTGGAGTGCTGACACTGAGGACAAGAGAATGGGAAAGAATTCAAGGTCAATGACGTGAGGTTAAAGCATTATCTAAACAGAAGAGGGAAATGAAGAACTCCAATCGGTTCTGCAAGGAAAAGAGAATAGTACCACAACAAGAAGTCCAAATGCTAAGGACTCAAAATCGAGCTAATGGGAGGCTACCCATAAGGATTTAATTTCTGATTTTAAGTTTTGAAATATTTTTCTTTTAGTTGCTGAAAATTAGGTCAGATTTGTTTTTATAAGGATAGATTTAATTTTTAGAAATCAATTGTAGTTTAATTAGATTTTTCTTGAATATTGCAGTGAGCTTCTGCAAGGTTTAAAGACATGAATGGCAAGCACCATAGAATAATTCCAAAGAACTTGCAAGAGAAGCTTCAAACATGAGAAAGAGGAGTAACCTTTTCCCTAACCCACCTCGTAGATATATTTGAATCGATTGTTAAATCTTTGCTCGTGAGACGCTCAAGAGATGCTCCGTGGTTAGGAACACAAGAGAATCCAAGGTTCCGAGATCACGAAGTTAAAGGGCTTAGGTCATGACAGAAGGTTATGTCGTGACAGAAAGGTTATGTCGTGACATGTTGATGTCACACAAAACATCGATGTCGCGGACTGCTTTGAAAGGGCAATTTGTGAGTATTAGCGAAGAAGGTATATGTTGGCGATTAACCACCCGTGAAGTCGCCGACAGAGAATTAAGTTTCAAATGAAAATGATGTCGCAAATACGATAATCAACAATTCCTGTGACCATCGATGTCGCGACAAACTTAGCATGTCACATATGGCACTCAGGTCGACGCTTTCACTCCCAAAGGGACTGCCGATGTCGCGACGTGATCGATGTCGCAACATACGGGATGATGCTCGGGGGGCGACTGAGGTCACGACTGAACGGCAATCCTGGGCCAGTCCACTTGAAAATCCATAATCAACGCGCTGGGATTAGACCCAACCAGAAACTCCTATAAATACGCAGCCTACCCTAAGAGAAGGCCACAAGTGACAATGCACGAGAGGTCTGGGAGTCAAGGCTCATTTTCTTTATTTTCTTTTTAGTTTTCTTTTCTTTCTTTTTTCTTTTCTTTTCTTCAATGTTGATAGTTAGAGATTAGATTAGATTTATCGTTTCATTTTTTCGTTTTAATTTCGGATCCGTGTTACGATTTGAGCAGGTTTAATGCGCACTCCTATTCTTTTCAAATTACTATCTGGAATGTTGACGTTCAGACAAATTTCTGGAATTCAACTCTTCAATTTCTTTAATGCAATTATTCTATGATCGAGAAAATGTCAGAGCGTGTAATTCAAGAATCAGGAATCCAAATTTTCCATTAAGTGAATGCTATAGTCGAAATTATCTTTTCCGTAGTCGCTTCAGCTAGCTTTTTTTTTTTTCACTTCGCTTATGAATTTACTTCCGGTGTTTGGTTTACTGCTTGATCTGAATATCGCTTCTTATACCCGTTATAAGATTCATTCTTCATCATTTCTGATTTCAAGGAAATCCTCCGAGGACATGCAGGCATTCCCGAGAGTTATAAACAATTGTCAAGGTATATTAACTCGCTTATTCGAGATCTGTTTGTTTTGGTGTTTACTCGATAAATCTCTCTTCACTTAAAATCAAGAAAGAGCTGAATGAGTTATCAATTTAAACAAGGTAGAGTTCACTTCTAATTCGAATAAGGAGGCCAATCCCGTGTTAGCCGAGATCTAATCAAGGAGAGGGTGATATATTCTAATTTTGAGGAAGAGCATCCCGAAGTCAGATATCCTTGCTTGACCGAGCAACTTGGGAGCTAAGGTTTATAGTCCATAAAATGGGGTAATAAGTATTGCAAAAGTTAAAATACCAAGATACGAAATCCTTTTAAAAGTAGTTATTTAATTTCCGTCAGAGAATCGTGAAAAATTAGATAAATTTAAATGTGAAGTGTGGAGAGATCCAGCTTTATCAAGCAAAACGCCTTGGACGTATTTTAAAACCTGGAATATTCAATAGTTTTATCAGATAATCTGGCTGTGAATTGGTACTTTCACTATAGTAAGATACTCGATGTGTCCTCGAAAGATACTATTCCGTTTCCATTTATTTTCTTTAAACTTATTCTTTATTCTTTATTCTTTATATTCCGGGCTTATTTGATTTGTCTACTATTTTACTCATGCTAGTATAATTTTAGCTTCTGCTGACCTAATATCACTTTATGGTCCAAATAGTACTGAGTTTCTGAGAAGTCGTGGTAACTTTGATTTAAAATTTTTATCTCGCGATCGATATCCTGATTCTTATATCCATTTTATTACTTGTCTAATTGCAATTGCAAAGATATCGTGCCAAAACCAAAATTGAAAATGATTTAACTCTAGGAGATTTTGTGTCCCGAACGTAAGTTTATGGTACTCGATTACAGATAATGGGCCCTTCGTAATCGTGGCAACTAAATTCAGATACGTGCTTGCCCTGAGGTCATCAGTCTGCAACACAATTATCAGGTGCTCTAAATGTTTCTCTGGGCTACCTGAATACACTAGGATATCATCGATAAAAACTATGACGAACCTATCCAAATACAACTGGAATACCCGATTCATTAAATCCATAAACGTTGCAGGGGCATTAGTCAAACCAAACAGCATCACCAGAAACTCATAATGTCCGTAGCATGTCCCACCATAGTTTCGGGGTACATCACCTCCTACACCTCAACCGATGATACCCCGCCATGTCTATCTTGGACATACTGAACCCCTTAGAGTTGATCGAATAATCTACTCCATCCTAGGAGTGGATGATCGATTGCGCATGGTAACTTTGCTCAATTGCCCTCAGAATTCATGTGACAACCGCAAACTCCCATCTTCTTTTTCACGGCAGAACCCGGAGCTCCCCACGGGATATGCTCGGCCACGAATCCCTTTACTCCAACACCTTCTAATTGAGCCTTAAGCCCTCAACTCTTTAGGAGCCATCCTAAGGAGGAATGGAAATGGGCTCAGTCCCTAGGATCAAATCAATGGTGAACTCCACCTCTCTTTCTGGAGGTAATCCTGCAATATCATCCGGGAATACATCTGGGAACTCTCTAACAACTGGAATCTCATCCACTATAGTCCCCTCCTTCCTTGTCTCCACCACATAAGCTAGATAACCCTAACAACCTTTACGCAACATCCTTTGCGCTGCCAAGGCGGAGATCATACTGGAAGATAACTCTCTACGTATTCCTCTGAACTTTACCTCCAATTTCCCAAGCCTATGCAACTTTACTTTCTTTTTATAACAATATAATGTGGCTCTATGGCGAGATAGCCAACCCATGCCGAGAACCACATCAAAACCTCTTCATATCTAGGCCACAAAGATCCTACTGGGAACCCTGTCCCCCACCAGGAACTCTACTATCTCTCGGGACACGATCTCGAGACTAATCCGATTCCCGGGGAAGGGAAACTCCCATACGAATTCCCTCTCTAATCGGATGGGTCTCTATCCGAAGTGATCTAAGAAAGGCCCGGATGCAAATGAATGCGTGGCTCCCGGTCCACGCTAATGTATATGCATCATGATCAAGGATAGAAATAATATCAAGAACTACATCCGAGTCAAGATCCGCATCTTGCCGAGTCACGCGATAAACCTCGCCCTGAGTAATACGGGTCTCTCGTCATCCCCGCACCACTGGGCCTAGCCTTCACGACTCCCTCTACTCACACTGCACCGGCCTCCGTCGGGAAACCTCTCCTTGAAGACCTTCGAAGTGCTCATCTCAAGTGGGTAGCTAGGCCGGCTACCGATGTCTCGCACCAATCAACCGAGGACACTAATAAAATGGCCTTCCGCCACGCTGAAACACCCCGCACTATATCTCCTACACTCTCTACGTGTGTCCCTCTAACACATATGGGCGTGCACGGAGGAATGCTCGGTGTCACTCTCGCAACTGGGCCTCATCGATCCCTAACTAGAGGCGCCCCGACCTGCACCTCACTTCTCTGTGAACTCTACCTCGCTTCGGCAGACCGACTAGAGCTTTGTCGAAAGAAGTGGCCCGGTGCACTCCTCGCACTTTCTCCCGCCCACTGATACATATCGAGTGACCTTTCAACCCCCTCGAGCTACCAACTAAACTCCCAACCGCTCGAGGAACCACAGACAAATGAACTCTGATTCGATGCTGTAATCTTGCTAAAAATTGCTTGCACTTCAGGACTTCATCACCTTGAATATATGTAACCAATCTGACTAATTATGAGAACATCTTCTCATACTGATAATCGACATGTTCTTCTCGCTTCAATTCGAAGAACCCCCAATCTTCGAATCCTTGTGACTCGAGGAAAGAACTGTCAAGAACTCAATAAATCAATCCCATGATATACCATCAAGATACCTCCTATCCACGGCATCCCACCAATCCTTAGCCCTATCTTCCATCAGAAAACTGGAAAACAAGACTCTCTGATCATCCGTGCAGCCCATAACTCCTTAAACCTTGTTTACTCCTGGCTCCCAACCATAACCAGCCGCCTGATTTTCAAGCACGTCATTATACGTGCTTGGCGCCTGCCAGGTTTTTATCGACTCTCCCTGTGTTCTTCAAGAACCTCTCTAGGTAGCAGCGGAGGCCGTAACCCGGCCGGGACAGTCGCATGGCTACTATCTAAGCAATCTATGCCACCGGCTTCTAACAGAAATCAACCCCGCACTCGAGCCCCCCGGGTGGCCCGTACGGTCCACCGACCGTCACTCCGAGGTCGATTCACGGAGGCTAAGAAGGGAACCAACTACGTGCTCATCTCTCTCAAGCACCGCAGACACCCGAAAGCCCCTGAATGACTCTCCTGACGACTGATGTTCCTCCGCTCGACATAGTGTCAGATACAAAAAATCAACTGCTTAATACTTTGAAACACTCCTTATATGTATGTACTTCTGAGTTTGAAAATGATGGTCAAGCAAGAGTGTAAAATAGCGTATACTTAAAACCAAGCAATGCTTAATAACACAGGTTTTGTAAGAACTGGCTCGGAGTACTTAACTTGTGTTGGTATCATTTCCTCAAGCCTTAGGTTATCGTGATACATGTGCCTGACACCAATCCTGAATACACTCCCCACCCCTACCACAATGCTAGTGTGCCCCTACTACATTTCCAACAACTAGAGAATCCTATAGCTTAAGTCAGACATTACGAAACCCGTATAAAATTTTTTCTTTCTAAACTCAGGATTTTATGAATTTCTCAAGATAACAAACGTGATACAGACATATCCTAAAACCCGTATATGCTAGCTACACTTTTCAAAATATGGCAACCAACACACTCATCCAAAGAGCCTTAGGCTCATCACATTTTCACAAAACAAAACTATGTACATACATATGTTCAACTAAACAAATTCAAAGTATTTCCTTACACAAGTTATTTAATACAACACTTATACTAGAAGTAAGGAGAATCCTAATATGTCCTGCGCCCAAATACCAGATTCGGAAAATAGTTTTTAAAACAAGAAAATAATGATCTAAACGAGGTTCATGAGTGTATGCTTATAAAATGCTTGCTTTTTTCCTCGGTAATATCTCAAAACTGCAAACTATATTTTACAAGACACTTTCCGTAAACTCCTTGATTTATTAAGTATAAAAAGTTTCTAAAACTTTTCAAAACTCGTTTGTTTCGCTTTTGCTTTAAAAGTTTATAAAACTTCTTTTCATAAACGCTGAGCCTAGGCTTCGATCGCTGCTTTTAAAAGTTTCTAAAAAACTTTTCATAAAATGTCATTGGCTAAGCTTACCACAAAGGGTTGATTTAAAACTATGTGTAAATGCTTATAAATCAATATCAATCCATCGAGGCCTTTTCGCTATTGCATTCTAGTAAACACGACAGCTTCAACCGTGCTGAAGCACCCGGGTCCACATCACCTAGGTGGAAGGGCCTTGGCCCACATCATCTTTTTCCGGTAAATATGGTGGAAAGACCTTGGTCTATGTCACCATATAATAGCTAGCACGTAAGGCCTGTTTTATAAAACATAATTTTTGCTTGCTTGAAATATGGTTTAATACTTTAAAACCATAACATACCAATGTAAATGATTTATAAATAATAAACTAGTATTTAAAAATAGAGTTTAGAACACTCACCTTCCTTTTACAATAATTGAGCACGACTCCACAATTTCTCCCGCCTCTGCTATTACTCTACACATTTGATGTATTAGATCACACATGTCAGCACAACCAAGCAATTTACACACTTTGTGCTACAATTAAAATTTTTAGAAAATATGTGGGGCCCAAATGCCATTCACAGGCATATGGCTAAATTCTAGACTCAAGAGACTTTCCATAGCCTAAAACACCCAAAAAACAATTTAAAAAATTATGTCCCACTGTATTTAATAAATCCTCGAAATTAACCCGAATCTGTCTAAACAATCTCAAATTCAACCCGGACTGTTCGAAAATAGTCCTGAAAATTCCTAAAAATTCCTAAACTCAATCCAAAAATTTTGACTAATCACGTGATCTCACGGTCAGAAGAAAATTCCAAGCTATTAAATAACCTTTAAGCTCGAAATAACACAAGTAGGAAAATTCCACCTTCTCTGGAATGTACCTGACAAAACCAAGATTTTGGTACCTACGCGGTAGCCTTGCCGTGATAGTCCAACTTCTTTGCCTTCGTCCGATAGTACCTAGATCCGATTTCCAGAATTTGAGAAAAAAACAAAAACCCATTTTTGTTTTTCTTTTTCTCTCTCCGTCTCTCTACTTCACGCTCCTGTTCTCCTTTTCTCACCTTTATTGATTTTATCCTTTTATTATTATTATTATTATTATTATTATTATTATTTGGATACATAACTTATATTATCTCATTCGGATCCGTTTCTATCCCTTTAAAATTTTATTTCTTTCGCTCAATTATTTTAATGAACTTTAATCAAGCCATTTCTAACTTTTTGATATTTTCTTAAAAATCTCATCCGAAGTCATCGGGCGATTTATCACCCGTAATTGTGAAATATTCCGAATCGCCTCTTAATTCAACGAACTTTTCTAGGTCAATAGATTTCATGAGGCCTAATTTAATCTGCTACAAACGCATTTGGCTATCCAGGATGTTCAGAGAATCTATAGGTCAAATCATTTCTGACAATTTATTATTACTATTATTATCCTTTTGAAATTCCATAATTTGTTCTTTCACCCCTCCACTTTTCTTAATTGCAAAAGTGTCACAATGCTTTGAAAAACTTTATAATTTCATCCTTAAAAACAACTTTAAAAAAACAATTACTATCGCACTCACCACTCAAAGAAGCCTCGTGCACATATACGGTATCTCTACTACATACCGTACGCCCTCTTGGGACGAGACGTTACATGTGTGAAATCATCTTCACCAGTGAATGGACTCAATGGATATTCACTTTGTTGTCGATCTGCATTATCCCCACCGTCATTTCCAGTATCACTACCATCATTGATCCCCCTCTCCTCTTGAGTCATCATAGCATGTAGTAGAAGTGCAATCGCGAAAATCCAGTCTACTACTATGTTCAACACTTGAATCAAAAAGAGGGTCGGTGGCGACAACAAAGTTGAAATGAGTCTCTAATCTCGGATTTCAAACTTTCACTATGAACTCTTCTGATAAAACCCGCTTAACATCTGTTATCGCTTTCGAACACGCGCAGCCGCGGATCAGATTTACTCTTCATCATCTAAATGAAGAGGTCTAACCCAATGGAATAATTGATTATCCTTTTCTTCACCAAACTCGGATGAAATGTCGAGTAAATCAAGGTAATCTTTTTAGGCAACTTTATCCGCCTCTGCCAAGATATCTCTCGTGATCTTTAGTTTCATGTTGTAGTAACAAAAACTAATTGTCGAGCCGAGGTGTTTTGTACCGATTTCTTTGTTTTGTATGGATCAAAGCAAATGTGCTCCACCCTCTCATGTCAAGATGATGCTGTTTGGGAAAGAACCTTAAGGACCAAATTCCTCAATGTGGGAACGTGGTTTCCATACATGAACCACCATTCTGCTGTAATAAAAATTACTAACATTCAAAATCTAATAATAACATGGTAATAGACTTTACTTTTAAACTTTTAACGAGAAACAACACTCACCGTAGAACCATTAAATTTTTGGATGCTATTGCTATCAATCACTAAATCCCCTTTTGGCATCTCGAAACATTATGTTATGAATTAAAATGAACTCTGACAAATCAATATATGTGTAAGTGTAACCAACAAATTGAATCAATTAATTAGAAATATAGCCTATCGATACCTTTACTTCCAATATTACCAAGACCTACAAGAATAGCAGAGAATTTCCAAATACTTCATGAACAGCTCGAGAGCTCAAGGTCACTACTAACTCTTGCGTCTATATTGAAATTTTGGATTAAGATAATATGCTACAAAAGTGATTTAGAATTAGTATGTGATAAAAGGAAAATAATATGCTTTAAAAGTGATTGTGGTATGGAATAGTTACCTGCGGCATGAAGAGAATGTTTGAAGGTTTTATCTCAACGATCTGCAATGATATTTTTGACCCATTCTTTGGCTTTGAGTGCATGTAAATTTTGCTTCATCACTCGAATCAACTCATACACAAATGGAGCATTGTCAATTACTGAATCAACAATTCAAGAACTATATAAGAGGCCTCATAGATTGACATCAAGTTAGAGACCTTCTCCCAATATGGGATGATTTCAAATATAGATCCTCTCAACCTCATGTCCAACAATCGTGTCCGATTCGCTTCAGAGATGCAACCATCTCTAATAAAGATCTCTTCCAAATCACTTCCCTTTTAGAAGACTACTGAGTGATGTAATCTGTCGCAAATATTTTGCCCCTAGACACAACATCTCCACCACAACCTTCTCATCGCTGCAAGCAACCAAACCATGATTGCAGATGAAGTCAGATCTTTCGTGCATCGCAATCCAAGCTCCAAACATTTTCTCGCTACTAACATCTTCGGCAAACATATAATGATGCAATGTGCTGCACATGGAGTCCAATATAAATTGTACTTCTTCATTAACAATTTCCCAGCCTTTACAAATGTTGATCCATTGTCTGTAACAATTTGCACAACATTTGCTTCGCCAACATCCTTTATCACGTCCTTCAAAAAACCATAAATGTAGTTGTTGTCTTTGGTATTATTCGATGTATCAACAGACTTAAGTAAAATTGTCCTTCATTTACAATATATGTAGTGACCCCCGAGCCCGGTCTGACCCGGTTGGTGGATCCGGACCGCAACCCCGGGGACGCTCGACTGAAGCCATCAATCAAATCCATTTATTCATAAACGTTGCTTCAAATTCAGGAAGCTAATTTCACTTTCTAGTGGCAAGCCCATAAACATTTACACATTCAATGTGCCCATAACATTTAACAAAATACATTTACAATGAAGGCGCCCAACCTTTCAAAATGATTTGCCAAAATAGATGTTCGTAGTTCAAATTGTTTTTACAAAAATATCAATGTTCAAACAAAATTAAGTAATGCAGATATGCTTCAAGCATTACTGTGAACTTTTCCGAATAACTCAGCTCCTCGACTGGGTCCGCTTCAATCACTATCAATCACTCCAGACTGCGGCATTGATAAAACAATACGCCATTTTCATGCTTAGTGGTTCTATACAATTCCATTCATCCGTTTCAGTTTAAGTCAAATCATGCAATTTTACTAAACAATACTTTTAAATCTTTTTAGATGATCAATGTCAATACAATACATATACATATTTCATATACAATCATTTATAGTTAATTGATCATCCCAAATACACACTTTCATATGCGATAATTTATTTATAATCAAATCATGCATTTCACAATGTTCTTTTTATTTCAATTCGTAATCATGCTTTTTCTAATTTCAATTTGTCACAATTCAAATCAATTCAATTCTGCTCTACCCTTAATAAATTTAACTCATGCTTCGAGCATATGTGATATCGGAATCACCAGCACGGTCCCGTTAGACTGCAGACCGGTATAAAAACGGTTTTATAACACAATACGATCCCGCTAGGTTGCTGACTAGTTATTAAAAAAAAATCAATTAGTAAACACTACCGATACTATTCCGCCAGGTTGTCGAATGTGAGACACATCATTACAATCGTCGCAGCACTACTATTTCAATTCTATCGCGTACCAACATATCCTTCATAATTTGTAACTAAACGACAACATTCGATTATGGGTGTTCAAATCTTTTATAGCAACATACAGTACAATATGTACATTTGTATAAACGGTTCATTTTCAATACTCATGCAATTTTCATTTGCAAACATTTCATAATAAATTTCTTCAAATCAAATAAAACAATTCAATATGCCTTTCTTATGCATTTAGAACAAATAGTTCAAATCTTGAAATGATAATAGGAGAAGATAAAACAAACCAAAATCGTCGCTTTGATTCCGACCTTAAGAATCTCGACTTCAATGCCGACTTTCCTCCTCGTCAGCCCCTATTCAAATACAATGACAATCACATATTAGTAGGCTATTCTAGGAGTTTTTGGTCATAGTTTATGTCTACCCGATACCCCTTCACTTGAAATTTTTTCTGGGGATATATTAGCTATAATTTGCTCATGCTTCCTTCAAGAAAATTTTAGCTCTATGAGTCTATTTTTAGTAGGAATTAGAATCATCTCATTTGGATAAACCAAACTCAAGTTACGGCATTTTAATGCCAAACTGGTCAGTATGCATAGCTCACTCGGTTACCCATTGTTATTCCTAATTTTTGGGGTCTTAACTCCATAAATTGGTAATTATTCCTTCTACTCATTTGAAGCTATGGTGCTAAGGTTTCTTCTCCAATTGGAATCATCCAATTTGGATCACCAAAACTCAAGGTATTGCATTTTACATCAAGACTACTCCAATTTACAAAACAGAATCAGACTATTCTTACACATAGCTCCACTTTGAGAAATTTATGGGCACTTTGAGGTCATAATTTGCATACACTTCCTCCAAGTAAATTATTCCCCTAGAAGTATATGTTACCCCGAATTTCAATTCATCCACCTGATGACTAAACTCCAACTTACACCAAAACACTATAATACCCAAAAACAGAGCATAACCTATGAGCTACTCGAGCCACACATTTAAGCCTCAGACGGAGCCTTAAAACTACAATTTGTTCTGGCCTTTCTATACATTTGTAGACCTATCTCTTATTATGGTTCTTTACCAATTGAATCTACTTCATTTGATGATTATAACTTAATTTATAGCCAAATAAGAACAAAGGGGGTTTTGACAAAATTCACAACATTTCCTTTGAAAAACCCAACATTTCCTTTTACAAACATTACACAAAACTAATCCAACCAACAATACTCTTTCAAACTCAAACCCTAACACAACCCCAAAACTCATTTACAACCAAAACAAAACTCTTTTTATCCACATTTGGGGTTTTCCCCAACATCAAAATCACAAAAGATGAAGCTAGGGTTTTATTTTCTTACCTTAACCTCTTCAAATCTCCACTTCTAAATTGCTTGATCACAAATGAGCAACAAGTGGGAAGAAACCCCACCTAGAACTTGATTTTTCCCAAGCCCCCAGCCTCTCTTCTCCCCTTTTCTCCCCTCTCCTTCTAAAAACGGATTGCTCAAGAATGAGCCCCAAAGACCACATTTTGGTCTTTATCTCACATGTAAGGTCATGTTCGCTTCCACACCTATTCTCATTTTCATTTTTTGGTCTTAAGCTTCACTTATTTTTCATAAGGTCTTGTTTGGGCCATAAAAATGCATTCTTTTGACTTAAGTTTCTCCCTATTTTCTTTATAGCCCATATTTCATTTTATTTGCTCTTCAACTCTCATATTTACACTTAGACATATAAACTTATTTACAATTGACTCTTAGGTTCTCATTTTACAAATTTCAAATTTGGCATTTACACTTGGGTAAATTTTCGGGTCCAATCAATTCTCATTTAGCATATAATATTTGCATTTGGCTCTTAGCCATATAATCATTTATTCAATATTCATTTAACAATTCCTATAAAATACCCAAGTTGGCTCAATTTATACCCGTAATATATATATAATAATTATAAAAAATTTAGGTATTTTAAGCATAATATACCATGAAATTAATGAAGCTTAATTTCGTGGGATCAGTCCATCCATCACACATAATTATGCACCCATAGGTCTTTCATTTCTCTCTTTGGAGATTCACATAATCTTCCATGTCTTTATACTCCATATCTAAATATTTGTTTTTGATTTCATAGGGAGAGGTTACTTCTATTCCCATGCCTACAAGTTAAAGTAAATAATTATATGGTCTGCAACTATAATGTAAGATAATAATTTTATTTGAAATTGAAAACGGATTTTCACATATCAGCTTGTTGTGCACCAATAATAATGTTTTTGAAGTGGTGAGAGTCTGCTTTCAGAGGGGCGCAACGCCTGAGCATGGCACTAATCGATTAATCAGCTCATCGCTCTTTGATTGCACCTCCTTTAAAGAGATTTTTAACACTTTGTTTTGTCAAGATTTATAATGATGGAGCAAGAGGTGGTGATGAACTGATTATCTCACACTTTGAGATCTTTCACGTGTCTTATCGATCAGGCTAGATGATTGTAAAGGCTCACCTATTGCAATTATATATATTAGAAATGTTTCTGTAAATTCGGCTTATACTATAATAATGAATTTAAGTTAAAAGATTTACCATTTTTCTTTTGCCACTATGAACCTTTCTTCTTGTCACATCTTATCCACTAGTTTTGATGCACGACATGTCGCCCATAGTCACTTTCATTCGGCCGGGTTCATGTCAAAGTGGGATACACATAGACATCATCATCTTCCTTCTCATTTTCCTCATCATCATCAAATAGATGTCTATAGCTACCACCCATTGTGCCTCGCAGTTCAGATCGAATTTCTTTAATATTCACAGCTTTATTTGCTTTGGCTTTATTCCTTTCAACCAAAAGTTCTCATTTCTTTTTTAACTTCAGGAGACACATTAGGACGCTTTTTTCTATTTGAGTGTGGATCTGTATGTGATAAGTGAAATTTGAACTAAGTAATTCCGCCAGTTTTAATGACCATACAACAAAAATTGCATATGGTGTCATTTCTATTCCCTTCAATAGGTGTACAATATTTCCAAGGTAATCACGACCTTCTATTGTCCATCACTCCACTGTCCATCCATACAACCCAAATAATTAACCACACTCCATGTCTATACTCCCAATCTAAATATAAAGTTGCATCAATTCATATTACATTAATAATTAACAAATTTCTATATTTCATATTCATAATCTCAATCTAAATATAAAGTTGCATTAATTATCATAATTTAAAGAAAATGCATTTTTCACAAATTTGTTAATTAATAATTAACAAATTTCTATATTTCATATCCATAATCTTAATCTAAATATAAAATTACATTAATTATCATAATTTAAAGAAAATGTATTTTTACAACATCAAATATGCATAACCATTTTGGAACTTGGTTCATATTACAGAAGCCATGCACACCACAGTATGCATAACCATCACAGTCATCCATCGGCATGGTAGTGTATTCATTCCAACCAGAACCATTAGTCCATAAGAGGCGTTCTCAGTCGCCATTTGATTTTAAAACCAACATTGAAACAACAGAGCTGTCAACAAGTTGATAACTGTAATACATCTCCCTATCATTAGAAGAAAAAAAATGTTTGTAAACTGATTTCCCTAATAAGTAAAATTACCTGTTGACGGATCATCACTGCTCTTACTTGATGATAGGTACCATTCCTGGCCTGTTGATTTGTTCCTCCCAATCTTCATGTCTGGTAGAAGAGTACTGGTTGGATGATCAAAGCCTGCCATAAGAAATTTCGGTGGTTACCACTATTTCCATTCTTCATCACTACAAGATTTCAGACTCCAAAAGCTGGGCAGTTGAATAGGGCCGGCCTCTTACTTTATAGGCCCTAGGCTATTTTTTGGGCCCTATTATATAAGTTAAAAATAAAATTTTTATTGACAAATATATTTAACATTATATAAAAATTCAATGTGTAAGTTTATTCTACAAGCATTTTTAGATAAAAAATCAATAATTAAACTATTAAAATCAATTTGTTCTACCATATGTTTTTCAATAGACAGTATAGTCAATCCATTTAATCTTTTTTGTGATATTAAACTATTAAAATCAATTTGTTCTAACATATGTTTTTCAATAGACAGTATAGTCAATCCATTCAATCTTTCTTGTGACTTTGTTGATCGAAAGTATGATTTGATTAACAAAATAAAAAGGTTTCATCGATGTAGCACCTGCACTGGGCTGAGCCAAAAAGATATACCATTTAACTAAGCATTTCATGTGAGTACTTCTTTATTGTATTTAAAGTAGAGTCTTTTATAACTTATCACATTTAAAGTGAGCTTTTGAATCAAGTATCAAACCAAATTTTTATTATATTTAATTAATTATAAATTATAAATATATATAATATTTTATTATTTCAAGTATTGTTCCCACTATAAAGTCATTCTAGGCAGCAGCCTACCCTGCCTAGGCAGGGCCGGCGCTGTTGGATTCTCTACATAACTCGATGTATTAGAAGACAAAATGATTCTATTAGCACTATTGAGAAGAACAAGAGCTCCCTGGTCTGTGACCATCAAAACTCCCGATGAATTAGTGAAAGGGATATCTCTGATTGGAAAGTAATCCATACCACTGTCCTAGGGATTACTTTCTCAAGAATCGATTCTTCGAATTCTCTTGAGGAAAAATCCCAGTTCAAAGCTCCCACCAGATGAAAATTATGGCTCTCACCATCTCTGATGGATTGATTCACTGTGATGGTGTCTACTGCAGTGGAAATTCTTAAGCAGAGTAAAGAGAAGATGATCACAAGTCCTGCAAGAGCATCCATGGATGTTCTAATGTTTCAACACATGTCAGTATGTTACATATGTAGTTGAAGTCCACGCATCTCTTTTTCCGTTGTAAAACTGCAATTAAGCTCCGAACTTTATCGATTAACTAAAGTAGTTTGGATCATATTGACCAGAACTGCAAAATTTTATTAATTCAAAGCAATCCATCACTTTCTTTCAATATATGTGTATGGGCTGAGGCATACTAAATTGTTTGACTTAATTTACATAACAGCAATTTCCACGCCTACAAGAAGTAAAGTTATTCCTTTTGAATAGAGGCTCGGCAGTCAATCATTAGACATCGTGGTCCAGTCATTCTCAAATCTCCGATATTTCACTTTATACAAGTATAAAATAATATGAAAATGATAGCAAGAAGACGACCTCAAATCTTGTGGATGAGACTACCCTTTGGGGTATATAAAACAATTACCTAACCACTATGCAAATTCAAAGTCTTCCATTCAAATTTGAATTATGATTCATTGAATGGCCTGAAGACAGGGTCTTAGACGATAAGAATTCAGATGAATATCTTCTATCGACCGTCTAACATTGTAATGGTGGAGTCCCAATGCCTGAAAAATACCCCCTAGATTGCCTGAAAAGGACTTTGCTTCCCTTCCAGTGAAAACCAGGCTCTTTAGGCTGGGGTAGGCACCTTCACTCAGCATCTGAACCACAGAAGATATAAAGCCATCGATCAGGACTACACTGTGCCACATAATAGTCCCACGTTGATGCAACGTAACAGTTGTGATAGATTAGATATGTCCTCAACTGATGAATCAAATAGCCCATAGACTTGCCTCCCATGTATAGTGTCCATGCCTTCAGAAAATTCAAAATTATGTCAGCAGTTGATTTAATCATAGTGAAATGAGGCTGGGTATTACTTGATGCTTACATGCCCAAGAAGGTTACAGACTGGGTGAGAAAATCCTCTGTTTCTCTTCCCACTCACAATCTCCAGAACCAGAACACCAAAGCTAAAAACATCTGACTTTATTGAGTATACGCCATCAATTGCATATTCTGGGGACATGTAACCACTGTAATAAACCATTTAACAAATAACAAATGAATTTACAAGTAATATTTTTTCTTTTTGATAGGTAAATAAATTCATTAAAACACAAATTTACAAATTACAGGTAATGTTGAGAAGACCGCTTAACAAAATTGCCATATATACCAATTACGTTCCAACCACTTTTTGTATTTCCCCCCACCTCATTTCCCCAAAACTTCTAGCCATACCAAAATCTGAAATTTTTGGGACCATCTCCTTATCTAGCAAAATATTGCTGGCTTTTAGATCTCGATGAATAATCCTGAGCCTGGAATCCTGATGAAGATAAAGAAGGCCTCGAGCAATCCCATTGATAATAGAGAAGCACTTATTCCATTCCAGTTCCATTCTTCGTATTTTATCTGCCCAGTTTTTCTAAGTCAAGTTAGTCCATTTTACCAATTGCATATTAAACTCACATTAAAAATAATTCCATCAAAAAAACATTTATGGATTTTCAGGAGAGTGGTTCAGAGAGCAGCAACATCTGTAGCTCTGGAAGAAACTGTGACTGATTCCCATTTTCAAGCTATAAAAATGTTGAAAGGAATGAAATGGTTATCCAAACCTCTGTTAGTACACAGAAGACCCAAACTGGCAAGGGAAAATAGAAGTGAAGATTCTATAGATATGTGTTGCTTCCTGAGTTTGTTTGCAAATATTTATTTTCATAAACCATGGATATTGAAGAACAGAGGAAAACAATCATCAAGCAGATTACACATAAATCTACAGAAGTTTTAGAGAATCAAACCAAAATAAAGGAACTGCTTTTGTTAGGCATGTACCATAGATCAACATCTTTTCTTCACATGAATGCAACATCCAAGAAGCCTCACAAGATGTTGAAGCTTGGCATGTATGTTACTTCATTTTGAACCTTCGTAAACTCCTATTCAGAACCTTGACAGCCTCTTGACAGCTATTTCTTGTCCATCTTGCAACATACCCTGAAATTGAATCTCAATATTATGGCTAGAGTATTTTACAATTGGGGGAAAGTTGTGTTTGTATGCTTTGTTCTTCACACTTCCTTTTCCTCACCCCTACATTTCTTGCACCAGCTCTAGGCATACTAACTTGGGATCAATCTGAACCCTGGATGAAAAGAACATATTCTTACCTTGTACACAAGCCCAAAACCACCCTCTCCAAGCTTATTATGAAATGAAAAGTTATCAGTTGCTCTTGATACTGTAGCAAAGTCAAATAATTGTAGCTGCCCATCCTCCTTCTGTCCAACCTCTAAATTGTATGCCATTGTCCCTGCAAAGAAAAGAATCAAGTGAATCCAATTGCTCCAATTATATATATAAATTGTATCAGGAATGTTAGATGTAATTAGGATGCATGAGCAGGGATGAAAACCGGAACTTGGTTCATTAATAGCCTTGATTAATGGATCAATCATGTAACTGAACCAGATTGTTCCCTTGCTTCTCATTTACTCAAAGCAGACTCTCACAAGTACTGCGGGTTGTTACCTTTTTTCCTTTGCCTCTCGTCTTCAGAAGATACATGGTCAGAACAGACTTAGAAGTAATCCCCGTACTTGACACAGAGCCAACAATGACCCACTTTCGTTTGTTCCTTTTGGAGCTGCTATCATTCTCTTTAGAAATTAGAACCATCAGAACCCAAGTGGAAAGCATGAGACAGGTATAAATAAAGGAACAAAAATAGAAAAGAAAATGCAAATTTCTACTATTGATCTCAAAGAAATTTAGAAGTTGACAGTCGCAAATTAAGAGCTTTAAGAACGGCAGTTGCAGCAGTACAAGGCATGGGTTTAGGTAGCATGTGCATTTAGAAGTGTTTCCTTCAAATATTTCTCAAATACATGTTTCAGGTAGGGAAAAGATTGATACATACCTAGTTCTGAGGCAGCCATCCTACATAAAATCTCCTGTCCGTTTCAAACTCTTTGATATCAATCAAGTCACCAAACCAGAGCAAGCACCATTTCCCTCCATCTCTTATATCCAAATTTGTATAAGCAGTGCAAGAGCAGTTACTCAAACACACTGCCCTCACATTCCTTGAGGTCCATGCTTCTTACAACCAGGATTTCCGTGTGTCTGGTAGTTTCACGCCAGAGAACTTAACAAAACCTTCACCCTTCTGACAATCCAGTGGAGTACTCCGAACACATCCATTAGACCAATCTGCCTTGTACCAATCGTTTTGGAATTTCGGCATAAACCTCTATACACTCACATTTGGGAGAACGGTTAATGTTACAGCTGCCATGCACACCACATAATCCATAGCTGTCACAATCATCCTTTGGAGCGATGAGTAGATGTACCCAATCATTGGTCTGGATCAATCCAATTGAGAGCCTGCATAGCCATCAGGATTCAAGACCACCAAAATAATTCATCCACCAACAGGCTCAAAACTATAGTACAGATCCGTTTCATTAATAAATAAAGTCATAGGTATAAGCAGGATTGGGACTCATCTCAGGAAAGCCACTGAACCGAACACCATTCCATGGTCCTGATCGGAATCTCACAGCCGACCCTTTCCACATAATTAGCTGAGGATACCCACTAGGATCAAGCCGGTATGTAAAATCACCTTCCGAAGGGTCATCACTGCTCTTCCATGCTGATAGGTACCGGTCAAGGCCTGTGACTGTGTTCCTTCCAAACTTCATCCCTGCAAGAAGAGTATTGCATGGATAATCAAAGCTCTGCCATAAGAAATTTTCTGGGTTGTCGTCGTTCCCATCTTTGATGACAAGATTTCCTGAATCCAAGAGCTGGGCAGTTGTATTACTTGCAGACCGTGTAGAATTAGAAGACCAAAGAATGGTATCATTACCATTAAGAACTGCAAGGGTTCCCTGATCAGTTACCTTTAGAATACCCGATGAATCAGTTACTGGAATTTCCTTGTTGGCAACCCACACTACGGTCATGATAGACAGTTTCTTGAACCATATCCCCAAATACCGTCTGCTTGAATTATCCGGACTGAAGAAGCCCAGTTCAAAGCTCCCACCAGCTGAAATGAGGGTCTCACCATCTCTAACGACTTGATTCAAAGCTATGTTGTCCACTGCATTGGAGAATCTGAAGATGGAGAAAACAACTACAAGGGTTAATGTAAGGGCACCCATGATGATCTATCAACCTGGAAGAAGAATGGAGAGAGTTTTTCTCCCAAGCCAGTGTTGTAGATTTCTACAACCAAGATCAATGATCAATATATCATTTTTGTTCACTAACTATGTTAGGTATCGTAACCCTTAAATTCAATATCGACTTTGACATGTATTATAAATTAGAGGTCATTTCCATGCTTATTTGACTACAATGGTCGCAGCACCGGTCATAACCATCTAATGATGCAAAGTACATAATGACCAGCCCTGTGTGTGAAATGAATGGGAACGGAATGGAATCTGCTATGCTCCAGGAAAGAGAATGCTGGTGGCGTCAAAATGATGTGACCTCCTATTCCTAGTCTACCTGTCCTAAAATGACAAGAAATTGCAGCAACGAGTCAAACACTCCTAGTAGCTCGAGCTCGGCTAATGAAATATTTGAATTTGACTCTAAATTAATTGATTCCAGCTCCAGTAACAGTAACGGGAGTTAAGGAGATTTTCCGAGCTCTCATTTTACCTTCAATTACTCCATCATCTGACCTTTTGATCTTATTGTCCCAATTAACAAAAGGTTTTTATTCAACTGTATCCAAAAGTTGAGTTTCTTAGGTAGAGGTAACACAAACAATGCTAGCATACTAGACAGAATTTTCTGTTCAGTTATGGGTTTCAATGCTTAAATATTTTATGATACCAAATTACGGTTTTTTCCTGATTTCCATGGAGAGAATGTACGAAAGGTCAGTGCTTCCCAAGTCTCCTCTTGTCCATTGTAAAATCTGCTGAATTCATTCAAACTTCTGAATTAAAATAATTTCAGACCATTGACCGCACAGGTCCATAATGTTATTAATAAGAATAATGATCACTCTCTTTCCGGAGTTTTTGATTAAAATAATATTTTTTGAAAAAAAAATTACACAAATAATTTATGTTTCTGGGTTATTGTTCAATCTAATCTTGTTTGGACTAGATAAACCACAAATAAGCAAATACCGTTATACTTAATAGCTGCTTTATAATTTATTTTTACAAATACTGCCATCATCAATAGCTGCTGGACATTTTTTTTAAACATATGTACTCACTATCCTCAATGATATTTTAGTCTTTAAAATGATAATGTCGCTATTGGTGACACTGGCAAATCATATCTTTCCCAAATCTAAATAGTTTTTAGTTTAAATAGTTTATCTAAAAAAATCAATTTTTACGTATTTGTTCAATCAATCAAAAGTTAAATACAAATTATTAAAATTAATGATATCTCACTTGATTCACCTATCAAGTTGGTTAACTATTTACTGGTGTTAATCAAAAGTGATTGAACAACATAATCAATCAAATTATGCTGAAGAAAAATACCATACCCATATACCTCCAGCCATTGTTAGAAATCGAGAAAAATCGAAAAATGGAAATATTTTGTCTTTCTAACCCTTCTCAAAATAATTTGATGGTGATTTTCTCGTATTCGAAGAGCTAGTGGACCCAAATGTGCAAAGGTTCTTCTTTATATGGAGACCGTGCCATCACAGCCTTCTCAAGAGTTTTAAGGGTCGTGGTACAGATATGAGATTCAAAATTTAAAAATTCAAATGTTATATGATCACACTCTAACATTCTCCCACTTGATCCATATAGTTCAACACCTATCATAAGAGCAAACTAAATATATAAATCATGGCGATAGGTCCTCTTATAGTGAGTAGATTCCATGTATTACAATATATCAAGTTCTCAACACAAACTCCTTAAACTTAATGAATAAAACTATATATTTATTCAAGGTCCAAACTTAATGATATTTCTCAAATTCACACAATAATCCGAAATGTACAAAACCATATAAGAAATATCGTGATCAATAAGAGTTTTATTTAAAATAATGAATGCACGTATAATTAAAATTACATCGTGGAACCAAGTCCCATTTTGTACTACATGATCCTTAAAATACTTAGGTGGCATGCCTTTAGTTAAAGATCGGGCAATCATCAACTCATGTCTACTTGACCACTTTCATTTCTTCTAACACGTCTTCTTACGGCTAAGTACTTAATGTCGATATGTTTACTCGACTTCCTTATTGTTCTTAGCCATAAATACCGCAGCCCGAAAGCATCACAAGACAACTTCAATGGCCTAGATATGTATCCACAATTCTAGCCCAGATATGAAACTTCTTAACCATACACCATGAAGAAGCTCAAACAGATACGAACCGCTTCCATGGAAGTGGCAAATAAGGTCTGCTTTCACACTTCCAAGACACAAACCCATCGCCCAACGGAAAATATAACCAGACGCTGGTTTTCGAGAATCAACACAAATGGAAGAAAGTCCTGACTGAGTAGCCAATCACCTCCAAACTATATGTTCGCTCTATACATAAGCATAATCCTTTGTTTCTCAAGGTATCTCATCACCTCTTCGCAGCCTCCACAATACCGGATTACTCGATATCTTTCACACTCCAACAAAGAATGCAATGTCGTCCGGCACAGACTGGTTATTGCCACAGTTTCAACAAATGTAAGATATGGAATGTTCTTCATGTGTTCCTGCCTTCGAATCATTTTTAGGCACCGATTCAAATCGACCACTACCCTTCAAAATGGGTGCTAATTAGGTGAACAATTTTTTCATGTTAAATCTCTCTAAAACTTTATTGATATACAGTCTTCGAGACAAACCCAAAATGCTCGAGATCTTTCCCTATGGATCTTAATGCCAATGACATAAGATGCCTCACCCATATCCTTCATATCAAAGTTCTTTGAGAGAAATTATTTCACCTCATATAACAAACCTTTATCATTGGTTGCAAGTAGAATATCATCCACATATAACACAAGAAAACCAATCTTACTCCCACTGACCTTCTGATATATACATTGATCCATGATATTTTTCTCTTCAAACCGACGAAGTAATGAATTCATGGAATTTCAAATACTAATGGGCGGATGCTTGTTTTAATCCATATGGATTTCTAAGCTTGCAAACTAAATGCCTACCTTCACTAGAGAGGAGAATCCTTCGTGTCGCTTCATGTAAACCTCTTCCTCTAGATTACCACATGAATGGGCCGTTTCACATCCATTTGATGTAAATCAAAGTCAAACGGGCAACAAATGCCATGATTATTCGAAAAGAATCTTCTTAGATACAGAGAAAAGGTCTCCTGCAGGCCGATTCCTTCCCTCGATCAATCCTTTTACACCCAGTCCGCCTTATGTCTCTCATCACGCTTCAATGAGTCTTTTCGTTTTAAAGACCCATTTACATCCAATGGCTTTTACACCATCGCAACCTCAACGGAGATCCCAAATCCTAAGCAGATGCCATGAATTCATTTCTTCTTTCAGATTAGACCATGAGTTAGATCTTTAGAACTCATGGCTTAGGAAAACGCTTCGATCATTTCGCCGCCCAATGTTCTAGTCCAACTTTGTAAATACATCTATATAATCATTAGGAATCATTGATTTCCTAACTCTCAGAGATCTTCTAATGTTGCTTCATCATTCTCTTCTTCGAGGAATTTATTGATCAACTTGTCGTTTCAATCGTTGTTCAACAATTTCTCGAATTTTTCATTTGCAAACTTGATCCACAGGATCAATATTAGCACATGTGGGAATTCGTGAAATGGCTGGCTCACACTCCTATTGTAATTTCGAGGGGTGTGAATGACAATCAATCTAATACTAACCAGAGGTCACTTCATACCCATCCTTTTAAAACAATGTCCTAAACTTAATACCCCATCGATTGTCATTCTCAAGAAATTTCAGATTTCTTGATTCCACAACTTAGTGTTGTGAGATGGACACAAATCTATACCTCGACCTTCAAGATATCCACGAAATAGTCTGACTCATTGGTCCCTGGGTTCTACTCTTCTTTTCTTTGCGGTTATAAATTTACTGTGACGCACTCTAAACGCAGATATGCTAAAAAACTCCTGCTTTCCAACCTTTGAATGACCCCGTGCCAGCGCCTTAGAGACAAATTTCGTTGAAACTCGATTTAATATATACACAAATTGCCTTAGAAGTTTCACCCACAAGAATTGAGGGGTAGTTTCAGATACTCTCATACTCCTACCATGTCCATTAAAATTCTGGGCTTTCTTCTTTCGCCACACCATTCGATCCGGAGAACCGTGCATAGTGCATCAAGCAACAATCCCATTTTCTGAAGAAACTTCACAAATGCACCAGAGCTTGTCCATTCTCTCGTGTATTTACCATATACTCTCCACTCCTCTATCCGATCTCACGATCTTAATGTTTTCCCGTGACGATTCTCTATACTTCAAATTTCTTTAAAATTTTAAAGCGCGCCAAGTTCTTCATCCTCGAACAAAGTAAAGAGAGATACATATATCGTGAATAATCATCTACATGTAAGGTGATAAAGTATTTTGACTATTTCCAGATCCACGTCAGACAACAAATGTCAAGATGTATAATCTCTAATAGGTTTGTGCTCCTTCTTTGCACCCTTTTAGACTTGTTGGTTTGCTCGCTCTTAATGCAATTCATACAAGCTCCCGAATCAAGAAATCCAAAGTACTAAGTACCCCATCATTGGGTCCAATTTCTTTATTCTTTCAATGGAGATGTCCCACCCTCCTACATAACATAGAGGATTCCCTCATTCATAACACATCTTTAATCCAAAGAAGAACATGCATAGAATTATAAGTAATATCATTTTAAATCGAATATGGAAAAGACTATCGATAATGTACCATAACCAATAACTTTAGATTTATTGGATAAACCGAAACTTAACTCGAAAAGCCAAAGAAACCCTAAAGTGTACAAGTCTTGAAATTGAAATTAAATTCCTAGAGAAACTTGGAACATAAAATGTCTTTTCCAATCTAAAATGAAACCGCTGCTATTTACAGGCCGTGTTAATACCTTTCCACACGTGAACTCATCTTTGGCGCTTCGAATATTTACTGTTCACTTCCCACTCGGCTTCCTAGGCTTTGCATACCGTATGTATTTGAAACATGGATTGTAGAACTTAATCAATCCACCATGTGTTATGATTAACATTAACCATATTAGACTATAACATACAAAGTGGAAAATCGAGCACCTTCTTATCAACATATCTTAAATTTCGAAAGGGGGCCCTTTCCTTCACGTGTCCCTTCTTCTTACGTAAAAACACTTCGAATTCTTCTTTATGCCTGATCATCAATGCTAATCTTCCTCAAATTGATCCTTTCTTTCTTTCCAAATGTCGTTAACTCATCGCCTCTTCCATCACTAACCTCCTCCTTTCTGCACAATATCAACAATCTATTAATCGACCATTTATCCTATGTGTGTTGTAAGAGATTTTGAAGGACCTATTGTCGCGCAGTGTTCAATATTATATAATGAACAAGGAAAGTGTCTCGACATGGTAACTCTAATGTCCAAGTCAGGGGTCACAGTATCCTCATGCGCATGATATGATCACTGACCTCTCATTCCTGAGCTCTGTGATGAAAATTGCATAATTAAGGTACTTATGTGCAGCTTTGGTTTAAGTTTCCAAACTCATCGATGGTTTTCGTATGGCTTGACTTAGTAATTGGCTCGAATGGAACTATTTAATATTCAAGATATCTTAGTCTTTATGAACATCACTGAGAGGTGATTAGACTTTCCCACTTATCATAAAGACATACAAATTTCCGCGCTAGTTTCATAATGGGATCAGTTCCTTCTCATAGCATACAATATCCATCCATCCTAAAATGCAAGAACTCTTCCTTCCATACCTTATAGTTATCACCCTTTTAATTCGGAATATCACACTTAAAATCAAATATTCGCAGTTGAATAATCGCAAATATTAAATACACATGCTTAATAATCAAATATTGAGGCAAAGATACAATGCTATGTTCTACTCAATGTAAATCATAGTTTTAAAAACATAAACCTAGTGACATAAAACCCGCCTCGTAGCAAAGTCTTACTCAATTAGGGTTTAATTAATTTTATGACAAGACTACTAAACCATGTTCCTTTTCCTAACTCTCGGGTACTAGAAAATATGATTCGATAATTCATCCTAATTAATCATACAAATGTAATAAAATTTCGTGGGATGAGATTTACCATAACTATATGATTAATTACAATTAATGTAATCAAATGTGATCTTAAACTTAATATATAATTTTAACTAATTATGATGCCGGGCTATTCCTCAATTAATTAAAATTATATCGATCACCGAACATTATCAAGAAAAACTTTAAGAAATTTAAACAATAAGATTATCATTTAATTAATTCATTTAAAAACTATACACATACAAATAATCACAATGACAATAAATTTAATATATAGGAAATTTAATTCCCATATTTTATATATCCAGCCATAAATCTCTATAAAGGAAACCAATGTAAAAGGAGTAACAAATTAACACCTAGCTTGGTGGTAGAGCACTTATGCTCACATGTGATGGTCACGGGTTCGAAACTTGTGGAGTTCATTCCTCTTTTATTTTATTTTAAGGTCCAAATTTATCGCTTTCGCTTATCATTATTGCCTGCCCCATCCACATGCTGTTCCTCAAATATTAATGTACGCAGTTCTCAAATTTCAAATGCAATTTCAATTCATATTAAGTAAGTACAAGCTTCTCCAAGCCCAAATAACATAGTTGTTCTCGCCACCATAAGAGGCCTGAGGGTCCAAATTTACATTCCATATAGCCGTGCCTACCCGCTTTAGCCCAATTAAATTAAGGCCAAAAGCCCAACTGTAGTTGCCAAATCTCACAAATTTAAATCATGGCCCAACAAATCATGGGCTACTTTCAACTCAAATTCTGTAAACTCGATTTTGCTACCCAGAAACCGCTTTTTTTTTTTTTTGTCATCTTTCAGACTACTACCATGAGAACTGCCATTGAAGACCTTTCATCCAACAAAGCATGAATTTCATGTATTGATATCATTTAAAAACACAAAACACATCAAAATTATTATGAAATAGTTTTAATGTATTAAAACCAAGAAAAATGCCAAACCAAAAATATCTAAAGATCCTCGAAAATCATCATCGCATTGCAAATTTTCAAGAATATAAAATTTGCACAAACACGTATAAAGCGCAAGATATACATGTTTGATACTAAATGTTAATCAAAAGTGATTGAACAACATAATCAATCAAATTGGCGCAAGAGGTAACATCGTAATCTACATAATTTCCACCATTGTTAAGAAATCGAGAAAAATCGGAGAATGAAAATATTTTGTCTTCTAAACCCTTCTCAAAATAATTTGATGGTGATTTTCTCCTATTTTTGAGAAAAATAGATCCAAAATGTGCAAATGTCTCTTATAAGTAATGGCACTGTGCCATCATGCCTTTCGAAAAGTTGCGCTACGTGAAAAAGCAAGCATGAGATTCAAAATTTAAAAATTCAAATGTTCATATGGATCACATTCTAACAACTGGTCCATTAAATAACTTGTTTTTATGTTTAAGAAGATTTATTGTAATAATAATAATAATAATAAAATTAAAGTGAGTAATTCTTTTAAAAAAAAAGATTAATAAGATAAATATGAAAAACAATTTAAAAAGAATAATATAAATAAAATGAAAATATAATTAAAATAATTAAAAACTCATAGTCTTCAAAATATTAGTTTTATCTGGATTAAAGCAATTTTTTTATATTTGATATTAATTATTAAAAATTATTTATTTTAAATTATATCATTATTTTATTTTATATTATTCTTTTAAAATCGTTTTTTATATTTATCTAAGTTAATCTTTTTTTTTAAATTACCGCTACTTTAATTTTATTAATTTATATTTATCTTTAAATAATTAAAATACAAACTTATTTAAAAATTATTATTTAATATCTTTAATATAAATATATTTATTTATAATGAGAGTGTTACCATTTGGGAGTAAATTATTTTATTCCTCACCCTTTGGGTAATTTCAGTTTTCTTCTTCTTCTATTATTATTATTATTATGTTAAAGGGCATTTTTGTCCCTCGACTAAGACCCAGGTGCCAACTGGCTCCTCAACTATTATTTTTTTATCATTTTCACGTTTATACTATTTAAAACCAATTAGTTTTGCTCTTTTCAAACAGCAGACACTTAAGAGAAAAATATAAGTAACAATATATATTGAACTTATTTTGTCAAGATATTTTTCTAAAATTATCTTTCTTTAAAAAAATTATTTTAAAATTTTATTACAATACAATTATACATATTGAAGTTAAAATTTTCATAAATTATATTAATAATTTATTTTTAGTAAATCATATCAATTTATCAAATAATTGTTCAAACCCATTAATTTATCATATCTTACCACTTTATTATTCTCATTTCAATAATTTTTAAATAAGTTGATGTCAAAAATAATAATAATAATTTTTAAATAAGTTTGAATTTTAAATATTTTAAAGATAAATATAAAATTAATAAAATTAAAGTGTCAGTAATTTTTTTTTAAAGATTAATATGAAAGGTTTAAAGAATAATATAAAATAAAAATGACAATATAATTTAAAATAAATAATTTTTAATACTTAATATCAAATATCAAAAATTGTTTTCAATTCAAGATAAACTAATATTTTAGAATATGGGTTTTTAAAATTATTTTGAAATTATATTTTCCTTTATTTTATATTATTCTTTTAAATTGTTTTTCATATTTATCTTATTAAATTCTAAAGAGATCATAGTTACTTTAATTTATTATTACATACATTACAATAAATATTCCCAAACACAAAAATAAATTATTTAAAGAGTGAGTAAATAATACCAATAGGTGAATCAAGTGAGTTATCATTAATTTTAATAATTTATATTTGATTTTTGATTGATTTAACAAATATATAAAAATGGATTTTTTTAGATAAATTATTTAAACTAAACCATATAAATTTCATAAAGCAGATTTTAGATATTGGAACTAATCATTAAAACCCAAGATTTTTACAATTAATAGTAAATGCCATTACAGACACTGCATTATCATTTTAAATACTAAAATGCCGCTATTGAGAATAGCGGTATATGTTTAAAAATTATAAGTCATATGATGATAAATAAGATTTGTTTAAAAAAATAAAAATTATAAACCGCTTATTATGACAATGGCATTTGCTTAGTTATTGCTTATGGCCTAAACGAACTAGATTTGATACTTAGTTTAAAATAAATTATTTTTATACTTTTTTAAATATTATTTTAATAAAAAACTCATGTTTCATGTCTGCTCATGTACATTGGGCAAAGTGGTAGATTACATCAAATTTAAAAAAATATTGATTAAAAAAGCATGACTCAAACTATTGATTGAATATACTATAGTTTGTATGACATGGAATTCATGTGTATCTAACAGATATCATTAATTTAAGATAACTCAGAACTCGTCTTTTAAAAATACGAGTTTAGTGCAAATTCAGAACTTGTCCGCCAAAAAGATGAGTTCAGTGCAAATTCAAAACTCGTTTACCAAAAAGATGGGTTCAGCATAAATATGTAATTCGCTTCATTAGTTATTTAAACCAAGATAAATTCAATCGCCATATGATAGACGGTATATTAGAAAGACGAGTTCCATGCAAATTCAGTTAACTCTAAGACAGTTAGCGCAGTTCAATACAAATTAAGAACTCGTCTCATTGGAAAAAAAAGTCTGCAGATAAATATAAATCTGCTCATAAAAACTAGGTACAAATTTAAAATTTGTTTGTTGAAACATGAGTTCGAGGCACATTTGAACTCATTTGTTTTAAAAACGAAGTTCAAGGCAAATTGTGTAAATGGGTGAAGATTAAAAAAAAATAATTTTTTAGCTCATAGTTCTCATGTAGATGCATTTAAATATGCATTATTTAATAGATATTTATCAAAAATATTATTTTTTAAAAACTGTCCTGGGTACGTTGGTATCAAATATGTTGAATTCAATGGTTTGACTTGTATAACATACAATAAACGCTCAATTCTAGCAGTCAAACCTCTTATCTGGTGCCTCTCAATATTCCATTTCTGAAGATTGATACATAAAATAATATGAAAAAAAGAAATACAAAGAGGACGACCAGCTCCTTTTCAAAATTAGCATTTCACTTCTTTCAATCCCCAAGTCTTCTTTTCGAAATCCAAGGAAAATTGGAAATTATGTCAGCAGTTTATTCTGTCATAGTGAAACGAGGCTTGCATTACTCCGATACCTTACATGCCCAAGAAGGTCAAGGAGTGATCTGGGATGAGAAAATCCTTTCTTTCTCTTCCCACTCACAATCTCTAGAACCACAACACCAAAGCTAAAAACATCATCCGACTTTGTTGAGTATAGCCCATCAATTGCATATTCTGGGGACACATAACCACTGTAGGAAACCATTGACCAAAAAAAAAACATGAATTTACCAGCAATATAGAGAATAATACTTGACAAAATTGCTATTATACTTACTATGTTCCGACCACTCTTTTTGTACTTGCTTCAGTTTCATTTCCAAAACTTCTAAACCTGCCAAAATCTGAAATTTTGGGACCATCTCCTTACCTAGCAAAATATTGCTTGCTTTTTATCTATATGAATAATCCCAGTCAGGAATCTTGATGAAGATAAAGAAGGCCTCGAGCAATCCCATTGATAATTAAGAAACGCTTATTCCAATTCAGTTCCATGCTTCGTGTTTTTGTTAGTAAAGTATAGTTTTCAAAAAGATGTAGTCCCACATGGAAAAAATTAAAAAAGTTTTTTTAGGTTTATATGCTAAAACCCAATTATGGGTTTATATACTAAAACCTAATTATGGGTTTATACATGACTTAAGGAAATGGGAAACCTCGCATGCCCAACAAATGGGCCGAAAGCCCCATTTCAAAGCAAATCGATGGATTTGCCCCCATACGTGTGAATGACACGGGACACATTTGATTTTGCTCCAAACCAATCTTTATTTTTGTTTCATTATATGAAAACCTTGTTTTGAGTACTTACAAAGTAAATTCAAAACAGATTCTTCAAACCTCAAACCCAATAGTTACATAATTAGTTTTTTATTCTTTCCTCCTCCGTCTTGGAATTGCTCACTTCATCTTTGTTGTTCTTGTTCCAAAGTTCATCTCTAAAGAATTGTTGTATCCCAGGGAATAAAATTCCTAAGGACAGTGTTTACAACACGCCTTAGTTTACAGATTTTCTCCAAATTTTGCTGCTGCATTCCGCCATATCAGTCAAGCCTCTAACAGTTTTATTTGCCCAATAATTCGAACCTTCGGTGATGTTGAAAATATCTCTTTCCTCACCCATCTTGGAATTGCTCACTTCATTGTTCCTATTCCAGAGTTCATCTTTGAAAAACTGTTGTATCTTGGAGAATAAAATGACTAAGGATAGTGTTTAATTTAATACATGCCTCAGTTTACAGATTTTCTTCAGATTCTGCTACTGCTGCTGCATTCCTTAGATTTTCTCCATATTCTGTTGTTGCTGCATTCCACCATATCAGCCTCTAACAGTTTTATCTGCCCAGTAATTCAAACCTTGGTGATGTTGAAAATATCTCTTCTCCTCCGTCTTGAGTCTGCTCATCATCTCTTACTATTCCTGGTCTAGAGTTCATCTCTGAAGGAACTGATGTATCCTGAGAAATAAAATTCTAAGGATAATGTTTACAAATACGCCTCAGTTTACAGATTTTCTTCAGATTCATGGGCCTACTGTTGCTGCATTCCGCTATATCAGTCGAGCCTCTAACAGTATGCCCGGTTTTCTGGGTCAAGTTAGTCCAGTTTACTCATTGCATTTAAAAATATTTTCATCAACCAAACGTTCATGAATTTTCAGGGGAGTGGTTCAGATAGCAGCTACATGTGTAACTTGTAAGGAAACTGTGACTGCTTCTGATTTCAACTGATAAAAAAGTTGAAAGGGGCGAAATGTCTCCCTTCTATGGGCAAGGGAAAATAGAAGTGAGAATTCTATAAATGTGTTGTTTCCTGATTTTGTTAGCAAAACCATGGATATTGAAGAAAGAGGAAAAACTCTCACTCAAGCAGATTGGTTAACATAAATCCAGTGGAGTTTTAGAGAATCAAACCAAAAATAGCGGAATCCAAGCTTGTTAGGCATTGTACTCATAGATCAAATATCTTTTCTTCGTCATGAATGCAGCATCCAAGAAGCCTCACAAGATTTCTGTGTTGAAGCTTGGGATGTATATTACTTCATTTTTTAACTCAGTAAGTCCTTGACCAGAACCTTTTGACAGTCTCTTCACAGCTATTTCTTGTCCATCTTGCAACATAACCTGAAATTGAATCTCAATATTATGGCTGGAAGAGTATTCTACCATTAGGGGAAACTGGAAAATTGTTTTGTATGCTTTGTTCTTCACACTTCCTCTTCTTCCCCCCTACATTAGCTAGCACCATCTCTATGCATGCTAACATGAGATCAATCTGAATCCTGGATGAAAAGCACATAGTCTTATCTTGTATACAAGACCAAAACCACCTTCCAAGCTTATGAAATGAAAAGTAATCAGTTGCTTCTGATACTGTGGCTAAGTCAAATATCTGTAACTGTACATCCTCCTTCTCTGTCCAACTTCAAATTGTATCCTATTTTCCCTGCAAAACCAAGAACAAAGTGAATACAAATTGCCCAATATATATATATATATATATATTGTCAGAATGTTGGGATGTAATTAGGATGCATGGCTAGGTGAAGCGCATCTGTCTCGTGGTGCAACTAGGCACTGGAAAGCCTGAACTTGATTCATTACCAGCCTTAGATTAATGGATCAATCATGTAATTGGGACTCAGATTGTTCTCTTCATTTACTTCAGAGGAAACAGAACCTCACAAGTTGATCCTTTTACAGCTTTATATAGTGATACAAGTACTATGGATTGTTACCTTCATTCCTCTGCCTTTTCGTCTTCCAAAGATACGTGGTCAGGAATAGACTTAGAAGTATAATTCCCACACTTGACACAGAGCCAATGATTACCCACTTACGTTTGTTCCCTTTGGAGCTGCTATTCTCTTTAGAACCATCTGAACCCAAGTGGGAAGCATTAGACAGGTAAAAATAAAGGTAATAAAATAGAAAGAAAATGCAAATTTCTACAATTGATCCTAAGAAAATTTAGTTGATAATCACAAATTATGAGTCAGAACCAGTTGTAGCAGTGAAATAAAGGGCAAGGATTTAGTATAGTCCAGAAGTGCTTCTCTTCAAATTTTCCCAAAACATGCTTTTCAACTAGGAAAAGATCAGGATGGCACCCAATTCCGAAGCTAATCCTTCATAAATCCAGTCCGCTTTCTATTAACTCTGATATCAATCAAGTCACCAAACCAGAGCAAGACTACTTTCTCCATTTCTTATATATCCAAATATGCATAAGGAACAAGATGATCTATCAGGAAAGTTATATTCAGAGGAGATGCCCTGAAGAAGAATGGTATAGTTTTTCTCCTAAGCCACGTTGTGTGATTTCTTCAACCATGATGATCTATCAATGAAAAACATCATTTTCCTTCACAGCCCTTAAATTCAATATCGACTTTGACTGCAATGGCCGTAGTACCGGTGATAACCAATTTAATGAGGCAGATAACAGAATGCCCAGCCCCAGTGTGAATCTTGTAAGAACCTTGATCGTCGGAATGTTCTAGCATTAGCAATGTGAACTTGTAAAAAGGTGATCTGGCTGTGGTGTGCCGATCATGCTCTTCCATGGCTTAGTCAGCACAAAAAAAGCAGAGTTTTTTACAATTGGAATTGTCTTACCTTGTGGGAGATTCTCCCGACATAGGCGTTGTTCAGAATTTTCTTAATTTTGAGGTTAAATCTTCTTTATTTTATGATAAATTCTTCTTCCCGTCCATGATTAATCTTGAGAAACAAGGATTGGAAACTGGAAATCCACCGATAAATATATTTTTTCACAGATTTTGGTCAGACTTATCCATAACGAATCTCCAATATATATTTAACACCACACTCAGATAAGATATTATAAAAATAATAATGAGACGAATTTGTATATGATAAGCAGTAAAAATAATAAATGACATGAAATTTATAAAGACATACGTTTTGAAAACAATAATGATAATCTAATCATCTCATAATTAATTAAGCAATGAATGGGAAGAGGTAAAAGGCTGTAATTTTAACAGGATACCATAGTTATAAATTGAAATAAGAAAGAAAATCATTTTATTCTTCTTGAATTTCTACTAACAGACCTGTATGCATAGCTTTCTGACTACAGTACAAGAACAACCTCTCTAAGAGCATCTTCCTTATTTTATTTTTTTCTAAGATTTTCTCGATGGCATTCTTTAATGTTTCTTTCGCTAGACAACCCTAAAGAAGTCAGATTTAGATTTTACTCTCGTTCTTTAAAATAAATAAATAAATAAATAAAATAAGAATTAAGTGCGCTTACACTAATTATTTAATATTAGAATTTAAAAGTATTTAAGGATAATTTTGAAAGAAAATAAACAAACAAATAAGATAAATTTAAACAAGTGGAATTTTGCAGTAAATATGGCTTGATAAGTATTTAAAGATATATGTGTTTTGACAAGTAAATATTTTATTAAGGATTGAGAATTTATTAGATAAGGAATATGATTAGAATAATTATTGAAGAATTATAGAAATAAGATCCGTTAATAATACTTTGTTGTCAAGTATGAAATTGTTGTAAAAGGCTAAATGACATTGTGTAATAATATAATTTGTAAAATATTATTAATATTATTTTTAGTATTTAGTTCTGGATATATAATAACAATAAAATAAATTATTAAAATAAGATCTAAAAGGAATAAGAGTTTATAAAATTTGTAAACTACCTAATTCAACTATTTATCATTTGAATAAATACACATGCTTATGAATAAAATCATGCTGATAGATTAAACTTATAAATCACAAATTTTATAAAATATTTAGAAAACTCAATAACTGTTGTCATATTTCAATCAAAGATTTATTGTTATAAATTATCAAACCAGGAAATTAAGATATACTACCAATGATGATAGTTTCTTTTATTACTTTAAGAGAAATATTTATTGAGGTGAAATTCTTCTGATTAGCTCTTTCAAAGCTTTATACTTCTTTGAGGTAAGGGGGATATTAATGTAGATCTTTAAAAAGAAAATGTTTGTTTTTACTTCATTCGAGGATGAAAATTGTTTTAATCTGAATTATATATAACTAATATGAAAAGTTTTACTTGCTTTTATTATTTGAATATCCATGGATCAAAAAAGTGTTTGTATGATTGTACTTTCGAGATTTGTTTGTTTACTCAAGAAAATTCGAGATGCTATTTTTAATTTGAACTTTGAATGAAATATTTGACTTCATATTCATCACTTAACTTAATAATAGTTGATACTATTCAAATTTCTTATCAATCTGAATAATAGTTGACCTTACATTCCTTAGTGGCTAATGTAATTGATTTGAACTCCATTTCTGGGGGTTTCGGATTAGAGGTTACTAGTACTAGTAGTGTTGGTTCCTGGCCCACCTTAAAGGAACACTCATGATTAGCCACCCATTCAAAACCCACATGGCTAGAAAATCATTTGATATTTGATGACCAAAGAAAAATATATTTGAAATGTATTTGATTTTGGATTTGATATGAAATTATTTGAATCACATTTGATATGAAACCGATTTGAAATGGATGTGAGAGAAATGTTTGAAGTATATCATGGTTAATGTTCCAACTTATTTTTGAATCAAAAGTTTTGATGTGAAAAACATCATTTGTCATATGATTGAAAACTTTTTGATCCATGAAAATGTATTAGTATTTTTATCGAGCTTTAAGCTCACTCTATCTGCTGACATATTTTCAGTACTTAGTTTCCTCATGGTGGTGATGGCTAGGCTCAGATTCGCTATCATTAGAATTTGATTGAACTTTTTATGTTAGATCATGCTGAACTAATAAGTTCATGTTTATGTGAAATGTTGGGTTTTGGAAAGAATTCGAAAGTCACTTGGATGATAACATTTGTTTTTATATTAGTACAAAGTTGGATTTGAGAGATCCTAAATATTGCTATACCATGCATAATTTGAGATTTGGATATTTAGAAGTAATTTACTCCACAAGTGGAAATTTGAATTGAGAATTTATGAATTTAGAAAGTTACGCATTTACTTTGAACATGTGTCAGAATTGACAAAAATACGCTACATAATAAGGCAATGGGTCAAGTTTCACACTTCCAAACCTTCGTGATGAAGGCTTGAGGGTGTGGAATTGATACCATGCCCGTAAGGTGGGTTTTGGTTCACAATGGTAGATGGGTAATCGGGGACTAAAATTTAGACGGTCGCCTCTAAAGCCATTACGGGAACGACCTTTGGCTTTCTCGTGACGCTTTAAGACTTTTCGCCCTGGGCAAAGGCTCTTGGTTTTAATAATGAAAATGGGTCGACTGCTTACAATGCGGGCCAAGAGGGCCCCAGCCCATCGAAAGCAATGGGTATAAAGATCATGGTACTACAACACCCTTTTCTTCTAATAAATTTCAGGTTTTTCAATCTAGGGAAAATAATCGTGTTTTCAAATGCGGAAAGTTGAAAGGACTAGGAGAATTAATAAGGTATCAACGAGAAGTGCTGCCGATATAAAGCGGTGGGAAGCGCACGTTTCCCAACATATATGCGACACATGATGTCCTAACGACACATTTAATGTACCCGTTGATGTTTTGCCCCTATATATAGGGGTTAGGCCCCGAGTTGTAACACCGGTATATTAATATATGTTTTGTTATATTCAGGTAAGAATTTTTGGGGAGCAAATGCAACTTATGCCCTATGATATTTTATATTGTGATTAAGATTAGCAATCTTAATGGTTGGTTTAATTAGAGGATTAGCAAAGTGTGTTAGATTGCATTTTTTCATGCTTGTGAGCTATGTGGCATCATGAGGGCATGACACCTCATATATGCAAGGTAGGAGCTCTTGACACATGGCATGTGCATGAGAAGAGCTTGCCATGTGCCAAGCAAACCAATTCCGGGTTTTGATGTTAGACCAACTTCCCCGCTAGGAATGGAAAATTCTGAATTTTAGAAAGTGAGAGAGTTCTAGAGAGAAGCTAGAGAGAAGGAGGAGAAAAGCTTCAAGGAAAGCTTGGTTTTTGGTGGAAAAGGTCTGCTTCAAGGTATGTAAACATGACTCGAGGCCTTGCTGTATTTCTATCGGACTTTGCTATATTCTCTGTGGTTTTGTTGGGATTTCATCCAACCTCTAGATTTGATGAAAGTGAGTTTGGTGGAACCCAAATTGTAAAAGACCTAGCTTTTGGTGAAGATGGCATGTGTGTGTGTGTGTGTCCAAGGGAAAGTAACTTAATCCCTTCCTCTCTTGTGACCCATGACAAGAGCTGCCATAAGTTGGCTTAAAGAACTCCGAACCGGATGATTCTAGTTGGAGAAGAAGCCTAAGACCTAGCCCTTCGAATGTCTAGAAGCAACCAAGAACTAAACCCTACCATAAGACCCTTGAATTTGAGGTTGAAAGTTGACAGCTGCATTCGTCCCTCTATTCTAGAGCAAATCTGCTGAATATAAGTCGAGTTATATTGATCCAAATGGAGGATTCAAAATCCTTCTTAAAGTAGACACATAGGAGTAACTTCATGAATAAAATATGGCCAAATTATACCTATTTGTTCCCATAATTTCACAAAGTAAGGGTGAAGAGAGGGGCACGATTCTGGTCCCTAGGAAATGGGCCTCTGGGGAGGTCGAGTGTAAAAACCATAACTCTTGATTTTGAGCCCTAATGACCTGATTTAAGAGACTGTGGAAAGCTACAGACAGTAACTTTTGGGTCATAAGACCACAAAAAGGAACAAAAAAAGTAAGGTATGGCTGGTCGTCAAAATTGTAGTCGGTGAAAAAAGTGGGGGGTCTTCGAGATAGGCTGAAAAGGGTACAAGTGTTGTGTGGGTCAAGCCAGGTTACCCTAATAAGGTGTTAAATGTTGATCTTAGTATGTAAAGAGAGTGCACTTGGAGATCAAGGTTTATGTTGGAGGTATAAGAATCTGTGTGATTCGAGTGGTGAAATAGTAATAAACCAATTGGGTAATTTTATGTAACCCGGATTGTTTGAGGCTAAGAAATCTTATGACTTGTTAATTGCATATCCTTTGGAGTAGTCGTGGTTTTGACTTCCTTGTGAGACTTGTGATTTTGAATCCACAGCTGTAGGGATCTTAAATCTTCTCCCGCTTATACCATGGCTGACGAAATTCTATACTATTCCATGCTCGAATCAGGATATTCTAATGATATATATAAATGTGTATATTTTTATATCTAAGTGAATTTTTGAATTAATTGGGTACATGGATGTTTTTAAATATCCATGTGGGGTGAATGCTTTGTCAAATTGTTTTAAAGCATGACATGGGTATGGGACTGTGTGGAGAGTCCTGACGATGTAGTTGACACGGACTATGACTAGTCCCCGGGTTGTGTCCCGTAAAGGTCACAAATATACTGGATGTGGGCATATCCCCGGGGTGGTAAAGTCCCAGCAATTTGTCGTTAATGATGTGGGCATATCCGGTAGTAAGTCCCATCAATTTGTGGTTGTTCGGGATGATCTACTAGTCCCCTGTGGGTGAAAGCCCCAAAAGAGTCAACATGAGGGTCGAGATGGTGGTAGTATTGCATCCATTTGTTTCACATCAACCTATTAATTGTAAAATGCCTATGTTTTGAGATGTGTTGAATTATTTGTATTTTGGAAATGTTTTTATAAGCATGACTTGTTATGGGATTCACTACCGAGTTATCGAACTCATCCCATTATTCCTCCCACCTTAGATGCAAGGTGTACGAGACCACCGCATGACTCTGAAAGAGTTCGACTATGTGGTTTTGGAGGTTGGAGAATCAGGCGTCATCCTGGCATGTCAGTGGTTGGGCACATTTTGAGGAATATCTAGTGTTGTGTGAGGTTCACACTCAGATATTTCTTGATATGGTTCATACTGATCATGGTCATCATATATTTGGCTAGGCCATTAGTTCGGGACACTTTTGTAAAATTTTGGGATTTTGTGTAAATATTATTTTGATCAAGTAAGTGTATAGTTTTGGGTGCATTGAGGACTTACCTCAAGACAGATATGTATATATATGTTTTGAGACCCGGAGTTGAGAGTTTCAATTATGTTTTCTAAAGGACATTCCAAGGAGTTTGACTCGTGCCGAGGAACATAGTTGATACATACAGGTGTAAGGCTAGGTGTGGTAGCCCCTTTTATGCAAAGTGTTGATTTGAAAGAGTCCCTATGTTAGGCTCATGATGAAAAAAAAAAAATAGATGGTAAAATAACATAAAATCACACGCAGGAAATCAAGTGAATAATGGTGCTCTTTTATGATTTCACAAAGTTTTGCCTAGTACAATTACCTTTCTCAGGCTTCGCAAACTCTTTCTTTAAAAAGGAATCATTGGAGATCCCTTGACAACTTTCAACTTTCCCAAAGGAGTTTCAAACTCGCTTGTATCGCCTCTCGCGCGTTCTCAGGGCTCGTTTGTCGAAAGCATTTTGTTAGGAGTTTTGGTTTTTCGAGGGAAAGAACATCGTCACGGTGGGTTTCACTAAGGGCGCCGGCAGCCAAGTGTGGGACGCTCTCAAGCTTGGGAGACATCCCATTAGGTTCCCTGCGGAAGGTTCTTCGTTCAGTGGTTCCAGTTTTGTCACTAATGGGTTGTTAAACCTTAAGAGGGAGATTTCTTTTGTCTTCCGAGGGTTTTTAAGCCGATCCCCATTTTTCTATTTGTTTGCCTGTAGAATGGCAAGAGGTCACGAAAGGTTTCACCAAGGGCCGGGAGCCACAGTGGGAACCCCCCCCACCTTTCCGAGAAACGACGCCGCACGATAAGCAAATGCCTCTAGTCGTTGCTATGCCCAGAGGAATCGAGATCCTTCGCCAAGTTCCCACATCGACTTGCAGGTGGCTGCATCAAACGATCAATTCCCAACATAGGAGGGGCAGATAATGCCGTTTATTTCACCCGAGAGCCGTTTGCTGCTAGACTTCACTTCCCCATCCCGTCCTGCACTTAACTAAGGCACCTCCTGCACTTATACATCTGAACATCTTTCATTTCACGGGCCGTGCAGGCAACTTTTCTACACGGATATTTTGTTGGTAGATATTTGTTTTTATTTACATTTTGAAGTCAGGGATCGGGGGCCGCCTATCTACGCTCGCCCACAGCCCCCCGGCTGCAATTTGTAACTAAGCTCTCGACTCCCTAAAGACCGGTCTAAAGGGGCTGTTTTGCTGGAAGGTCCGTGGTATGAGACGCCGTGCCCTCCAAAGCTTCCATCGGATCCTGAGCTCGACTCTTGTTCCTGTGTTTGTTTTACCAAGTAGGCTTCAGACTCTCAAAGTCGTTCAGGTTTCGACATGCCCTCTTTTATGAAATTTTCGTAGGTAGCACAGTGAGGCCAAATTAGGAGAAGGCGCTCCGGATTACATCGATCGCTTAACAGATCACTGAGGGGGAGCACAATCACGAACTCCTCTTGTCTGTGAAGAACTTGTAGGAGTTAGGCGCCAACCCCTATCCTTACATAGTCTCTGTCATTCCCCGTCCCTTTCCAGAAGAACTTATTTAAGGGTTAGCATTGCGACTTGCCGACTCCAAGTCAATCCTCCTGATTGCTCTTCTCGCCGGTCACTTTCAAGAGCAAGAGTTTGTCGATCACTAAGGAGCCTTGGTTAGCTTTATCCGTACTCACCAATTACCTTCGATCATACAGATCTAAAGCATGCCCCAAAGGCAATATTAAAATAAAGAAAAAGAAGCAAAGAATGTCAATCAAAGGTCACTGCATGATTAGAATAAGACCAAGATCCAATCGCAAATGACAACCTGGTTGAAAGAGATATACGCTCAGTCTCTACTGTTTGATTCTTTTTACACGATGCGGCACGGCCAGTAATTGTTATGTAATCACTCGCCTAAATACTATGGCAAAACAAACTAAGAATGACGAGGTTCCAGAGGTTCATGGTAGTTATTTGAATCTTCAAAGAATAAGCTCAATAATCTTCCAATGAGAGGCTGCTGCAGGTCTTTGTGATATTAAAAACTTAAGAGGTGATTCAGCCTGGACCTCCCTGAGATAATGCTGGGTAAGGCTCCTCTGTAATAATTACCTGACGTTGTTTCAAACAGATAATAACTTTTAATCATGCTCTCATGAGTTTGTAAATCTATTGACTTCATCAAACATACAAGTAATTTGAAGAATTCAATTAACAAAGAGGTCATCTGGTCCCCAAAAAGGTCCAAACGCTAAAACTTGTTGCGAGACCAAATGACATATACAAATTTATGACGTTATTACCAAGGACTATTATCTAATCCCCGGCAATGGCGCCAAAAACTTGTTAAGTCTTCTACTATGTAAACCAAAAATCTCCTCGAGTAAATCATTTTCAATTTTGGTTTTGGCCTGATATTCTGCAAGTGCACAGGTCGACAAGTAATAAAATGGATATAAGTCCAGATATCGATCCCACAGAGATCTCAAGAATTCTAAATCAACTACCCTAACTACTCAAGATCCATACTATTTAGACTGTAAAATGATAATGGTGATCCTGCTTAAGAAGCTGGAAAATATACAAATATAAGGAAAGAGAAAGAAAATCAAATAAACTGAAATATAGAGAAATAAGAATAATGAATGGTTAAGAAAATAGATGGACACTGAATAGTTATCTTTTAGAGAGAACATCAAGACAATGCTATTGTGAAGTATCAATTCCTGTAGTAAACATTGATAAATTTGTTTTACAGATTTCTTCTGGGAAGTTTTAAAATCATTCAAGGTGTTTAGGCAAAGATGCTTGATCTCTCCAAACTCACATTTATTATCTAATTTTCCGATTCTCTCAAGATGAAATTAAATAACTACTTTTAAAAGGGATTTCTTAATCGGGTATTTTTCTTTTTGCAATACTTCATACCCATTTTATGGACTGTAAACCTAGCTCCTGCTACCTGGCCAAGCAAGGATATACAACTTTGATGCTCTTCTCAAAATTAGAATAGATCACCCTCTCCTTGATTAGATCTCACTAACACTCCGATCGGGCTCCTCACTATTCGACCGAGGAACTCTCCGCTTATTTTTAAATTGATAACCCATTCAACTCTTCTTGATTTCAAGTGAGAAGAGATTTATCGGGCAAACTTGCAAGCTCATTAGATCTCAAATAGCAAAGTTAATATACCTTCAAGAAATTGTTCATAACTCCTCAGAATGCCTTCTCCGTATCACCGCAGGGCCTCTTGAAATCGAGCAATGAGACAAATCTTATAAACTGTATAAGAAACTGATATTCGTATCAAAAATAGTAAAACCCATAACCGTAAGTAATTCATAAACTCGAAATTCAAAAGTCAGAACTACTACAGTGGAAGATAAAGTCTCTGACAATAGCATTAACTTAATCCGGCCGGGTTCCTCAATTATCGATCATACACTACGTTATCTTCGATCATAAGAACGATCGCAATTTTGAACCGGAAAGTCGACCTGCGAATTCATTCGAACTTCAAACATTCCGTAGTAATTTGAAAAGAATCAATTCAACATTCACCGCCAAAACGATAACATCCAGATCCGCAAAATTAAACAAAATAAAGAAATTGAAATAATCTATAATCTTACTTAATTTAATTTTAATAGAAAAGAAAAAAAATAAAATAAAAGAAAAAAAATGAGTTTCTGCCACCCAGATCTTTCGTCTCTACTTCATCATGACTGCTTTTTCTCTTTCTCCGGGGGTAGTCATGATTATAGGTTTCTCAAATAAATTCTAATCCCAATGCCTTCTTTTTGTGGATTTCCGCTGACCGCCTAAGTTATCGCTCGTCGCACCTTTAATTCCTCACGCGACATCATCCATGTCGCGACATCGATCTTACGTCGCGACATCAACTTAAGTCTTTACAACTTTCAACTGGTGTCTTCGGATGTCGCGACATCAATCTCTTGTCGCGACATCACTTTGGCGCTCCTCAGCAGGGGCTCAACTGGTCGCTTCGCGATGCTCGACATCGGCCTTATGGCTCCTCGTTGTGCTTCACTTCGATGGTTCCCGATGTCGCGTGACACCAATCTTTATCGCACATCAAATTTCCAGAATCGCGACTCTTCAATCGAGCACGCCCCGAGTGTTGCGATACATCACCCTTCCGCCGCGACAATGCTTTCTGAGTACATCGCCATTTTTTCAAACCCGTCACGCTTTTAAGGCGCTTCGTCGCGAATTTATCAAATTTCTTCCAAGTTTCCTGATGTCGCGACAAGCTTGATCTATTCAAAGGATGTCACGATTCTTCTCTTCACTCCACATTTGTCGCGATGTACCATCATTGCCATGATCAAGCCAGATCATCATTTATGTCACGATAAAGATCCAGATGTCGCGACATGAAGCCTCTTCTTCTTCATTTCCCCGGTCAGCTTTCCACCTAGAGTTTCTTAACCTCACCGCTTTGTTCTTCAAGTAAGCTTCGCTCGACCGGAGTTTTATCACGCAACCCGGATATGCATTTTGATTGTCGCCAAAGCTTCACGACATCGTGTTCCTTCATCTTTGTACTTCGCCGCAACTTGCTCACCCAATTATCTCATTAACGCTCATCCACCTCTCGCTCTTTTTCAAGAAAATTCCTTCTTTTTCTTGAATTCCGCTACTTAATAGCTTGCTAGTTATTCTATAATTCTCGCACATAAATCGCTTGTTTAGATAAAAATCGATCGTAAAATGGACTAAAATGGATGAATTTAAGCTCATCAAGGTCTCGACAGTCGGTGATTTAACCCCGCCAAGGAAACCGGATGGCTGGATACCCAATAAATTATTGACCGCTGGAACCCCTTCAATTAGAGGGATGCTTTTGTCGCTGACATGCATGAACTTTACCCCACTAACCATCGGATACCAGTGGTGGCTCTTTCTGAAGAGTACTCCATCCCCTTCCTGCTATTCGATAAAGTCCCATTGTAAGACCCGAGAAAATTCCAATTTCTGGAAAAATGGCAAAATCGTAATTTCGATCAAAACCCAAAATTTTTCTAGATCTCGGATGAAGAAACAGATTTCACCGTTGGAATCATCTCACAAAATCTAGCTAACACGTCGAATTTCGTTGAATTTTGAGACAATCGGGATTTGCACGTTTTTTGAGGTATCGAGTATCGGGTGCCGTAAAACGATATTTGATGTGACAAAATTCACATATAACATGTACTCATGTGACACATGTTGCATGAGAGAAATGGGTTTTGAAATGATCGCTTAGATAGTGCCAAGTGGCAAAAATCTGTATGAAGTGGGACATGTATGACATATATAGAAATTTGCTTAAATGATAATAAGATGAAATAGAGAATAAGGTTGTTCTCACCTTAAGAGCCAAAATAAAAAAACGTGAAAAGGGGGAAAAAGATACAGAAGCTTTGATTTTTAGTTTTTAGTGAGAAAGAGAGAGAGAGAGAGACTTCTTTCTAGATTTACGGGCGATCCGACTGTCTAAAGTCTTTGGAGCAAGAAGGAAAGTCGTTCTACGCATCGAGGCCTACGCATGGGCTCCGGTTTTAAGGAGTTTCTACAAACTCCGTGAGGTAGGGGTTTCATCCTACTTGTTTTACTCTTGATTTAAGAGCTTTGTTGATGTTTTGCTGGGTCGAGGTCTCAATCCATCGCTTGATCGCCCCCAAATCTGGAACCGGGCGGTCGGAATCTCTATGAAACCCACTATGCACCGCAATGGGCTTTGGCGGGTCGCTTTAGGTATATGCTGTAATTTTAGAAACAAATTGTATTGTGATGTGTATGAGGTCAGAAATGGCCATGGTTTTCGTTCAAAGTGGAACCGATGTCGGTAGTGCCATGAACAAGAGAATCCATGGTTTCATTATTCACGTGAATGTTCAATAATTAATTTTGTGAGAACTATGGTTGAGTATCCAAAACACTAAATAAAATGCTAACATCCATATCAATTTTTATGTAATGTAATGAAAATTCACATAACATGCTTTGTGTGACTTAATTTATGTAAATATAGATGATAATATATTTGCATGTTGTATAATTTTGTTTAAATGACATATTGCATTTCATAGTGCACCTGTGGTAACTTAGAAGTTAGGTGAGGGATGACATGAAAATTTAAAGAAAACGAAATGGTTGAGAAAGGAATTTCACATGATGAATTTTCTGAGAACGGGGTTTGGGAGACAATCAACAGATCATTTCTACGAAAAACCATGACTGCTTTTTGTGGTTGCCCTCTAACACATTCGCCCCTGAGGGTAGGTCCTATATTTTTACCGATACTTTGAGAGGTATAGTTTCAAACAACAAGAATTGTTTTGAAAAAGATGTTTTCACACATGGTTTAGGCAAGTGAGGGAGCGTCGCGAGGACTCCTGGACATGGGCTGTCATTTGGGATATCTGGCAGGATCACAATTACAACGTGTGTTTACTTGGAGCATTGCATATGCACTTAGGTGAGAGTAACCCACTTAGGGTGATTCCACTACTGGGCGATAGCTCATCCCTTGTCAAGGGATATTATTTTCAGAAACGTGGGGCGAGAAGACATTCTTCAGAGACCGATTAAGAAAGCCTGCCAGGGCTTTGTTTTAGTCGGGATACATGTATTAGAATGTTTTAAACTTTTAATATATGTTACAAGAGTAAATTATTAACTCTTGAAACTATGGTATATAGTTGGGATTATTTAAATGAGCATTGGGTATATGCCCAATGGCCATTCAGACTGATATTTGACTGCTTGGGACAAAGCCAGATACGGGCAGCTTCCCGTACAAAGGAGACTCTGCCCTATTTTCGTGAGAGATGTCGGGTCACTCGACATTCACGAGTGTTTTCAAGGGTTGACGGGTAGTCAACGGACCCGTGTTTCGGGGCTACTACACTACCAACGTGTGGCTGAAGATGGGATATACATTCGCAACCATGATTTTAACGAGACGTTTAAGTTGGTATGACTAGACTTCTAACATTTGAATATGAGTCTTATGCTACAATTTTCTTCTAACACCCTTTTTTTTATAGGCAGTCACTGCTATCCGGAATATGGCGCCCCAACATCGGGAACTTCATCTTCGGCTGGATGATGCCGAGAAGGTAATGCATGCTTCACACCTCCAAGCACACACTCCAAAAGACGCTCAGCAAGGCCACGGCTCGACTAAGCATTGAGCCAAGGCCAAGGAGGTACAAAGAGAGTTGTGGGCACAGAGGAGAGGACGGTTAAAGAAGAAGCTCGATGTCTGAATTGGCCGGCCGTTGTGATGGGTGATGTGAAGGTGCGAGCGAAAGATGATCTCGCTAGGGTCCAAGATGCCCTGGTGGTTGCGGAGGAGGCCAGGTGTAAGGCTGAGGTTGAGGTTGCTCACCTGGAGGTTAAACGACTTCACTTGTGCCGAGATCGGGCAACTAAAGATTAAGTGTCTTCACCCTGTGCCGCAAAGACAAAGTTAGCCAATGAGGTGGACTACTGTAAGGCCTTAGAGCCGATCTTTCACGGCCACCCGACAAGCCGGTATGTTCAAACATAACATCTGTGGAGACCAACCAGAGGTTCCACATGGCATGCCCAACTCCTTTGACCCACTTCCTCTAGAGTTCTTCGTGAACCCCAAGTGCCCCTCGGCCCCAATAGCCATTAAGGCCACAGAAGCCGAGGTGTATTAGAGCAAAGTGGCAAAGGAACCTAAGAGGCGTGGCTTACGCCTGGGATCAAATGACTATTTCTTTTTCTTCTTTTTCTCTTTTTTTTTTTTTTTTTTGGAAATTTGCAAAGGCCTCACATGGCTGCCAAAGTGATATATTTATGAACCATCGACGCCTATTGGCGTATTCAAATTCTCTTAATTATAGTAATTGATATCTTCCTTTTCACAACTCCTACGAACTCGACTAGGATAGCTGCTTGATCAGAATAGCTGGCTCAAAGGATATCATCGCTATAAGCTAGGAGCCTGTGATAGGTTGCACACTCGGCCGCAGAGAGCGCCATTTTGTGCTTTGGCTTTGGCAAACAGGCTAGGAACCACTTATGGTTTTTGGCATGTGCCAAGAAGAAGCCACTGGCTCAGTATGTGCCAAAGAAGCTAGAAGCCACTTCTGATTCTCGCATGTGCCATCTGTGCTAGAAGCCACTTATGATCTTTGATATAGGAGCTATTCTAAGAATTGAAAGAGAATACTTTAAAGGAAATTTTATTGATAATACCTTTAAAGAAAATTTGATTGACAACATTCCAAGAATTCAAATGAAATATTTTAAAGGAAATTTTATTGATAATACCTTTAAAGAAAATTTGATTGATAAATATCTCCAAGAATTCAAAGAAAATATTTAAAATGAAATTCTTATTGATAATACATTTTAAGATGCATAGCATTCCACATCCTAGGCATTGGTGTCCCGTCTAGTTTATTTAATGCGTACGATCCAGCTACCCCTACTCTTACTATCATGTATGGCCCTTCCCAATTCGGTTGGAATTTTTTGGCTGTTAGCCATGTTTTCAAAGACCCTTCTCAAGACTAGGTCTCTGGCTTGAAATGCACACTGTTTTACATGCCTATATATAGATTTGCCATTTTTTGTTAGTACGACGCTATACGTACAATCGTAGCTTCCATGAAGCCCGCTTCATTCCGGCTCTAAATCTCTGACAACGGCTTCAAGATACCTTTTCGTGATTGTTTAATTCATGGGCACCCCACTGTAAGAATTATAGCCTCCCATCCCGTAGGGGTGGTGAGGGCGAATCGTGATATTCAGCCGCCTTCGCCTAGTTGTTTTATAGGCCCAAAGAACTCCTGGTAGCTCGTCTACCAATTTTCCTTAGCTGACGCTTTTTCAAAGCCGTCGAGAGTTTTGTTAGATGCCGCCTCTCGCCACTGCTTTGCAGTACCGTGTTGAGTACAAGTTTTGATCTTCAACTCCAGCAAAAATTTCGTATACTCGCTATCAAATCACCAGGCCCATTGTCTGCTACAATCGAATAGAGGTATCCGAATCGACGCATTCATACTCTTCCACACAAATCGGGACAACATCCTTATCTTCGATGGAGGCGGCTTCACTTTCGATCCATTTGTCAAAACAATGCAGGGCTACTAATAATAACTTTCTGCTTAGGCGAGGCACGGTCCGACTATATCAATCCTCATTGAGAAAATGGTCAGGGGCTCATAATGGTGGGTAAGATTCGAATAAGACGCTGAGGATTGCTTTACTGCGGGCCGCATTTCCCGATGTAGTAATACATCGCCTCCGCGGTGGCCAATAATAACATCGAAAGATGGGCCATGTGGAGCCAGTTATGCCGCTTGGATGGTTTTCGCATATTCCTTCAGGGAATTCTGCCAATATATATTGCCCCTGCTAACTGGTGAGACACTTGAGATACAGCCACTCTAGAGACCGTTTATATAATTGCCCATTCACAAGAGAAAATCTAGCCACCTGGATCTTAATCTTATGGGCTTCAATCTTATTATCTGGCAATTCCCCCAAGCTCAAATAGTGCACTATTGGAGTCATCCAAGAAGAACAAGCTTCATCTATTTCGTTCACCTGGTTGGTAGTATCTGGCGATGTCAGTCGAGATGCATGCTAAGGAACATCGTTTCTTTATCAGAGGGATGCAAATGCATCGCTGCCAACGCATCTAATTTTTCATTCGAATTCCTCGAGATATGCTCAATCTTCTGAGCCGCAAAACTCTTAAGTCATAGCTTAACAAGACATACATACTTGATCACGTCGTCCTGTGTTTCATGTTCTCCATTCACTAGCCTCTACTATCGCCGAATTAATAGAAGATGACTTTTTAAGATACAAAGTCACAGGTCGCATTCTAGCTAGGATTGCTTATATTTAGTCTCATTATTAGACGTGGGAAGTCTATGTTAAGAAGTTATGGGCGTAATATCCAATCCGATTGGAACATAAATGCAATAACGTAAAATTTTTTTCCTTAACCCACCAAGATCACATGCTTTCATAAAATCTAAGGAAGGGTAAATGAAACTTACCTGTAGGATCGTATTCGCTGCCTTCAAAGTCTCCAAGGCCTGGTTTATTTGATCTTCAAGGTGTCATTTTCCAAAAGCTTTTAACACCTCTATAAGTATCCACACACCGAACAACAATGAACGATCTTGAATTAGTTCAAAATTCATCTTCTCAAAACGAAATTAGGGTTTTTTTTTTCTTTCTCTCCATTTTTGGTTGTTCTCAGAGTAAAAGACGACTACTACAAAATATATATATGTCTCACATATATATATCTATATAAGTCTACTAGGGTTTAAGTCAAAAACGAATTTTATATTGTTATATATTTAAAACTCTTTTAAATAATAATAATTTAAATTCACAAAACATCACCGTTCAAGACATAACCGTTTCACGAATTTAAATAACAACTAATTGTTATTTTAAATTCACAAACATAACCAGTTTCAAGACATAACCGCTTTCACGACTTAAATTCGAATTTAAATGTAATAAATCCAATTGTTATTTTAAATTCACAAAACATAACCGTTCAAGACATAACCATTTCACGAATTTAAATAACAACTAATTGTTATTTTAAATTCACAAAACATAACTGTTCAAGACATAACCGTTTCAAGAATTTAAATTCGAATTTAAATAACAACTAATTGTTATTTTAAATTCACAAAACATAACCATTCAAGACATAACCGTTTCACGAATTTAAATAACAACTAATTTTTATTTTAAATTCACAAAACATAACCGTTCAAGACATAACCGTTTCATGAATTTAAACTTTCTAAAAATTAGATTCGAATTTAAATAACACTTATCATATTTTGTGTTCTAAAAATAATCTCATCATTTTAAATTACTACAAAGAGTGAAAACTATAATCAAGTATTATTCGCTCTTAATGTGCGACCTTATAGGTTCAATTCAACATCAGGCAAAGTAGGCCCAAATCACATTTTGATCCTACAAGTCATAAGTGGCCTCTAGCAAGACATTATGACTACCTAAGTTAAAATGAAAGCTCATGATCCAAGACTACCTTAATATAGCTAATGATATAATCCTTTGTCTTCATGATATCTTGATAATATAAGGCATTGACAAAGTCAACTTTATATCGTTTATCTTCGACACTGAACCCAATTAGATTCCACTAAAACAAATGACACGATCTCCATCAATTCATTCGAGCATGGCCATGCATTTCGCCTCAATTGTCGAGGGACCCGTAGATATCTCTCTAATACAAGAGGGACAAATTCCATCTTAATCGCTCATATCTCACTACATAATTCTTATTATGTTCAAGTATAACCTTTATAAATATCCGATTAAAGACAACGCTTGATTATATCAAAACACAATATCTCTTATGTGTTGAGAACTATAGCCATCTCGTGTCAAAGGATTTAATGACATAACTATTAGAGATTAACTTATGACTTTCATCCATGTATTAATCTTAAGATCTAGGTCTGGCCCAATATTTGTTCTCAACAAATAGAAATAAATTCCGATTTGTATCTCATACACATATTCATCCCATGAATATCAATCAAACTTTATAGATTAATCTAATTCATTGTTATTCCCATAACAATAACCGATTAGAGACATTTAGAATAATTAATAATATTATTCAAGGACATTATATATAATAAACATGCAAATCATCATAATAATAAATTCTCATAAATAGTCAAAATACCATGTCCATACACATGCCTAGAGCACTACATTAATCTCCACTTGCGCTAGGCCTATTCATCAATGTATCTAATACCTATGAACCTAGCATGACGATCATGCTTTGCTTGTGGTAGAGGCTTAGTCAATGGATCAACAACATTATCATCTGTTGGAACTCTGCATACTGAACCGCTTTCAAGACTCACCTATGTAAGACTTTGACTTAGACCAATCACTTCTTAGATCTATCTCTATAGATCTTTTATCCCTAGGATATAGCAAGTGCCTTGCCTAAGTCTTCATCGAGAAACACTTCCCTAACCAAGACTTGACATTCCGCCGCAAGGTGTGGGATATCATTCCCAATGAGTAAAATGTCATCAAATATTATACACCAAAAATACAATTGCGCTCCCACTAATTTTCTTATAAACACAAGGCTCATCTTCATTTTGACAACCAAACCCTTTGACTAATTCACATCAAAATGAAGATTCCAACTCCGAGAGGCTCCGTCTAAAACCATAAATGGATCTTTGAAGCTGCATACTTTACTTTAATTCTTAGGTTATACAAAACCTCAGTCAGGTCATGTACATATCCTCAAGTAAGTTTCCATTAAGAAACTAGCTTTAACATCCATTTTCCAAATCTCATAATCATGATATGCAGCAAATGGCAATAAGAATTTGATAAACTAAGCATAGCTACAGTGAAAAGTTTCATCATAGTTCATACCATGAGTTTGTTTGAAACCTTTTTTGTAACTAGCCTTGCTTCAGAAGTACTACTGGGCCATCCATGTCGGCCTTTCTTTTAAAAACCCATTTGCACCCAATGGTCTCAGACTCAGTGGGCTCAATCAAGGTCCAGGCCTGATTATCATACATGGATTGAATTCTCAGACTTCATGGCTCTAACCATTTCTCGAGTCCGGATCCAACATAGCCTCTGATAGGTAGTGGGTTCATTTTAATCCACTAACAATACACTGTTATCACCACAAGAAATCCACATTCTTCGCTCATGACGATCCCATCGATCTAATGCAAATTTTGTGCTGATAGTGAGGTGTGTGTCAACAATAGTTTGTTGACTTCAGAGAGTATCCACAAAGTAGCTCAATGTTATCTGTGGTTCTCGAACTTCTTTCGAAGCTGTACCTACTCCCCACCGGTTCCTTAGAAATAAATTCCCTTTCTAGAAAGACACCATTCCGAGCAACAAATACTTTGTTCTCTATGGGATTGTAAAAGTAGTATCCCTTAGTCTCTTTAGGATACCCCACAAAAAGACATTTATTAGATTTGGGCTCCAACTTATTTAAAACTTGACGTTTTACATAAGCCTCACAACCCCAAATCTTAAGAAAAGCACAACTGGCCTTTACCAACCATCTCATATGGTGTCTTTTTCAACCGCTTGATGGAACTCGATGAAGGTGAACGCAGTCGCTTTCAAATGCATAACCCCAAAAGGTAAATGGAAGAGGTTGGACTCATCATATATCGAATCCATACTCTCTACTGAAGTTCTATTCTCCTCTCAGACACACCATTCTATCGGGTGTTCCCAAGGGAGTTAATCAGGAAATGATTCCACAAGTTCTAAGATGGTCATCAAATTCCCAATTAAATATTCGCCACCTCGATCAGATCTAAGTGCCTTGATTGTCTCAAGGTTGTTTTGTACTTCATTTGAAAGATTTGGAATATTTCAAATGATCTCGCATTTATGTCTTATCAAGTAAACATAACCATATCTCGGGCCTAAGTCAATGCAAATGTAATGGGCTACTAGAATCTCCTCTAAAGATCTAAACTTAATGTCCACATACATCTGTATGTATGAGATCCATTAATTCATCGGGCCCTTTCATCGTGTCCAAGAAAGGATCCTTGTCATCTTACCCAATGCATAAAGATTCACACGTATCATATGATTCAAAATCAAATGAATTCAAAAGTCCAACTTGATGGAGTTTCAGATGCGTTTCTCATTTATATGGCCAAGGCAACAATGCCAAAGATAGTTAAATTTAAATCATTGGACTTAAATTTTTAGTAGTTGGTGTTATAGACATGAGAATTGTTGATTTTGAAGGTTCATAACATAAAGACCATCTCAGAATAGCATTCGCATAGAACATGTTTTTATGAAAAATGGAGCAATTATTATTCTTAAAAAGAAAAATCATCATTATCCAAACAAGAAACTGAAATAATATTCCTACACATTGTAGGAACATAATAGCAATTGTCCAAAACTAACAAAAGCCCACTGGGCAAAGTAAGTTCATAACTTCCTACAACCAAAGCAAAGAATCTCGCTCCATTGCCTACTCGTAGATCAATCTCACCCTCTTCGCCTGTTCATCTTTCGTGTCCCCCGCATTTGTACAAATGTGAGATCCACATCCAAAGATCTAATACCCGTGAACTAGAAGGAGAAAAATTAATTCAGATAATACAACACCAAGAACTAGTCTCACCAAATTCTCTTCTTCTTCTTTAGATCCTCTAAATACTAAATATATTTCTTCCAATGACCTGTGTTCATCAAGAAAAGAAACAAACACCTCCCTTGGGGCTTTAGCATCAGGGTTCAGGCTCGGGTTTGGGTTGAGCATTGACTTCTTTACCTCTGCCCTTGCCCTTGTTCTTGAAGCCCTTTCCCATTTTGAACCATCGCATTATAATAAAGCTGATTTACTATTCGCTGGGCGCTTTGAGCATCGTGATGCGCTCGAGATAGATTCGTCTATTTCATTCATGTTATAGTTCATGACAACCGCCATAACTATCAAGAAGTGAATTCAGGATCAAATCAGTTGCCAACTCTTACTCAATGGAAATCCAAGCCTTACCAAGGTGCTCAATATAGCCTTTCATTTTGTAATGAGCACTAACTCAAGCACTCCTTTAGCTCATCTTGCAAGAATGCAAAGGCCTTGGTAGTCTCATACCTTTCGCTTCTGCTTGTTGCTGAACATTTCCTTAAGATTGAAGATCATATCATGTTTTCTATATTTTCCGCATCCTTCTCGTTCGTAACTCATGGCATTTAGCATCAAGCATAACATTTGGTGGGAGGAAGGTATGCGCCACATGTGCATGCTTCTCAAGATTTACTTCCTTTTCGCTCTAGAGACACTGTTCTTCGTGAGAGGTTCATCCAAAGATTACAAAGCTTCCTTTCTCGTTGAGAACAATTTCACCCTGAAACAATCAACAGGTAGTTAGTCCCGTAGTTTATCCTTCTCAAGGACTGATCGCAATGACATAGTAGAATCTGTTGTTATTGTCACATCTACAATGAATGCAAAGTTCGAGCAAGTATTTTCTGATTATGAAAAATTCTCAATAAATTAACAACCCTCAAGAATAATCATATTAATCTAGTGAGCTAAGATCCATATTTTACTCAACTTTAAGTCGGCCTTGGCATGACACTTAAAATTATTTAGGTAGGTAACTCTACTAATTACATCTCATGCAACTCTTAGATATTTATGGGATTTTGACATCATATGTCCCGGCATGTTTAAATCTCATCTAATGCCATTAGGCCCAAAACCGTTTTGATAACCTAATAAAGTTAAACCATTTTTAAACATATGGGTAGCACCATTACTCATCTTGTCTCACTAATGTAACCTAATTTACTTCTACTTTGGTAGAACCCACATTAAGGTGATAAAGGTTTGGTAAAGTGTTTAAATATGGATGGTATGTTAACTTAAATCTTATGAGGAATCTTGATTGATTTTAATATCATACATCTAGTATCACATACTCATGTAACATCATACATAAAGATCTCATACATGCATATAATAACGTGTCATAGTATGGTTTTAATCTAGATTGATCTCCATAAGCCAATATGAAGATATCAATGTCATTCTAGGTAAGCAGAATAAGAAGCCCATGATGTCGTATTTAATCCACCAACTTGCGATAGACACCCTAGCTCCTCCATCATCATGGTCAGATTGCATGATTCTCAATGGCGTGCATTGTTCCTTGTTTTATTTACAACAATTAAATAAATACTACTACTAGTAAAATAAAATTACAATAAACAAAACGACATGCAAGTCAAAGATTACTAATTACAACCCTTGTAAAACAATAATAACCCCGCCAAAACACATCGTCAAAAAGGTCATACTGTGCACCATGAAGGTCACAACATGCAAAATATATCATGTTATCATATAGCATAAACAATTTGCATTAAAAGAAATAAATTATAATAGGCATGGATTAAAACCAATTAAATTCATAAGGTGCTACGTAGAGTCAAGCATGACCGGTTCGCTAGCCTGCTAGCGAACGAGGTCCGTGGGGGCCGCTTCTCGCAAGGTCGGCAAATACCAAAAAATTTCCTTCAAAACACAGTTTCGTCTCAAATATTAAATTTTCATTGATCTCATCAATAAATATTTGAATAAGCCGAAAGCCATCAAAATCACATTAAAACAGCATATTATGTAATCTCATTACACATAGGGCTTATTTTCGCACCAACCATAATATCACATATATTCAAAAACGCAAATCATGCCAGACCATATACACTACATACATACGATCAAACATGGCATTATCGATTTTTATGAAAACACAAGTGGCTCGATACTCAATCGTTAAAATGTGCGTAATATCCAACTGGATTGGAACATAATTGCAATGAATGTAAAATTTTTATCCCTTAACTCCACTAAGGATCACATGCGCTTTCTTACAAAATCAGTATGAAGTTGGTAAATAAAACTACTCTTGTAGATCGATTCAAGCCTTCAAAGTTTGCGCCTGGTTTATCTTGATCTTCAAAGGTGTCGCTTTCTAAAAAAAGCTTACCACCCTCTTACAAGTATCCACACACGAACAACAATGAACGATCTCTGAATGCTAGTTCAGTTCATCTTCAAACGAAATTAGGTTTTTTTTTTTTTTCTTATCTCCTCGCTTAGTTGTTCTCGTAGTAAAAGACGACATTACAAAATATATATGCTGCCTCACATATATATATATATAAGTCTTACTAGTAGGTTTAAGTCAAAAACGAATTTTTATATTATTATATATTTAAAACTTTAATAATAATAATTTAAATTCACAAAACATAACCGTTCAAGACATAAATCAAGCTACGAATTTAAATAAATAACCAATTTTTATTTTAAATTAACAAAACATAACTGCTCAAAACATAAATTGCTTAATTAATTTAAATTCGAATTTAAATAACAACTAATTCTCGTTATTTTAAATTCACAAAACATAACCGTTCAAGACATAAATCGTTTTCATGAATTTATTAAACTTTCAAAATTAAATTCAAATTTAAATAACAATTTAATTAGTTATTTGTAATTTAAAAAATAATCTCACTATTTTAAATTACTACAGAGAGTGAAAATCATAACCAAGTATTATTCGTTTCCAATGTGCGACTTATAGGTTCACCTTCAATATCAAGTAAGAGACCTCAATCACATTTTGATCCTACAAGTCATAAGTGGCCTCTAGCAAGACATTATGATTCACCCAAGTTAAATGAAAAGCCTATGATCCAAGACAACCTTAATATAGCTAATGACATAACTTTGTCTCATGATAGTCTGATAGAATATAAGGCATGGACAAAGTCAAACTTTATATCGTTTCATCTTTAATTACTCAAACCCAATTAGATCGTTTAAACAAAATGACATTTGATCTCCATCAATTCATTTAAGCACGACCATGCATTTCGGGCCTCCCAATTGTCGAGGGACCCGTAGATATCTCTCTAATAATAAGAGGGACAAATTTCCATCTTAATCGCCATATCTCACTACATAATTTATTATGTTCAAGTATAAACCTTTATAGTCATCCGATTAAAGACAAATGCTTGATTATATCAAAAACACAATATCTCTTATGTTGAGAACTATAACCATCTCGTGTCAAAGGATTTAATGATTACAACTTATTAGAGATTAACTTATGACTTTGATCCATGTATTAATCTCAAGACGGATCTGTCCAATATTTGTTCTCAACAAATAGATATAAATTTGATTTGTATCTCATACACATATTCATCCTATGAATATCAATCAAACTTTATACTAATCTTAATTCATTGTTATTCCCATAACAATAATCGATTAGGGACATTTATCAATAATATTATGTTCAAGGACATTATATATAATAAACATGCAAATCATCATAATAATAAATTCCTCATAAATAGTCAAAATATCACAATCCATACACAAGCCTAGAGCACTAAGACTACCAAATTAGTCGTGATGGTATGTTCTATCCTTTCCTCTAATCAATGAAGTTTGAACCCACTCCAACCCCGCTTCGACGAGATGCGCTATCTACATTAAGGATGCACCAACAAGCGTTATCCAAGTCTGCATCCTGTTGGGGAACTTCTGCTATAAAGTCTGCTATCTGCCTCTTCAATGCCATGCGCGTCTTATATTGGATGCCAAATTCACTTAGCTCAATTGCCCATCGGACCACATCCTCCCCGATGTGCCAGCTTGCGGTGCTTCGCAAAGGGAGATTGGTTAGTACAACGATAGGGTGTGCCTGGAAGTAGGGGTGAAGTTTCTTGGTTGCCACACGGAGGGCCAGTGCCGCTTGTTTGAGATGTGTATACCTAGTTTCCGCTTTAGACAAAGATTTTACTACTTAAGTAACATTGGTCTTTGTTTTGTCATCTTCTTTAAACAAAGCCGACTCTATCGAGACTAAAACCACAGAGCAGATGTATGGTATCGCCGCTACGCTAAAATTAGATGTTTGGTAAGATATTGTTTGATTCCCATGAAAGCTTGGTCACATTCCTCATTCCAGTCGGTCCTTTTGGCTCCCCTTAAAGTGATAAAGAATGGTTTTAGCCGATATGTGAAACGAGATATGAATATCCCAAGAGCTACTAGCCGTTTAGTCAGTTGTTGTACTCCTTTTTTGGAGATAGAAACCTGAGAATCAATTATAGTTTTAAGTTGAATGGGATTGGCCTCTGCTCCTCTCTAGGTCACCATAAAGCCTAAAAATTTGCCTGAATTGACTAACACATTTCAAAGGGTCGAAGCCATGTTGTACGTAATAGTTCAAAGGCTTCTTACATATGTTGGGTGTGATCAGAGCGCTTTTGGACTTTACAAACATATCATTGATATAGACCTCCATGGTTCCTCCTAACAACGGTTGGAATATCTTAGTTACTAACCTTGATGTTGCCCCGATATCTTCAATCCAAAAAGGTATCTCTATCAGAGCAAAGATAACCCGTACGGTAATGAAGGTCAAGTTCTACTTCAAAGTGTGAATGGGAATTTGATGTTATTTGGAGAAAGAGTCCAAAAACTATAATATCCCGTGCCTGGCTATGGAATCAACGATTTGATCTATACACGGCAAGGGAAAGCTATCTTTTGGGCATGCTTCGTTGAGGTCAGTGTAATCTACAAATATTCGCCATTTGTCACCTTTCTTTGGAACCACCACCATGTTGGCTAGCCATTCGGGGTACTTCACTTCTTTGACGAAACCTACGTTCAGTAAGTTGTCTACTTCTGCTTGGATAATCTAATGGCGATCTAGGTGAAAACGCCTTACTTCATTCATCACTGGGTCGCGGGAGAATATTAAGCTTGTGAGAGGCCACCGTCGGGTTGATTCCAACCATATCTAAGTGGCTCTAGGCGAACACATCTATATTATTTAAAAGTGCAAGTTTTAACTGTCCCTTTTCTTCATTGGATAAGAGAGAACTGACGTAAGTGAACTTTTCTAACCCATATAACGTTACTTTTTCCAAGGGATCCATAGTTAGCGGATCCTTATCTTTCGCCCTGATCTGAGAGGCGACCTATGATTGCTATGCGAAGGTTTGATCTTCGAGGGAAGGATTTTCAGAGTTCTTCTCCCCTCTCTGCTCCTGCATGGATAGTTGATAGCATTGGATACGCGCTTAATCGACTACTTAAAGGTTAACTTGCTCGACGTTAGTCAACAAATTGACCATTCGGGTGGCAGTCAAGGGATAACTATCGAGTGCAAAATAAGCCTACCCCATTATGGTATCAGATGGGCCCTGTCTCCGATGATCGAGAACAAACTACTAAGGGACTGGTTTTGATTTCTATGGCAGAGCTTGACATTCCTATGTTACAAGAGGTCGCCCCGTTGAAGCCAGAGAGGATTTTCCCTACTGAGTTCAACATACCTAAGGAAAGCTTCATCTGCTTGAACTCTGGTAGCTGCAGTTAATCTACCGCACTGCCAGGGTCTAACAATACTCTATGCACATCGAAACCATTAATGCAAAGGTTGGACACCAGTGCATCATAGTAGGGAACAATAACCCTAGTCGAGTTGACAGGAGGAAATGATATGGGCCATCTATCGACTAGCTTCTTCACTACCGTCATCCACAGGATGGCATTTGATCCTGCCTTAACTCCGTGCGCCTCAAGAGCTTCCATTCAAGGCCGATTGATACGATTGCCGACGGTCACCTAGCATATAGCCGATGGCTAGTCTGGATTCTGACGCGATTACCGCTTTGGCCATAACTCTATCTACTGCTTGCCCTGATTCCTCTCTATGGTCAACTTCTTTGACATACCTCCTGAGGTGTCTAGCCTTGATCAGCTTTTCCACCAAGAACTTTAGGCATCCACACCTGTTAGTCTCATGCCCATGATCTCTATGATAACTACACCACAAGGATTTGTTTCTTTGTGAAGGATCTGCCTGATCGTGCGTTTACTCAACTCCAAGTCGCGCACGATGGGCAATAACTCTCGTATGAGATGTTAAGGCGGTGAATTATGGAGCTCTTCATTTTCTCATGGATCGGGTCAATGACCGCTTCTGGCCTCTACTCCCACTTCCGACTAATCCGCTTCTTCCCAAATGGATTATTTCAACCTACCGGTTTGTAATCATGACTCAGTTCGTCGTCAGAAGGATGTTGTCCTCCAACATTGAGTACTTATCAACCCGTCTGTATAACTCTTCCATTATCACTAGCGGGTCTAAAGATAGTGAATGGAAGAAAGGAGTAGATAGTCCAAAGCTTCTCCTAAAGTTTTGGAGGACCAAGTCCATGCTATATGATTCTACCCGCTAAACGGCTTGCCCAAACCTCCAAGTGAAATCCCGAATAGACTCCCCTTCATCCTTTAGAATAGTTTTCAAAGAGCTAATGTTCCTCTATTATCACACCGAACAAAGATGCTACGATATGATTGCGGCCTATAGTTCATTGAAAGAATTTATTGAATTACGCAAGAGCTTAGAACAGTTAACAGCAGTCGCAAACTAGTCGAGAATACTTTGCATGTAACGCCCAAAGGCTACCGATACGAATACAACACAAGCTGTGATATCGTAGAATATATAATATGCATCAAAACATTTGTGGTAGTTCATCATTTTTGAGATAAATCTCACATTTGTACAATATGGCATTATATGCCCTTTTTAATCGATTACTTACAAATATATCGTAGTTTTCAATATCAAAATATTTACAAAATAAAATCATAGTTTATACAAAATGGTCAAACGGTTTCATGAATGCATGGTCTGATCTTTACTTTGACACCGGCCGGCTTCGACGCTAATTTCAAATCTCTCACGGCTCATTCGCACTGCTCACTTAACACCCGAGCGATGACAAACAACGCGGCTAAGCATTTTCATGCTTAGTGGCTCTATACAATTCTCTTCATTTCGCTTAAATCAATTCATGCAATGTTTATAAACAAATGTTTTCAGACATTTTTCCAATGACCAATGCAAAGACATAACACACACACACACACACACACACACACACACACACACACACACACACATATATATATAGGAGGTATAGGTATATATATATATATATATATATATATATATATATATATATATGATATATATATATATATATTCATTTCATTTACAGTCAATTACAATTCATTGGTCATTGCAAGTTATGCAATTTCATATGCATGTTATGCAATTTCATATGCACTAAATCGTTCAAATCACCAATCATGCACTTTTTAATCTTATTATCATTTTGCCCTTATCGAATTTAACCTATACTTTCTTGCGGCATAAGATAAATAAATCATCGCAGACAATCTCGCCGGATCAGCAGCCGTATAAAAACGGTTTTATAGCATAGTACGGTCTCGCTGGGCTGCTGACTAGTTATTAAAAACCAATTTCATGAACGCTATCGATATCAGTCTCCCACTAAGCTTACTGAGATCAAGGACACTTCAATACATCTCACTTCAAGATTACTAATTTGACCTTATTGGTATACTCAATATATCCTTAACTCGAATTTAATGGTTAACATTCTTTTATGCCTTCAAAATTATTCAATACAATTCTATAATAGTGTATATACACTGGGATACAATAATTCTATTTTTCAACACTCATGTAAATTTCGTATGCATTTATTTCGTAATCGATTGTCTCAAATCACCTAAACAAATCAATGCGTAATTTATCATAAATCATTTCAATATTTCATAATATTTCACAATCAATTTTGAACAATGAAAGAAGAAAGGTAGATCAAATCCTCACAAATTTGAAACAAGAGAGAGATTGAAGCAACAAACTCAAAAGGTTGTCACTTTCGATTCCTATCCTCGAATCCTGCTCGGGTCAAGCTTCCGGCTACCAACCTGCATACTCCATTACAATATGTCACACTAAAGAACAACCCAAGAAAGAAAAATCAGTTGTGCATTCTAGGATTTTTAGTTAGGGTTGATGTCTACCCAATACTCCTTCACTTGAAAAATTTTATGGGGACACAAGAGCCATATTTTTCCCATGATTCCTTCAATAAAATGATAGCTCTATGAGTCTAGTTTCAATAGGAATTGGAATCATCTCATTTGGATCACCCAAACTCAAGTTATGGCATTTTAATGCCAAACTAGTCGATATGCTCAGCTCACTGGATCACCTACTGTTATTTTCGATTTCTGGGATCTTAACTTCATAAATTGGTAATGGTTTCCTCACTCATTTGAAGCTATGTTTCTAATGTTTCTTCTTCGATTGGAATCATCCAATTTGGATGACCAAAACTCAAGTTATTGCATTTTAAATATAGACTACTCTAATTTGCAAAACAGAATCTGCACATAGCTCCACTTTGATAGATTTCTGGGCACTTTAGGTTTACAATTTATATACACTTCCTTCAATTAAATTATTCCCCTATAAGTCTAGTTTACCCAGAATTTTGAATCACTCAATTTGGATGAGTGAAACTCAACTTATGGCCAAAACACCACAACTACACCCAAAACAGAGCATACCCATGAGCTACCCGAACTCACCTTTAAGCTCATATTCGAGAGCCCAGAGCTAAAACACTTGCTCCGGGTCCTTTCATGTTACTTAGCTCTAGTTTCCATGGTTCTTACCAATTGGAATCACTCCATTTGGATAATTATAACTTAATCCCATAGCTAAACAATAGGTTTTTGAAAATTTTGACAGCAATTCCTTTTGAAACCTCACCATTTCCTTTATACAAAAATTTCAAACCAATCCAAACCAATCAAAACAACCAAACACAACCCGCAGGAGCAACCCCCAAAACTTGCTTACAAACCAATACAAACACTTTCATCCAAAATTTTGGGGCTTACATCAACCCAACACAAAGAAAGAAATAGGGTTTGATTTACAGCCTTAATATTTTGATTCTTCAATACTAAGCATCCTTCTTCC
>JAEQBH010001515.1:0-212027 GCA_016808115.1 Tetrastigma voinierianum
GGGTTTCAAAATTCAATATCTTGCCCAAGCTGGGAACCGATCAAACGCCATTCAAGGCTTCAAGCAAACTGAAGCATTGTAAAACACTTAAATAAAGCGTAAAACCCAAGTAGGAGAAACTCTACTCAAGGAGTTTGAAGAAACTCCCTAAATCCGGTACCCACGCGAAGCCCTCTCCGCTGTAGAGCGCTTCTCCCTCTTGCGTCGGGCATCGACATTGATTCGCTTAAATCTAGAGCAGGTCGATACTCTCTCTGTAATCACCATTTTGACTTATCAGAGCTTCCTCCCCCATTTCACGTTTTTTGCTCAATTTGCTGCAGAGAGACAAGTCCTATTGACTATTTCTCATTTTTTCGACTTAAACTTTTCCCAAAATGACCCTTATGTCCCTTTAATGTATCTGATATTCAAGACTACCTCGATCGTCCATTTTCATCATTTCTCTACTCATACCACTTATGGCACATGAGTATCGTTATATACGACTGGGCCAGATCGAAAATCGCTTTACGACACCCGATCCACGATGCTCAAAACGTACGACCCGACCGCCTTGGAAATCGACTAAATTTACGCATAGTTAGATTTACGTGAGACAATTCCAACGTAGGAAATTTGTTCCGTTTATCCGAGATCTAGAGAATTAATTTCGATTTTTAACCAAATACCTCAGAATCAAATTACCATTTTCATTTTTCCAAAAATCGTAATTTCTAGTCTTACATAGTTCTTCCTCGCTATACTGATTCTTCTAATCTCATGGCATGGTAGATTAGACATGTTAATTATGACATTGCATAAATTAATTAACTTAATCATATACCAACTTTCCAAATTGATGCAATGCATAAATGTGAAACTCAGGTCGGTGTGGCAACCGACTGTAATCTTTTCAAATGGTTGAAAGACACATCAAACTCCTCTTGACTTAATCCATAGTGATATATGTGATTCAAGTCAGATAACAAGAGGTGGTAATAAATATTTTATTACCTTTGTGGATGATAGCATCAAATATCATATGCTGTACTTACTCAAAAGTAAGGATGAGTAATGATAGCTTAAATTTCGTTTTCAAGCAAAACGAAGTTGAGAATCAACTCAACATGAAAATTGAAGTGTTGAGAAGTGATCGAGGTGGTGAGTGTGAATCGTCATTTGTTGACTTTTGTGCTCAACATGGGATTATATACATGAAACCATAGCACCTTATTTGCCTCAATCCAACGGAGTAGCTGAGCGTCAGAATCGCACTCTAAAGGAAATAATGAATGCAATGCTAATTAGTTCTGGTCTACCACAAAACATGTGGGGAGAAGCCATTTTATCTGCTAATTACCTTTTGAATAAGGTACCTAAAAGAAAGTAAAAGACCCATATGAGTTAAGTGGAAAGGAATAAAGCCATCCTACAAATACTTGCGAGTGTGGGGATGTCTAGCTAAAGTGGCAATACCTCTACCCAAAAAGGTGAAAATATGACCTAAAACTATTGATTGCATCTTTATTGGTTATGCACATAACAATGCTGCTTATCGATTTCTTCATGAGTCGAATATCTCGGGACATTCACAAGAACATAATAATGGAATCGAGGAATGCAATTCTTGAAGATGCATTTCCGTGTAAATCCAAAGTAGATCCAAATTCATCAAAACAAGCTTTTGAGATTATTAATGAAAATAGTCAAGATGGAAATGATATTGGTGAGGTTGAACCTAGGCGTAGTAAGAGAGCAAGGGTAGAAAAATCTTTTGGTCTAGATTTTCTGACTTACATGCTCGAAGGGGAACCTCAAACTTATAAAGAGGTAGTGAATTCTACAGAGGGTCTCATGTGGAAAGAGGCCATTGATAGTGAAATTGAATCCATACTACATAACCATACTTGGGAACGAGTGGATCTACCACCAGGTTGTAAACCTTTGAGTTCCAAGTGGGTTTTCAAGAGGAAAAGGAAAGTATAGATCAATTGACAAGTACAAAGCAAGACTTGTGATCAAAGGCTACAAACAAACTGAGGGCTTGAATTATTTTGACACATATTCTCCTATAACGAGAATAAATTCTATAAGGATGGTGCTGGCAATTGCTGCATTGAGAAACCTTGAAGTACATCAGATGGATGTGAAAACAACCTTTCTTAATGGAGATTTAGAGGAAGAAATCTACATGGAATAGCCTAAGGGTTTTTCTGCTCCGGGACAAGAAAAGAAAGTCTGTAAACTGGTAAAATCCTTATATGGATTGAAGCAGGCACCAAAACAATGGCATGAGAAATTTGACAATGTCATGTTGTCACATGGATTCAAAATCAATGAATGTGACAAGTGTGTTTACGTCAAAGACGATGAACATGGATATTTCATTGTATGCTTGTATGTAGATGACATGCTTATTGTTGGTAGTGATGATAAGATGATTGCATCTACCAAGAACATGTTGAACTCTAGGTTTGACATGAAAGACATGGGACTTGCTGATGTAATTTGAGGAATAAAAATCAAAAGAACATTAGAATGACTCATTCTAAGTCAGTCACACTATATTAACAATATTCTTGGGAAGTTTGATAAGGATAACTTTGGTATAGCCAAAACACCTATAGATGTAACTCTACACTTGTCCAAGAATAAAGGAGAGTGTTTTCTGCCAGAATAATTTTAGGTGATGTGATACCAATGTACTTAATGAGTTGTAAAAGACCAGACATAGCCTATGCAGTTAATAAACTGAGTAGATACACGACTAATCCTGGAGTTATGCATTGGAAAGGAATAATGAGAGTATTAAAATACTTACGATTCATTCATGACTATGGGTTGCACTACACAAGATATCCCAAGAAATTGAAGGATACATTGATTAATTGGATATCTAATGTTGACCTCAAAATCCTAGAGTGGTTAAGTGTTCCTTACATCGAGGTGCAACAGTGATCATGGAAATCCTCAAACAAACGGTTATTTCCCAAACTCTAATGAATATGAATTCATAGCACTAGATAAATGTGGGGAAGAGGTCGAATGGTTACGATACTCTTAGAGGATATACTAGTTATTTGCCATACCATTCCAATACGCATACACCGTGATAGTCAATTGATATTCAGAGCATAAAGTAGTATGTACAATGGTAATCTAGACATATTCGCTATAGACACAATACCATTAGACAACTACTTCAATTGAGTTATCTCTATAGAATCGAAATCTAAGGATAACATTGCCGGGATCCAGCACCAAAGGTTAAACAGTAGAGTCAAGGTTGAAAAGTTTCATTGAAGGGAATGAGACTAAGTCCGTAAAGAACAAGTTGATACAATGGATACCCAACCTAGTCGATCGAGATCCCAAGATCTAGGTTCAAAGTGGATAACTAATTGTAAAAAGACTTGATACAATCATCGTGGGGATATTATCGTGCTCCATCAGATGAACAAATGATGTTTCATAAGAAGGTTAAGCTATGCTTAATGATCTCTATGCATCGGGAGTAAAGAGTAACATCAACTACTCTCAATTTAAAGAGATAACCTATGTAAGAGTGAAGTGAGGCAGCTTTAGAGGGAATTGAATAGGGCACAATTCCTATTAAACTCTTGTAGAACTAGGCGCATGTCCATGTCCAAAATGGACATAAAAGTGAAAACCGAAAAGTGTTAGGAAGATTCCTGTGTGGAATATGTCATCGTCTACACCAATGGCAGAACAGTTCAAGGACATCATGTCTACTATTTAGTTAGTAGAGTAAACATATTTCTATAAGGGAAGGTTCAAAGGGTAGCCCTACCTCTCCTATGTAGGTTTCAACCGATGAATTTATCACCTAGTCTATGGGATCTTTGGTTATGAATGTCATTCATGTGGGGAATTGTTGGAGTGAATGACATTCATTGCAGATATGATGTCATTTACTTTGTGGGGAGTCTAAAGGTTGTAAGAGCCCAAACATTTGGTTTGTCGAGGTCGAAATCCCACCCAATTCCTATAAATCAGCGAGGCTTCTCTTGTTCGGGAAAATATATAATTTTGCTTTTTCCTTGTGAGTTTGCCGTGTGACACCGCCAAAGTGTGCGTCGGGTGATAGTTTCGATCATAGTCTCGCCTACTCCAGTATTATCAAGGTGCCGAGGTGTCAGTTGTATGTCATTTTATCTCTGAGACAGACACCGACGTGTTTTCTCCGAAAGCATCGAATGAGATGTAATAATATGTTTTAAGTGAGATTAGACTCCTTATAAGACTCGGCTTCATCGCCTCTCAAGTAATAATTATTTCTCTTGTAATTGTTTTCTTATTTCTTTGTAATTTTCTCCTCCATTTTTTTGTTTCTCTGGAGGGAGTTCATAACACCTGGTTCAGTGAAAAATCCTTTAAACCCTTGTTTTTCCTCCAAAAATGGCTCCTCTCCCAATAAATGGTAGCTCACCCCTCATAATCCTCCAAAATGATTGCCTCTCCCTTAGGAAACCATAGTCTTCTTTTTTTTTAAACAATCCTCCCCAATCTTTCCAAGTGGGTTTAATGACTAGTAGCAGCCCCTGTAATTCTCATCTTTCCTTTTCCCATCAAACAAATAAATAACTTTCCTGAACTGTATCTCCCACAATTCTGGTGAGAATGGGTTTTTTTTTGTTTGGCATATTTCTTAACGAAGAGAAAAAAAAATAAAAAATGGAAACGAAAAGGAACAAAAAGCAAACATCACTCGAACAAATCCTCAAGAAAGATAGCCATGAGAGCTACGGATCCTAATGAAATTAAGCATGAATGAAAATCACAAAGAAGATGAGACAATTGAAAAAACTAGACAAAGCAAGTATAAAAGAAACAATTTCAAAGCAAAAATAGAAATAGAGAATTGGCACCTAATGTAAAACCCGGGAAAAAGTCAATTTTTCTGAAAAATGGTAAAATGGTAATTTCGATTTGAAACTCGGAAATTTTCTAGATCTCGGATGAAGAAACAGACTTTACCGTTGAATTCGTCTCACAAATTCGCTACCATTCGACGGTCAATTTCGGCATAATCGAATTTCTACAAGAGATTAACTATGTTCAGACACTTAAAAGCATGTGACACATGGTATATTATACATGGACCATGTAATGTTTCAAGCACTACGAGGAAAGTAGAGGAAGGAAGCGTAGGCCTCACTGTGGACAGAAACAAACAAATAAAAGAAAAAAATAAAGAAAATAAAAAAAAAAAGGAAAAAGGAGACAAGTGTCATGTGGTGAAAGAAGGTAGGAAAGTGGGGGGAAACTTCCCCACTTTTGGATCAATTATGTGGAATGAAAAAGAAAAGAAAAGGAGGAAAAGCAAAAAAAAAACAAAGAGGGGAATAAAATTCCACGTAGAAAGCGAAAACATAGTAGAGAGAAAAAGAAAATGGGGAAAAAGGAAAAAGAAAGAAATTTCCGATGTTCTGATGGTCGAAGCTCGACGGTCTGAGAATTAAAGGCAGTCCACGCAACGAGAGCTACACGTGAGTACCAAAATCAGTGAGTTTCGTCAAACTCCAAGAGGTAGAGATTTTTTCGTATTTGTTTTATTTATAGCCTATAGGCCATTTAATGGCATGAGTTTCCTTTGAGGCCGTGAGTGGCCATGAAGTTCAGTCCCAAAATTTGGGATTGAGTGTAGGAATTTTCAATGGATCGCTTCAACGTACTGACCGTGTGGTTTGTAGTCGTTTATCCTGACTGATGCTCCTCGTTTTGTTGCGGTGTTTTTGTGTTTAAGACTGCTTTTTAGCGCCAAAATTGAAATGAAAATGGACGTTAAACCCGGATGTTTAGGGAGGGTGTTGAAGCCGACGATGCCTTGTTGAATCGAGGTCAAGTAAATTAAGGATCTTTGTGGTGTTATTTCTCGTGGTTGAATAACATGCCGTTGTATGAAAAATACATGTTAATATATGTTTATGATGGATGTGAATTATATTTAAAAATATAATATCCATGATCGATATTGTTATACAGTTCACAAAAGTTCCTGCATGATATGCATGAAATGGTTATCTTTCGCAGATTTCATATGTACTCTGGGACACCGCATAGTATTTGGGTGTGTGTGCATGGTCAGGTCATTCACCATACTGTGAATGGGTGGTGAGCTCTAAATGTGGCACAACGTCCAAATGAGACTCACGATTGCATAACATGAAAAAGGAAAATAATACGTGTGTTGGGCGAAGCAAGATGGGGTAGATCCCCCTAGGGTGAAAGACCCAATTCATTCACCGTTAGACATGATCACCGGCGGTGAAAGACCGTAAAAATGTTGGAAAGGTGCGCGGCGTCCTGCGGTGTAAACCCGAAAATCCGTGGCCTACAAATGCATAAACACGTGGGATTTGATGAAATCAAATGAACATCGAGGATTTTCTGTCGTTCAGTTTTAAAACAAAAAGATTTTATGAAGAAAAGAGTCATCGGGTGAAACACCAATGACTCGTTTTCACACTCGCATTTGCATGAGGGGAGTCGATCAAAGACTCTGGTTATGGGTACGAAGCTTACCGTGATTCATGACTGTAATGTTCCATGGTAGATTGCATTTTTACACAAATGTGCAGATGATCGTGTGTGCCATTGGTAAAGCAGTAATTTAGCGGGGAGTAGCCCTCGAGGAGCACTTCCTCTATCAATACTCCCACCCCGTCCTGGGAAATATTTTCAGTAATCGGGGCAATACTGTGAGGTCTTAATCACATCAAAGATCTTAGTGTGAAAAAAGGCCGCATTCGCTTATTTTCCTCGGTTTGTAACATTCGATAGAATATCCAGCTTTTGTATATGTACATGAGAAGTTTTGTAATAAACTTATTGACTTTTTCGCTTAGTATTAATAAGTTTTCCAAGATTTATAATGCATGAAAAATGTGTATAAGAGTGGGTCAGATGAAATTTATCAGATTTAGGGTGAGAGTAAGAGGGTGCGAATGGCCTAGAAAGGCTACCTGACACGTTGAACAGCTGGTACGTAGATTTTCTCCTGCCGCTGATGTAGCACTGCGGTCGCCATGTTACGGTTCCCTTCGCAGGTCAACATAGTTCCTGGTGTCAGAAGTGTGTCGGGTCGCGTGATGCGGGTTTTCTCGTCAGACAGAAAGTTATTTTCTTCCTGCCTTTCCGCCAGAGCGATGTGAGTAACTACCTGTCGCGACAATGTTTTGGTTTTCCTCGTCGCGGACAATGTCGCGATGCAGGTTCACCTTGTCACACCGCGACTCGGGCCAAAGAAACAGGCCCAAGTCAAACATAGGCTCCCTCAAGCCCCGGCGCCAAGGGATTTCGGATCGCATGAGATCGGCCACACTCCGGGACATTCCCGATCCGACCCGGACAAGTGATCCGAATCCAGCTCAGACCACAGAATCGGGACTCTTTACCTGATTTTTTTTAAACCGAATCGGTACTGTGGGTATGACCCGTGATCTTGGCAGTTATAATCAAAACTCCGGCGTTAGAGCCAGAACCCGCCCACCGAGTGGTGTCCATCAAAAATTTATAAATAATACAGTAACTGAAGTCCCATTTACTTATGCCAAATCTGTGATGTTTCGCAGCAATTACAAATCGTAGCTAACCCATACTGGAAGTGAACCCCTTACAAGTGCTCGCCCAACTGTACTGACAGCCACGGATGTCTTCTCCGTACCTACAAGGATTAAAACCCGCGGCGCGTTTTTACGCCAGTGGGAAGCTTATCTTATAACTTATATCGATGCACATGCATTTGGGACCGAATCATGATAAACTTATGTCGTAACATATATCAAAATCATCATGAATTCATATAATCCAATATATAACAGTCGATCATATTCGTAGCAACTAGATATATAATCGGCAAGGCATCCAATTTATCTCTTTTACACAGAGCAACCATGATTTTCTGATTTCGTGCCCGTTCCTATTCGTGTCATCAAAATAATTTTGTCTAATATTGCACTGTGACTTTCTAACACGTTATATGTCTCCTATAGGGATCCATATTTATGTTTCTTATTCATTCCGCAAAATCTTAATCGAACTTATATACTTATAAATCTTATACTTATCAGAATTACACTTATGACAGATTGCCTTGTCCGGTCTTATACTTATACTAAATGATCTATTTTGTCTTCATTTCTCAGATATCATCGAGCTTATACATGTACGTATACTTATCTCAAGCTTATATTATTTCGATTCTCCGTAGGAGTTACGCAAGCTTATACTGTAGGTACATAAATACGTATTTGCATTTATATTCATCCCCGCATTCCTATATTTCATGCAACTATAATTTATCCACCCGGAGTTTACACTCTGCTCGAGGTAACTGTAGGTATTCACAAAACAGCAACCATACCCTGATTCATGCAACTTAATCCCAAGTAGAGCACCGTAGCACTACTGATCAAATGTCCAAGCTCCATAACTAACCTTGTGTTGGTATCATATCCCAACAAGTCCTATGTTAACGTATACCCATACTTATACTCCGAGTACCCGTAGGTACTCACTGAGCCCATCCTGGCCCGAAATGCATACCGTGATGGTACTATTATAGAAATTAATCATATACAGAGGAGTACCGTAGGTACCACATAATCTAATCGTATAATGATAAAATCCGTGAGGTACTACGTATCCTGTATTAGTACTCAGATTCATACTTGTACTACAGTAGCTTATTCAGCTCTTGATCTTATCCTAGAGTTACTAGAGCATATACATGTATCCCTGACTTTATACATGTATTACGTAACTTATACATGTATTTCGTATCTTACATGCAAAATATATCATTTTAACTTATACTTGTTCATCTTAACCCATAATCGGGTCTTTACTTTAACTTCATAATCGGTATTTCGATCTCATACACGTGTATTACGTAATCATATACATGTATCGCGCATCTTACATGCATATCGCTTTAATCCATACTTGTCTTACTTAACTTATAACGTCTTACTCGAATCCATACCCAAAAAATTCGATCTTATACGTGTATTATTATAATCCAAGCGTGGAGCTTCATCTCATGCCGTATATATTACTAATCATACTTGATGTTCCACTGGTCTTTATGTCAGGTATTGAAGACTTATTCTCAGACGTTGCATGATCTGTAGGTGTCGCATAGAGTCTATCCAATCACCATAATCGTATCACATACAAGGTGCTCACATTCATTTATACAGATACGACTATTGGGTCTTTCGTAGTACGCATCACGTAATCCATTATACGTAAATACTCATCAAAATAACCGGACTTATATTTATTTCGCATAAGAACTTATACTTAGTTTTATTCAGATGATGGTAGAAACGCGTTGTAGGTACTCTACCCGAGATTAATCGATACGTATACCCGCCGGGGTACAAAAGACGATACGTGAGGCATTTCTCTCGTATCTTACTCTTATTATTTATTCAATGTCTTATCATATGTCCGTTCGACTAACTACCAATCATAAGAAATGAGTAGGACGCTAGCATAATAAGTACCAAGGTACGATACAAGACGGTGTCAGAAGATTCGTTACGTGATCGCACGGCTCGCCCACGCGCAATGTGAGTGCCGTGAAGACCAAAGCAGGAGTGCCGGAGCACCGATCGTAGAGTAGTCGGCACCAAAAAGGACGCCCACTCATTTATCATCGCGTTCCCAGGTCATACCGGGTCATATCTTTCGTAACTTATAACCTTTCTTAATCACATTTTCGTGATCATGACATATTGCTTTTCATGTTCATGTTTCGCCTCGTTTTGCCTTCATATCATATTCACGTGTTTCATGGTTATTCCATATGGCATTTCGTATACTTGAAAATGATATGATGCCTATCCACACATCATTCACGTATTCTTGTCCCTCAATGAATCTATTTTACTTAGGAATTGGAATCAATTCAATCGGATCATCCAAACTCAAGTCATGGCATTTTCATGCCAACCAGTCGGTTTACCGATTTTACCGAGGGATAGTTTGAAATATTCATTTTACAGTGCATTTTCTCCATGTTTGACACTGGTTCTTTGTACTTTGGCTCCGCGTGCGGCGGTTCGGTCCAACCGGAATCACCCGGCCCAGAGCACGAATCCCGAAGCTATGTTCAAACAACAACTCTGATCGCCATGACCAAAACTCGATGCAGAATCAAGCCGTTGCACATGGCCCCACTTTGAGTGAATGTCTGGGCCACTTAGAGTCAGAATTTGACGATTCCTATTTCTATATGTTTGGTGCCCTGAAGTTCATATTTTAATCGGGGCCACTAATCACTCAACCTGGATAAGAAATGAAAGGCAATACATGGCCAAAATACGAAACTGTTAGAATAGGGAAACAGAACACTAAGGTACCTGCAGCACTGACTGCATCGGTACACCCTCGACCCTTGCCTAATGTGGGTTTTCTCCCATTTTTGCCATGAACACAGATACCCAAATCAACTCTATACTTCATATACACCTTCAAGACCATTCCAATTCGACCAAATCTCTTTCTATTCACACTCACACATCTTTCACTACTATTATTTTCTTCAAAATTCATGAATTCTCCAAAGATCATTCCAATATGGGTTACACTCCATACACAAACATCCAAATGATGATGATTTGTTAGGTTTGTTCTAAACCCTAACTCAATTACTACTCATCAATCCAAATCCATCCTCAAATAGAGATTCTCACAAGTGCTTCCTGGCACTACCTGCATGGGCTTTTCCCACCATTCCAGCAATTCTTTTATTTGAGCAGAAAAACCCTTAGCAAAACCCTAGCTGGTGCAAAATAATCATCATACAAACCCAAAGATACATGCCAAATCTCATAGAATCCCATATCATGGTTACTATACCAAAAATCCAAAGTTCCATACCTTGGTTTGTTTGGCTTCTTTTCTTCTTCTTCTCCTCTTCCTCTTCTTCTCTTCTCTCCCATTCTCTCTTCTCCAGCAAGGCTATTCTGCTTGTCTTTTGGAGAGAATCAAATTTGGTCTTTAATCCATATCTTGTTAAGGCCATGTTTGGCTTCTGGCACTGCAAAAAAATCCATTTTGAAGTTAAATCTTTCTCTTTATTCATACAAGTCCATAACCTCCTCTATTGCATCAAAACTTGCTGTTTATTCACTCATCTCATCATCCGTACACATAATTTTTTAGTCTCTTGCAGATGTGGTATTTTTCATAATTGTCCTGGGTTTGAGTGAATCCTTTCTGCCCTTGTTTCCATGTTTTGATTTAACTCACCAAACATTCAAATTACACTTACAAAATGCCCAAACATCAGAAAACACGCGGTGGCGTCGGTGCGCTGGCGTAGACGAAAGGTCGCTGCATGCCAGAGTCCCAGCCAGGTCGCGCAGTACTTCTATGTCGTGAGACAGTGTGCGCAAACACGTACAGGTGTCACCGACACAACATTTCGTCGCGGATGAGTCGCGCGCCGTGAGTCACGTCAGCAGCGATGGGAATGTACTGCACCAGAGTCTTATCGCGAACTAAATGCGCTGCGCTCAAAAAGAGAAACACACAGGCGTCGGAGAGGCTTTCGCAAGAACATAGCAGTTAAATCGTATGTCCGCGAAGAAGGCAGTCGGGGGTCGCCGGGAGATCTTCGCCGTCATGTGGAGGATTTTAGCCAATGAAGAGCCGCCGCAGAATATGTCGCCACAGAAGCCCATGTCACGCGATAGTCATTGTAAAACCCTGAAAATCAATTTTCCAAAAACAGTAAAACAATGGTAACGCATCAAAACTGGGCTTTTCTCAGATCTCATAGCACAAAACGTATTCTTCACCACGCCTGGTCGAATCGTCTCGCTAATCCAAACCCACGCCAGACTCTGCCTAATTCCGGGCATGACAGTCCTTGACTCTCCGTTATCCATGCAATCCAGTGCCTGGTGCCGTAGACGCCGTGAAAGTAAGATATTATGATGTGAAAAAGTCACCACGCCACATGCACCATGTGACACATACACATGATTAGTGAGAGGATGAGAGATGAATGGCTGCAACAAGTTCATGTGTCAAAAAAATCCAAAACTTATATGAATACAAATGTGAGTACAAAAAGTCATAATGTAATGAAGACAAGAAGAAATAGTCTTCTTCTTCTCCAAACAAGAGAGAAACAGGCTTAGGTGTGTGTTTCATATAGATTTTGCAATGAGAGAGAGAGAGAAAAGAATTTCCTTCGATTTCCACAAATGATCCGTCCATAGGTCATCAGAGCAAGAATATGTTGCACCCACGCAATAGAACACAAGAACGATTTCAGAGTCTCGACAATTCCAAAGAGGAACTTTTCTCCTACTTGAGTTTAGTTCTTTTGGTCCAGAAACAATAGCCTAATGACATGAGACCTATCAGCCCAGATAATGGTTTTCTGCGGTCCTTCGTACCTTTCGGAACCGAGCGGTAAGAAAATCCCATTGTGTGGCCGGAATGCGCCGGCCCGGCTCTGGCGCTATTCGCACATCGCCAGATTGTTGTCGGTGATTCAAAATGAATGGCTGATCGTTATTGCCCACGCCAATCACTGGTGTTATTGAACGGAGAAATGGAACAGCGAACGCGGTGAATTAAATTTTGGCACGTACGCAAGGTCACGCACAGGTCTCCGTTGCATCGTCGCCACGCCAGATCGGTCAGATGATTTTCGAAGTCATTGTTATTCAAACAGTCTGCTTCGATTGTTATTAAACATATTGCACTTCAAAGTGTTATTGAATGAGAATCGAATAGCATGAATTATGTTAATTAAATTTTGTTAATATACATGTAAAATATATTGGAAGATGAATCAGGTGGAAATGCACATAATGCATTCCATATGCACCGTATGTTCTGGGGAGGTGGCGTGAGTGCATGACATGCAAAGAAAATGAAATATAAAAATGAAAACAATATAAAGGAATTCCATAAGATTTTCAAGAATCACCCCCTCTGTGCGAGTTTCCGCTCCACATCATTCCTGTAGGTCACCTTCCAAGGATCAAGCTGATATTGTCCAACACTCACCTCTAGGGTTGTCCAAGATATTTATCGAAACTCAGAAGAAGTTTTTCGAGAACAACCTTGTTTTGAAAACGCCATAATTTTCTCAATATTGGTTTAAAGTACGTGGGAGGAGTCGCGTGAGGACTCGAGACATGAGATCGTAGCGCAGAGACATTCAAGTAGGATCAGCGATTTGCTGAAGTGTTTGGTCACATTACATGTGCACTTAGCTGGGAGTAATCCGCAGGTAAGAAATTATCATCATTGAAAATACCCTCGTCATGATTCCATTGTTTCACGCGATAAAGGAGTGGGATGGGGAGGACTAAGAGACTCACTGTTGGGAGGTCGTGGTTTTAGAAGAAACCCGATCAGTGGTTGCATTTATTTCGTATAACATGTATTAAAAACTCTAATCCTTCGATATATGTTCGTGAGGCATGAATAACCTTCAACTATCGCAGGCATAGCGGATGATGCCGAGTATTGATGCATGGCATCGCGCGGCCAGTTTTGATCATGGTCCGCACGGCAGACACGTGATGCTCCAGCCGACGTGTCGTCAACGACACCTCGAGATCGTGCATCGCCAATCGCTATGTCGTGACGAGGATTTCAGTCCCGACAAAGTCGACGACACCACGCGCGTAAAAGTTCGGGCCGTCACAACAAAGACGGGGGTGCGGGCGCCATGCGAGTGACATTTCAGGCCAAAGGCCAAGAACAAATTTCAAAGATATCACTGATACCGATCGAGACGCCTGCCTCCCACAATGTATCGGCACACGACATACATGTAGCGCCGCGACCGGATGCGCAGAACGGCGCAGGCGCCATCGCACAACAATTCAGCGCCGCGACACAACAAGGACGCGCAGGACAGAGTAGAATTTGTCACTTTGGCAAGGATTCTTTGTCGCCTATGCCGTAGATCAACAGAGCCAAAAAAAAAAAAAAAGACTCCTCGATTTGGGCGTCACACTCTGAAACAAAATAAAAATGAAAAAATAAAATTATTTGGGGGATACTGGAAGTCCAAGAACCATCTGAGAGTTAAAGAGAAATTGCATTTGAAATCGATTGAGAATTAGCTACCGAAACAAAACAAAAATGAAAAAAGAAAATGATTTGGGGATAAAGAAAAGTCCAAGAACGATTGGAGGAAAGGAAGAGAAATTCATACCTGGAAATTTGATTTAGGGTTAGGATGATGGAATGAAATCCAACTTCTTATTTTTGTTTATAACAGAGCAATGAGCATTCACCCTTCGCCTCCCAGAATCTCACTCCTTCCTCTCTTAACTCCATTCCTTATTGATGATGCATGTGATTCCTTATCTCAATGAGATCAAAATCAAAGCTATGTGAAGGAAGGAAAACATGGAACTGAGGATACTTAGAATAACTAAATCGCTAATTGCTCCTCTTATCGAGCCTTATATCCAACTCATGCAAAAGGTGATCACACTCCAGCTGCTTCCATGTAAAAGAGTCAGATCCTGTTCAACACTATCAATCAACATGAGAAAGGAAATTTACCTTCTGATATTTAAGAATAAAAACTTTAACATAGTCCGCCTGCTCTTCACGTAATGGTTTGTGCTTGTAATCATAATGGCCCAAAGCTTTAGATGCTTCCTCACTCACAAATGAAGGGTAGAAGCCATTTATCCTACAACAACATTAAATGAATCAATGACATGTTAAAATTTGATGGAGTAAAAAGACTTCTATAGAATCTGTTCTGAAGATAAGAAAAGGTAAGAGTGCTCACCCATGATCAAGTAATAAAACATCTGTTGAAAGAAACCGCCATTCAATCGGGTCCAAGTGATGGTATTTAGTCCCAGTAAAATAGACATGAAAGAGAAAGTGATGTTAGGAACTGAAAACAATGCCTCTGGCCCCTACATTTTGATTTATTAGAAAAAAAAAAACCAAAATAACAGCCAGTTAACAATTCATTGAATTCTTATCATTTTGCTATGTTTTGAACTAGGAAATCTTGGAACTGTAGGGAGAAGCCCCTATTTGCTATGTATCATATCCTCAAATTACTCCACGATTTCATTCTCAGAGCTTTCTATCCATCTTTTTGCTCGTCTAGATTTTCCATTGATTTTTAATCCGCTTAGATCAAGTATCACGCAGAGAAAATAAGAAAAAATATATATTGGAAGAAAAATAAGGAAGTGCATTCACATTCAATTGTTGAGGATGAAAAAGGTAATGTATATTGGGAAAAAATTGGTCTCGACACTATTCATTTGCATTTTCAAGAGATAATATTGACTAGACTCTTTCAACCTAATCTGGCGTAAAACCATTGGGTGGCCAATTAAGTATTCATTTAATATGATAATGCATATAAGTCTCTACCTTATTCCTTCTTGATATCCGGATCATGCAAATGTTGAGTTATAGAAGAAGAATTATTTTCCCACAAATTGATTAAATGACATGTGTCCATGCACAGAGAATTGAAGACTCAAACTTCATGTTCGTGAGACACACAAACTTGTGAGATCATCCTTCTACTTCAAGTTCTTATTTGTCTTGAACAGAGCAATGATCATTCAATTCTTCAGCACCCCGGAATTTCACCGTCCTCTAATTCCTCCTTTGGGAAAACTCCACCAAAATATGAGCTATCTATTCTTTCTTCAGATTTCACTTCCTTGGAAAAGTCACCTTCCCAATCTATAAAATCATCAGGATTAATTTGAGCATTAATGATATCAATCGGGACATACATCAAGCAAGCCTTGCTCAAAATCAAAAATCCATTTTTCACCTGTGTTCCTTCTTTAGGGCCGGAGTCTAGCTATTAGCTTGTGTTGGCTCTACATACGTGATGAGATCTGTAACTTGAGAATCGAAAGAACCGCCATGTTCTTCATTTCTTCCCCTCGAATGAAATGCCTTCTTGACTCGGGGTGATCAATCGAGAAGACTCCTTAAGCTCGTCGAGGATGACAGGATCGCAACTTTAATGACATCAAGTCATGGAAATTGTCACCGAAGGAAAAGGAATTTACTCAGGATATTTACGAATGAAACTCGAGATACGAAATTACCGCAAGAATGGCTCGAGCTTATGGATTCCGCGGCCTAGGGCTTTAGATGCTTCTCACCATGCATGCAAAGGTAGAGTTTTCATTTATCCTGTAATAACATTAAATGAATCAATGAAACATTAAAATTTTATGGAGTAAGAAGACTACTATGGAATCTCTCCTGAAGATGAAGAATAGATAAGAGAGTTCACCCATGATCAAGTAAAACAACATCGGTTGAATAAACCGCTATTCAATTGTCCAACTAATGCATTTGGATCTAGTAAAAAAGACATGAAAAGGGTGATGTTAGGAACTAAAAAAAAATTATCTATCTCCACTTTTTCAATTCATTAAAAAAAATATCCAAAACAAATACCAAAGATACCATTGAGTTCAAAACTCCCTAATGCTAATTTTAATAACAGCTACATGGAAACAAATCTAGAAAAGAACATTAAAATTGGATACATGCAAAAAATTTAATAGCAGAATTATGTTTGTCATTTACCTTGAAGTGTTCTACTTGGTATGATATTGTCCACCTTGGGACTGAAGCGCTCATGGTTTGATTTTGGGCTCAACTCAAAAGGTCTCATACCAATTGGATATTGTCCACACTTATGTAATTCATAATTTTCCGTCTCTAACCCATGTGGGACTTTGGTCGCACCCCTAACAGATTATGCACCCACAAACCACATACTCCCTGGATGGAATGAATTTTGGACTTAGGTGATCAATGGGAACAAATTAAATATATTCATGGAGCTCCGTTTGAGTCTGATGGGTTTGGCATCTTCAATGACTTTGAAATAATAGTTGTGTGAAGGGTACATGAATAATAAGGATAATCAACATGTCAACAACTATTAATCAACAAGGAAAGGAAATACCTTTGGATATTTACGAATGAAAAATTTCAGCGTCCAGTTGCTTTGCACAAAAAGGCTTGAACTTATTCCATAATCAAGGCTTTAGATGGCTTTTGCACAAAGATTAAAAGCATCAATGAAGCGCCAAAAGTTTATATATAGAAGCCCTTTTGTAAATAAGAATTGGTGAGAGAGCTCACCCATAGTCTCTGTTAGATAACAAACCACCATTCAGTTGTCCGACTAATGCATTTAGATCTATGATTAAACATGGAAAAAAAAAGTAAAAAATAGCCATAGGCAGTTCAAAAACTCATTTGTCTAATAATTTTCTAAAAATAGTAACATACAACCTCAATGAAGAATCCATCCTTCTATCTTACACCACTTGAGTACCATTATTTGGGATCAAGACCTGAGAAAAGCTAAAAACAAGAAGAAAACTACATCAAAATTGACACAGAAACAAGCACATCAACTATCTCAATAGAGATTTATGTCTATTGTTTACCTTATTGTGAAAAGTTCTACTTGGTTAGTACACAATAGAGCCAAATTTTTTTACATGGACTCTCTATCGCAGTCGAACCAAAAAAGAGTTAAAACAATTAAAGAATTTGAATAAATTCAGTACAATAGAATGCTTCACATAAAATTATGACATTTGGAATTGTAGTTTTTCCATAGTCACGTAAGAAATCACCTAAGAGATGCCAGAAGTGGATTTGAAGAGTAGATCAACTGAAAGGCTAAAGGGGCTATATTATAAGGTTAGATTTTCCATTTGTAGTAGAAATTTTTTCTTTTTATGATGCCACAACATCGGTTCATCTATCAGAAACAAACTTGTGGCTCTTATTAAAATGATAAGGAAGGCATTCATGTAAGAATACAAATGAAATATGATAAAAAGATTTTCATGGATTAAATATAAACTAATTAAGCCCATTAATTTATATATCCCTTTTTGTTTTGCTTTTTTACCTATTCTGATCTCTTATGACCAAAAGTTCCAAGGGTGATAGAACCTCACAAAATAAGTTAGAAAGGTACCATCCAAGAGGATTGAGTAGCGATTGTCCTAGTTATTCTCTTGAGTTTGGGCAACACGCTCCAACAGGAACCAAAAGTATTTTAGATGTCGGAAATTCATAAGCACCTCGCTTACTTCTCATTAAATGAGTTTAATCAAACACATGAAATTGTGAACAAACATATTTTAAAAGCATTGAAGTTCAATTTGTAACAAGTTTAAATATATGAATTGTCCATAAGATGATATAGAACAACATTGGATAAAATATTGAATCAATGTATGTGATTATAAACTGCACTGTAAATTGGAGGAAGATAAAGCCAAAGCAATTTGAACTTACTAACAAAAGCAGCGTACTAGAATGCTTAATAGAGTTGTTTTATATGCCCTGTATGTAAGAAAAAAACCGAGAACATGGAAAAGAAAAACAAAATATCCATGTTTTTGCTTTATCTTCTCTTAATTTTAAAATAGCTATAAATGGTTCATTTAATTTGAGCAAAACTGCCAAATCAAAAGGGAGCATGAAATGTGTGCAATATTAATTTCTGGGTTGAAGAAAAGAATTACCTGAGATCGCACGCCATGATTGAGACTTTGATTAAATCAAAGACCGAATTTATCTCTCTATCTTCCAATAGAGAAATAGCCTCTGACACTCAGCATAAGAGAGGGACGGTGAACACTCGCCTGTGGTATGAGCTTATGGACAAATGGCAATGGCTCTTTATCTTTTCGGAGGTGCCCAAGAACTTTGTGTACTACATGGAGAATGCACAACAGATCATGCATCATATAAAGCTCTCTCGTAACATAACACTTAAATGATTCTTCAAAAAAAAATGCGACTTTGACTGTGAAAGCTTGATGAGCAAACTTTAATTCTAACATACCATGCATCGCCTCAGGTTCAATCTCGCAGCCAACAGATTCATCTGCAATGTTTCCTCTAAAACTCGCTTTTCATTTAAATTCCCACTCGCTCAAACCACATGTACGAGGGATTGTTATATTTGGGAATGTTCAAATCTACAGATGAACCTTCTACTCACGCTGCTCTTCAACAGAGAGCAACACACATGTTAGTCAAAAGACCCAAGAATTTCCCTTCCTCCACCTTCATCGGGAAACTCTATACCAAAATTCATCAATGAAACACTAAAAGTTTATATATATATATATATATATATATATATAGTATATATATATATATATATATATATATATATATGTAAGCCCTTCTCAAGATAAGAATTAGTAAGGAACTCACCTACTACTTCAGTAAAACAACACACAAGCAACAGTCCACTATCCAAAGTGTTGTAAACAGACTCTTACATATCTACTCGGGCAAATCCCGCTATGATGCTCAAAGGTAGTCTTATACCTATCCGCTCGGAGTTCCCCGCCTGCCTTCACCTGCTCAAGTGACAAAAAATTTCGCAAAAAGGGAGTTCGAAGATCAGCTCAGAGATAAAATGACTAGAATAGAAAATGTTGCCGCCCAAGATATCCATGTCAATCCTAAAGAAATTTGAAGATAATCAAGAAGGCTGAAGACATTTCGTAACTCGCAACCCACCATCAGACCTTGCCACCAAAAGTAATGTGCCATGGATCACATGAGTACTTCTGATTTGTAACCATTACCCATAATAAGAGAGTTCAACCAGGCATTAGTTAAGTATCAAAATTTTAAAGAGATAATTGTAGGGAGATGAACCTTCTACCTTTTTTAATTCTTCTTGATCAAAGCAATTAGCATCAATTGTTGTTGTCGGCTACCAGAATCTCCCTTCCATTTGGCAAACCCTCCTTGCAACAGTCAGATATCCTTCTCTTTGATTCCACTTCCTCGTGGAAAACGATATTTCAATTGGCTTCCTGACAAAAAGTTTAGAACAATATGTAAATTTTACTAATTCATTATCATAAAATCCTTCACATGTAATCTAAATGACCTCACATCTAAAAATACATTGGCATAAAATTGTTGTTGTTTACATTACCTGCCTTTCCACAATTATACCCCAACTTTATTTCTTATGAAAAAATCTTTGATGCTCATTCTAAACACTGGAAGGAGTTTTAAAAAATGAGGATTAGTTTGGTTTTATAAATTATCACATACAATTCCCTTTTTTCTTAAATGAGAAAGGAAAGACTAAAAATAAATAAATTTTTAACTTAATAATGTATTGAAGTAATCATTTTTTTTGAGGGTAAACTAACAAGTTATCAATTATTTGATTCTTAGAAAATTTGAAAAGAGAGAAAATTAAATCCTGTTTATTTGTTTGTTTGTGGAAAAATTGAAGAAAATCAAAATCTAATAGGAATTAATTTAACACCTCTGAGGAACCAAAAAAGGCTTTAGATGTTATGAAATTCATAAGTCAAACATGTTTACTTCTCATTAAATGAGTTTAATCAAACGCGTGAAATTGTGACTAAACTTATTTTAAAAGCATTGAAGTTCAAGTTGAAACAAGTTTTAGTATGAATTTGTCCATAAGATCATATAAAACAACATCGAATAAAATATGGAATCAATAATATATGTAATTATAAATTGTAATCCGTATATCGAGGAAGAAAAGCCAAAGAAATTCACTTAATAATAGTTATGTAACTAGAATGCTTACTAGAGTGGTTATGCGCCTTGTATGTAAGAAATAAAACTGAGAATCATGGAAAAGAAAACAAAATATACATGTTTTTACTTTATTTCGAGTTAATTTTCAATAAATCTATCGATGGTGCATTTAATTTATGCAAACAAAGCATGAAAAATCACGCTCAATATTTATCTAAATGCTTGAGAAAAGACTCATCTGATGTCTATATTTCATGAATGAGACTTTGACTAAAGCAAGATATAATTTATCTTATTTGAACGTGAGATATATAAGGCCATTCTTCCTTTCGTTGACATCGTTGTTAAATAAAGGACAATTTCAGACACTCATAAAAGAGAGGAGGGTGGAAGTCTCTTTGTTAAATATTCGGCTTTGGGCAATTTTCGATAAGTAATCCTCAAGAGAGGTGAGGTTTTGAAGACCCTCTTGCCAAGGATCGGAGCATCGACACCCTAGATTTGCAAATACTCTAGAGAGAGGATGAGGTGTTGAAGAATCGCTTCGCTGCTAACTGGCTTAAGGCACTGCAGAGTGCACCTCAAGAGAGGTGGGTGTTGTTGTGCCCCGCCGTGAAGAGAGACCCGAGACTAGCAAACAGATTGAAAGAGACGTGAGAGAAGAGGGCAGCAGACACTCTTTAGGAAATAATTCCATGTCTTCACATCCACCATCTATTATGAAATTAGTTAGAGAGGTCAGCCTCTACAAACCCCACTCCACCCAAGGCCACTTAAAGGTTATTCCCTACTATAGAGTTCTCTCGCCTGAAGGCAAAATTTATCTTTGAAACATCAATTCTAGAAAATCCGATAAACGTAACACCTCTCACAGTGGAGGCAACTACTGAACTTGAAGCAACCACTGATAGTAAAATACTCCAAAACAAGAGGGCCTAATCATGATAGTACCAAGATTTGGGATATCCGGAGAAGCTTTAACCGACTTAAAGATGATCACCTCTAAAATTGAAATGGAGAGCTTCAAGCCCCTTAAGACCCTTGATGAAAAAAACTCAACTCGGGAAGATGCCTAATGACAAGGATAACGAAATGAGAATCATCCATAACATCTTCTAAAGATTCTAGCTTTCGAGGATCGGGAGATGGCATCCAACAACTCGACATAGAGAAACTCTAATTTTGAAACCTGAGAGGTAAAACCAACATTTTGCAGGATTTAGGAAAAACTGTTCCATCGATCGCTAGATCATGCAATGTCAGTGATTTTCTCCATAGAATTCAGAATCACATCCTAGATCGAGTCGGTGGAGCCCTGAAGCTGCTTCTCCATTGAGATATAGTCCCAAATCTCTCACTTTTTGTAGTACCAAGAGCCGTGGAGGTCATAATTCAAGATTTGCAACTCCAGCCATTTCAAAATCCACCATCTTCTGCTACTGATGGCGTAGAACAAGGACTGGCCATGCAAAGAAGACGACATTCGTAAATTTCCAAGTTCCTCCAATGGAAAGAAGATGTTCCGTACTTCTCGCGGCTCGGGGACACGCATAGAAAAGCTGAGACAGGGAATACCCTCCATAACATAACCATTTTTCCAATTCAGCATATCCCCAAATGATAGTTTTTAGGATTGAAAGAAAGTGCTCCCAGCAGAACCACTGGCATCTCCACATGTCACTCAGTTATGCTTGAGATTTCTAGACATTTAAGGATGGGTTAGTTGTCCAACTCGTGGCACGTCAAGCCACCCTACAATTTGTAAGTCAAGTGAAGGTTTAGATTATCGTTCAAGACCTGATCAATTTCCAAACCACCTGGGAAATCTTACGCCAGATAATTTTTGATGGAGAGTCGCTTTAAATTTGATGAGGTTGTAACTTGTCGAGTATATCAACTGGGCCAGAAGATCATGTTTGCCAGATAATACTCCGAACCATTTTTGCAACAAACTTATTCTAATTCAAGATTAACTCATCAAGTTGACTCTTACCCTTCATATTAGTTTGTAATGCATCGTTGACACTCACCGCATTCTTCATGTTTGAAATATGAAAGGTTCCTCAATCTCCAAGCTTCTTCAATTCTTCCATTCTTGATCCACTCTTTTGGCCCACAACAAAATGAGTCAACCTTTTCAAAAATTTTAATCACCCAATACCATGATGGGTTGACATTTCTTTCAATGAATCACATCTAGAAAGATCAAGATAACGCAAATTAATCAATTTCCCCATCCTTGAAGGCAATTCAGTAAGATGTGGACATCCTCTCAATATCATGGTTTGTAGATTGTATAAACAATAATTCGATTCGTAATATTTTAATGGATGTATAAGATAAATCCAAGTAACACAAATGCTTCAAATTGCCTATAGATTTAAGCAAATCCCTTACGTTATATTCACGCAATGACAACACGCGCAAACACCTCATGTTTGGTAATATATCTTGTAAAACTCTTTTGCTCAATTCATAAGACATCCACAACATCCATGGCTTCACATCTAAAAATGTTCGCATAGATTTAGCTTTAACAAAAGCATCAAACTTGTTAAATGCACAAAAGTCATCAATCTCATTATTACCATGAAAGTATAGAAAGTGGCGAGCCTTCTCAGATACCTTTTTTACCTTATCACCATTATCCACTCGGATACAAAAATCTCCAAACACATGTTGAGCAAACTTCATGTATTAGATCATGCATCACAAAGCATGATTCTTCTCCTCTAAATGATTTTGGAAAAAGACTTGTATGTAAGCTCAATGTGTTGCCAACCCAATCATCTTTTCTCTATTCTTCTTTCTCGTTGTGCCTTGTCATGGGATGCAAAAGGCCTTCGCGCCATCCATAATAAGATCAACTCCTCTTCGTTGAATCAGTGGTCTTGGGGGAAAAGAACAATAAGCAAAACAACGCTTCACTCCGTGGGGGAGATGATGATATCTCAATATCAAAGATGGAAGAATTCTAGAAAGAATTTGCAGGCGCCATACTACTATCCAACACATCCTCCCATTTTCTTTTCTCGACCTTAGAGTGTAGTGTAAGGACCAAATGATGTATATGTGAAAATATGGTCAAGGGAGTGAATGTGGTAAATACTCAAAAAATGATTTGAAACAAAAGTAAGTGTACTCAAAAACTGAAATGAAAAGTACTACCAACACTCAACCCCTTTCCGTAAGTGCACTAAGCCATATTAAGTAATAAAGGGACTCTGTGAGTCCCACATCGCACCTTACCAGGATCGAGGTCTCCTAATTGACCTGATCAACCTTAGATTACAAGGGCTCTTCACCATTTAGGCGATAAAATAGGATGTGGAATAAAATCAATTTATTCATCAAAACTACGAAAACTAATCCTAAAATCTACCAAACAACTACTTAATTCTAAAAAGGTATGAAGAGCAGTCAGATGGGGATAATTATTTACAAAACAGTTTGCATTTCCTTGAAAGCGCAACAATTGTAAGTTGAATGCTAGATTTGTCCAAGAGCAATGTAGTATAGCTTGGATTTCTCCAGGCACTATACATTTCACTATCTAACACACCATATTCCTTTTCAAGACAAATGGGTCTAAATAGCTACTTGTAAAATTTGACACTCTTTAAGATTTGATTGTTTTTCTTTTTCAATACCTCATAACCATTTCTAGACTAAGAATTTCTTGCCCCCATAGACAGGATAATGTGCAAGCCTTCTCCAATGTAATTGCATCTCGCCCTTCAAATCTAATAAAATTTTCTATCTCCTTGATTAGATTTTGCTAACACGGATCAAGATCCTTTCATCAGACTAAGGAGAAACCTTTGATCAACTAAATTGATACATCATCTAATTAATCCTCACACCATGAGTAAATTAGTGATCTATCAAAGTAATTTTTAAGAGTTCATTAGTTCCAAGATATTAGTCTAACATACCCCTAAGTTACCACTCTTTACTCTCAGGAATCTCCATCTCTATGTCACCTGTAGGGCCTTTGGAAATCTATTAAAACTGAAAATGGCAGTCTAGAGAGAGAAACCCATGAGAGGCTCTCCAATCTTCCCGCTGCCCTCTTTTTACCTAAAAAACGAAAGATATATACTGGCCATAAAAGGAATGGGCTTCAAATTAGGTCAAAAACTCAATTTTCGGCCTTTTTAGGTTTCTACAACGTTGTCGCACCAAGCCTCTTTCCGGGCTCATGACAATCCTCTCGGTCGCGACCAAGTCTCTCATGTCACGACTGTTTTCTCGGCTCACGCACACCCCCCCGGTCGCGACTAATTTTCTCGACAAAGAATCGATTTTCTTCTAACTTGTTCAGGCCATAACTTCTTCTGGTTAACCCTGGATTTGTGTGCATGTGAGTAGTCGTTGGAAAGATCTTTGAGTGTAGAATGCAGACATGAGGAAATTTGAACCATTTGATATTCTAGATGGTACAGAAAAATTCATCTTTCCAGTGGCGCGCTATGAGACTCTACACCTGGGAAATATATTGCTCATTTCTTGCCAAATCACTTGCTTTTCATCAATAATCCTACAAAACCAAGTTTAGAGGAAATTTTATTAGTTTTACATGAATATGGATATAAAATGCACAAAATAAAGATGTGAATGAACTCAAAACATAGATGAGTTTTACCTCATCACGTAGAGATGCCCATGATCTGAGAAACAAAGCAATCCTCGTCACTTATCAACAATTTGTTCACTCACTGGGTTTAAGCTCAAGGTGTGAGTTTGAGTCTCATTCTAAACACAATCTTTTCAAATAAGGTCCAACAATGTTTGAGGGCTTAATTCTCCTGCACGATGAGTGCGGATCGAACAGATAGGTCAAGGACAGATTCATCAGCAACCTGGCCACAACAATCTTGCTTCCCCGCATTACACCCATGAGCGAGCTCGTAGCGTCAATCCTCCCAAGTTAAGAGACTTCACATCCCATATATCGTCAAGAACAAGCAAAAATTTCTTGTTTGCAAGGCTCTCTTTCAGTTGATGCTGGAACAAATCCAAGTTGCCATCGGAAGTAGGTCTATAGCCGATTGCCTCTAGAATCGATTTGGTTACCTCGACAAGATTAAACTCAGTGGAAACACAAACCCATGCTTTCCTGTGGAAGTGTTCTTTCACTTTGTCATGGTTGTAGAGAAGCTGAGCGAGTGTAGTCTTGCCGGTGCCGCCCATGGCAACTATGCATATCACATCTATGTTAATGTCCTTGTTATCCGAAAGCAACCATTGCACCATCTCCTCCTTAATATCATCCCTTCCGTACACAAAGGACTCATCCACCAAAGAAGTGGATGTGATCTCACTGAGGCTAGCCACCAATCTTCTTTCGTTCTTAATTCTATCTTTTTTCAGCAATAACTTCAAGTGTAGCGACATCTTCTGAACTGGCTGCAACCCCAAAAGTCTGCAGTTCGTGGAGTCCGCAGCTTCCATCCGGCGCAGCAAAGCTCGCCGAAATCTCGGCCCAATGTATCCTCCTCCGTATCATACACAATATCAGCACATTTAGAACGACTCACCAATTTCCTCTTAAGGGTTAAAGAGTTCCCGCCACCCCTTCGTCATTCTGGATGCAGTTAATGAGTCTGCCTTTATAGCTTCAACCTCTCGAATAGGAACTGAAGCGGCCGAGAGGAGCGTCCGCCTACATCCGTCTTACTACTGGTCGCCTTGCGACCAAGGATGGAATACCTATAAATGGTGATCCCATCGAGGATCGATGACTGTTTGGATCACACCGAGAGGGGCCAGTGTACTCTAAGATAGATCTCTCGCACCGAGTACCATCAATCGAGAGCCAGGAGATGCAACAACATCCCTAAGACAACATTCAACACCTGCATGGCATTTCGTAGTTCACAAGGATGCCCTTCTGGACTAACTAATGCACCAAAGCAAAGATTCATCATCTCTACATGCATAGGCCTCCACCCTACTTTAGACTTGGCTTATAGGTTTTCGTGGACGATATCTTGATCTACTCCGAGACAGAGGAGGATCATAAAGATCATTTGAGGGTCGTCCTCCGCACCCCCGTGAGACCATCAATGTGACAAATCCGAAGCAAAGGTGAATTTCGTCTACTGGGAGGCGAGAGATTTCCTCTCGGGATACGCCGTGCCTGGAGACCCCGAGAAGGTCGAGTCGCAGGACAGAGGCCGAAGCTCCAGCCCCTTCTCGAGATAATGCAGCTTTGGGATTGGCTAGATATTAATATGAGGTTCATTTGAGGATTTCTCCCTACTAGCAAAGACCTATGACTAAGTTCACCTGAAGGAGGTCAAGTTTGGAGTGGAAATGACTCTGTAGAGAGGGCATTCTAGGAATCAAAACCGAGCTTACTTGTTCTATTTTGGTAGTCCCGGAAAGGGGACAAGAGTACTCAAGAAATCGCATGCTTCGAAGGATTCAACCGATGTGTTTTGATGCACCGAGAGGGTAGTGGTCAGCGCTTCGATTAGCTAGTTAATCATTGAGCAGAATGCATCTACATGATGGAGTCAGCGCCATCATCTTTTCCTTGAAGATTTGGCGCCACTATCTATATGGAATACTGAGGTATTTCTACCACAAAAGTCTCAAGACATTCTTATACATGGACCTCAATATGAGGCAACGTAGATGGGATGGAATATCTAGAGGATTATGACTTCACTTGCATTACCATCCTAAGAAGGCAAACGTGGTGGATAATGCTCTTTGGGCTTTTAAAAGCCACTGTGGAGGCTTAGCTAGTATAGCTTCCTGAGTGCGCAGACATAATCGTGGACAATTCAAAGTTACGACAATGATCAAGCCAGGTGTTATGGAAGTTTAGTGGCTGTTTCTTCCCATCGAAAGCAGGTGATCGAGTCTCAGGGACAGACACGTAGGTAGTAACCACAGTGGACCGTGTAATGCACTGGCATAAGAATGGTCAGCATCCACACCACATACTTCTGATAAGGATGGGCCATGGTCTCAAATGGATGAGTCGAGAGGAGATCCGTGGAGTTCCATCTAGCCTTACTCTAAAAGGCATCCAGTGGGCATGAAGATGCATCGATATCTTGTCGCAAGTATTGCCAGAGCTATGGATGAAGATGACATCATTGGGGATTCCGTTCACGTGTCTCACATTGTCAAGATGTGCTACCGAGCACCGAGGGCCTACTAGGCTACTCTAGCCATCGGAGGTAGCGGCGGGAAGTGGTACGTCACGATGGACTTTATGACTCACTTACTGTTTAATATCGCAGACATGATGCTGTGGGTCATGGACCTCATTACTAAGTGGCACATTTCCTAGCCATGGATGACCTTACACCTGGAGACTTCAGACGTGAGTATAATGAGATTGTTAGTTTCATGGAGTACCAGATCCATCGACGACAGAGATCCTGTGTCTGTTTACACACTTTGGAAGAGTTTCCGTAAGGCCATGGGGCAATAGCTGATGATGAGCATCATTTTCATCCAGCTGCATATATGGTCACCTGAGACTATATGTTTTAGAGGATAATGCTACGAGCATGCGTCCTAGATTTCAAGGGTACTGGAAGAATATTCGCCTCGTAGAATTACTACAACAACGCCATCGTGGAAGCATACAGATAGCAACCCATGAGGCCTACACAAGAGGCCATGTTGATCTCCGACTGGCCTGACTCCGAGGTGGGAGAGAGCCCACCTCACTCGGTCCCGACTCTGATTCGACACTACCGAAAGTAGTCCGATACTTAAACGCCTCTCACCGCTCAAAAAGACGACATAAGAGTTTACACTATGCGGCGACGACCTCTAGAGTTTGAGGCGTGATCATGTCTTCTTAAATGTAATGCCTAAGAGTGATCGATTCTAAGTAGCGTGGGGGAAACTATCGCGAGGTTTATCTAGCCCTTCGAGGTACTCAGTGAGGTGGGGGCATTGTATATCGATTAGCATTACCGCCGAGTTTATCAGTGTCCATGAAGTATTCCATGTCTCTATGTTCCTAAGTACACCTGCATCCAAACATGTAGTGTGACTGGGCGATCTTGTTATCGATGCATGGGACCTCGAGGAAGGGACTCCGTGGCAGACATGGATAGCCGAGAGCGTGCTCTTGCGACACAAGCATTGCGAGGCTGGGCCAAAGTGTCATGCAACACAGAGGAGTGAAGGAGGCAATACGGGAATGTGAGGGACACAATGCAATATATATCCTGCTCTTTCGAGGACTGAGGTACGTTTAGTCATTTGCAATTAAATGATCAGCATATGCATGTGTAACACCTCAAAATATAATCCTAACAATTTTATAACATGTTTAGGGTATAAAATAAGTTAAAATTGTAGTCGTCAAATAAAATGACATTTTATGGAAAAATGGCAAATCCAGAATTTTATCGCTTTGTAATAGTACCAGATCGGGCTCAGTGGAAGCTTAGGAAAATTCTCTGTGATCCTGATGACGAAATGGATCGCGCCGGTAAAATTGGCCTCGCGAACGAGCCACTCGAATTGAGTCATAAAGTAAACTATAGAACTTTTTAGTCAACTCGCAACTCGCAAATCATAGAAGTAAAGACATCTTTTCCCAGAGCTTTAGTCAAGACATCTGCCAATTGATGTGCAGAGTTCACAAATTTTGTAGCAACGAATCCATCTTGAATCTTATCTCGGATGTAATAACAATCCATTTCAATGTGTCTGGGTCCGCTTCATGAAAGACTGGCCTGGGTTTGCCGTACATGCAATGCAACTTGTCAGAAAGCAATATAACAATGTAGGTTCTGGATGCAATACTCCCAAATCTTTAAGAAGGTATCTCAACCAAGTTAACTCACAACAAGCACCTGTCATAGCACGATATTCTGCTTTAGCTGAAAAAAGCGACACTGTTTTTTGACGTTTCGATCTCCATGAGACTAATGAGGGGCCAAGGAAGACACAGTAACATGTAGTCGATCTTCTAGTGATTGGACATCCTACCCAATCTGAATCACAATAGGCTCATGACACAGGAAATCACTATTTGAGGAGAAGAACAATCCTTGGCCATGTGCGTTCTTAAGATAGCGCACAACACGAAGTGCTGCCTCCATGTGAAGCTTACAAGGCTGATGCATAAACCTTCTTAGTACATGTAAAATATGCGCAACTATCTGCCTTGAGATAGTAAGATATATCAATCTACCAACCAACCTTCTATAATGACCCGGATCTTTGAGTAAATCACATTTATCAAACAATTTCAAACCTCGCTCCATAGGAGTATCAATAGGTGTCGCGCCTAACAATCCCGCATCCTTAATGATTTCTAAAGCATACTTACGTTGGGAAATGAAAATCCCATTTTTAGAAGAAGATACTTCAATGCCCGAGAAATCTTGCAAATCACGAGATCTTTAAGATGAAATTGACTATCACGAAAATTTGCTGATTGCGACAATACTCAAGGATCATTCGAGTAATCAAAATATCATCAACATATATCAAGAGGATAGTGAAGGACTTGCCTTGTATTACGGTGAATAAAGTAGTCGACTCCATATTATGAACATACGTTAGCTCGAATAGCTTAGAAGTGCGAACCCGTGGTAACGCTAAGCCTGGTAACTTGGCGGCAGCCGACCGAGTTGTCACGCCACCGTCTCGGAAGCCACTGCGTGACATGTAAATCTCTTCATGAAGATCGCGCTGATGAAGGAAGCGTTGTTAACATCAATTGGTGAAAGACCACCTTGGCAAGCGGCGAGAAGCGAGAGGCGAGCGATGATGATTTTGGTAGTGGGAGAGAAAGTATCCTGATAATCGACACCCTCCAATCACCAATCAATCTAACTACAATCTAGGAATACAAAAGGAAAACTGTTATACAAGAAAAACTGTTATGCACAAAATACGTCTTTTATAAATGGAAGATTTTCTATTTTAATTTCCTAACACAAGGGTGGTAGCCTGCATGATGCAGTCACCATTATGCGCGAGATAGCGGCGGTTTGGCTGCAAATCTTGATCTGCGAGGACAACGACACGAAACCCAAACGAGCCCTATCTCGTGATAAAGCATCCGAAGTAGCCTGCACACCTCTGTAAAGCCTTCTCTTGCTTCCTTTTACATGCTTATTTGCCAATTTGCTTGTATAAACGAGGCTCTTCATGTCCTCCATTGTTGGGGTAGAATTTGGCTCAAGCATAAACCTATCAATTATTAGGCGATGAAACGAGGAATGTTTTTGTTTTTGTTTTTGTTTTTGTTTTGAGGCTTGCTGAAAGTATCTTGGGTACTTGCTATGGAGACGGTGGAAGAGCGAGGCAACGATCTTGAGTCATTGGACTTTAGACCTGATATATGGTAATTTTAAAATATATAACTCTCCGTTTGCATATATATATATATATAAGCAGCATGAAGAACTTAAATCCTCTCTCTCTATCTCTTTACAGTCGATGCTTGATCAAGTATTGGCATACCTCGACCCTGAAAATAAATACCTTCCCTTGTATTTTATCTGCCAATTATGCTTGTCTGTGGGAATAATACATTATTCATACTTCTAAGTTCTACCTAATGTTATTTTATGGGAAATATTGCTACAAATTTGGATGTCTGCTTTACATTATTCATTATACAAGCATTAATATTATATAAATGGGTTTTCTCATGTCATTATCGTAACCATCTTCCCAAATGAGAATGACGAACATATCATCTATGTGTGATCGGGCTTAAGATCCAAAAATGAAAATTGATTAGGGATGATAATAGGTCGGATTGATTTTCATTTATGTCCCAGTTTAAAATTTAAAATAGAATTGGACATACTTGCTTCACCCTACTAATTAACACATAATTCTTCTACGCCTCACAATTAGCATTACTTTTGCTAAACTACATGCATGACTATGAGCATGCCCAGCGGAGTAAAGAAAAGGCGAGGCGGCAGGTAAGGCGGAGATCGTGGGGTTAGCTTAGGAGGACGGGGACGGGATCTTTGTGGCTTGTCAGGCAGATTTGCCACCATTGCGGCCTTTCAGACTCTGGCGTATTGACAGTGAGCCTTGGCGCATAGTGAGCGTTGGGGTTGTGAGGTTCCTCTTTGCTTCTCGCGACCTATCTTACCTTCTGTATGGCGTTTCGCTTCCTCTTCGGGAAATCTTGTGAGCTGTATAAAGCGAGGCGGCCATGTCTGTTCGATGTGGATTAATAGTCAAAGATTCTCTATTATAATTATTTCTTATTACTATTATATTCTTTTTAAGTTTAGAGATTTTTCTCTATTAGACAAATAACTTAATTATAAAAATAGTTTGATTGTAGGATCTCTAATATCTACATAAATATGTACATGTATAAAGATATGAATTTATTATGAATAAAAATATTCTTCTCTGTTTTACAAGTTGAAGTATCGAGCCACGAAACCTTAAATCATTCTTTGAATCGTAAAAAGCGCTGAAGCGGGATTGGAGTGTAGCGTTTGTCGCAAATCTGTTCCCATCATTTATTCAACCGCAAAAAGGTTCATCATTCGATTGAAATTGTATTGAATAAGACCGACTATGATTTGTGGTCTCGAATGTTAGAATCTGGAAATTGTTGAGAAGGAGAAACTCTCCTTCATTTGTGGCACATCGCCGCCACCTAAGGAGAAAGATGAAGGCTATGAAAAGTGGTATTCAGACAATCAGAAGGTCAAAAGATGGTTGTTGATGTCTATGTCCCCATAGATTATGAAGCGATACATTAAACACCCACATACGAATATTTGGATAGCTCTATCCCAAGCCTTTTATGATGAGCCGGATAGATCTATAGGTTTTTACACCTTGAATCAGAGGGCTTTCTGCGCGAACAAAATGGCGGACCATGCTATATATTATGGAACTAAGTATTTGGAAATCTTTAGTGAGTTAGATCATCGTGATAAGGTGGTCATGGTGGATGAGACAGATATTGCATCCTATCATAAATTGCTTCAGCGACAAAGGGTGCATATCTTTCTCGTTGGATTAGAGGGTGATTTCGAGGAAGTGCAGGGCGAAATCTTGAGGAAGGATCCTATCCCTGAATTAGAAGAGTGTTATGCCCTAGTTCGCCGTGAAGATGTTCGACGTGGGGTGATGAATGGACACCTGGAAAATTGCGAGCTTGACCATGGTGACTCGGGCGATATATCTAATCCGCGGTCTCCTCAGCAACAACAAGACCAAAAAGGCCCATCCATCTAAGGCTTGCTAATGGTGGCGACAAATCATCATACAAATGCACTCGCTATGATCAAATTGGTCATCTGAAAAAGTCAATGCTATGAACTTGTGGGATATCCGGAATGGTGGGATCATAGCCGTGATTCATGGAAGAAGAATTCTAAGAAGGCCTCTACTGCAGCAATTGTTGAAACAAAGACAGCCGATGATAGCGATGAAAAGTCCTCGGCATTGGTAGCAACAATAGGTAATGGTGGTAAGGTTTTAAATATTTCTACACCTGTTTCTAATAGTGCATGGATAATTGATTCCGGTGCTACGGATCATATGACATTTGATTCTAGACAAGTTTCACCTCTTAAATCTTCCTCACAACATTTTGTTTCCACTACCAATGGTACCTCAATTCCAATTATTGGGGAAGGATCCTTGTCCCTCACTAACACCTTGAATTTAGATTATGTTTTAGTTGTTCCTTCTTTGAATTATAATCTTTTGTCAGTTTCTCAAATAACCACTGCCTTATTTTGTGTTGTCATTTTTTTGCCTGAATTTTGTGTATTTAAGGACATTCGGACAAGGTAAACGATTGGATTTGTAGTGTTAGGCAATTTGCTATATTACTTGGACTTGGTGTGCAAAGTTCATATGAGTTGCATCGACTTTAAAGATTGAGTTACGAAAAAAAGGAAAAAAGGGAAATATGAGATATGGTTATGGCATGAAGCGTGCGGAAATTACTTCTTTTGATTTACATGAAGAAATTATTTCCTAATTTATTTGCAAACTTTGATGTCTCTAGTTTCCAATGTGATGTTTGTGAACTTGCAAAAAGCCATGGAATTAACCGTTTCCATTAACTTTGAACAAAGAGTCCATATCTTATGATCACATTATGATGTTTGGATTATCTCATTCGCATTGGTTGAATTAAATTCGTTCTCTTTATCGATGATGTACCGGATGACTTGATATGTTGATGAATAAAGGTGAAATAACTTCTTCTTTCATACCGATAATAGTTTGTAGTCGTTTATTACCAGTTGGTCTCCAGGTATTAAATGAGTGATGTGATTAATTGGAAGCGTTTGAAATGTGAACATTCAATATTACTGACTGATACCTAAGTTGGGTGGCGACAGAAAATCGCCTCGCTGTTGGAGTTGTATAGCGCGTTGTTCGACTGTAACATATCTTGGACCTTTACCTGTGGCATGTTGATCGTGGTACATTCTGACGCTAATGGTTCGGACATAGCTCTGATCTGTTGACCGATTTGCTCAGATGGTTCAAATTTACCACCTCATGTCTTTGGTTGTGTAGCATTTGTAAATCTTCATAAGTGTCGGTGCAACAAATTGACACCTCGAGCATTGCGATGTGTCTTTTTAGGGTATGCTGCTTATCAAAAGGGGTATCGGTGCTATCACCATCCCACCCATGAGAAAGCGAATGTTTTATTCTGATGGATGTAGTTTTTCATGAAGACTTGATGTATTTTTTCCTCTGAGCTGAACTTTAAAGGGGAGCACTGGAAAAATTTCAAGCTCTAGATTATGATTTTGATCTCTATAGAGAACTCTACGAACACAGTATAATCCCGAATAGAATGAAAAGGCATGCAATTTATTAATGAGAATGCTAGTAAATTGGATTTGAGTGGTATAAATTTGGACCACAGTGGTGATGAACGTGATGAAGACCTAGAAAATGAAGTTGTGGATTAACCTCCATCTAAATCTCTCGCACCACAGGCAACTGATACACTAAACTAATCGCCTGTTGAGGATGGTCACACGATGTAATCTCCCGAACCACGAAAATAACTACCTACGTCGAGCCAAAGGTATTCCCAAACCCACATATGAACAGAACTCTAGTAAAACAAATATCCCATGAGTTACTATGTGTCTAACCATCGGCTTATGCGAATCAAAATAAGTCATTTGTAAATCAATTATCTACTCTATCTATTCCTAACGATTAATGCGAAGCCTTAGCTCACCTAAGGTGGAAAAATTGCTATGAATGAGATGAAATCCTTATGAAGATGAAACTTGGGAACTTGTTGATCGTCCTCCCGGGGAAGAAACCGGAGTTTGATAACCATTGGGTTTATCTTTGTGAAGCCTGGCGAGATGAGTGCGATTAGACTTTTAAGCTATTTGGTAGTAAAAGGTACACGAGCCTATGGGGATTGATTATCTGAATACATTTGCACCTGTAGCTAAAATCAACACAATTCGAGTCATATTGTCTCTAGTTGCGAACCTGGATTGGCCATTGCAACAATTTGATGTGAAAAACGCCTTTCTGCATGGCGAGTTGTCCGAAGAAGTGTACATGGATTTGCCAACCAGGGTGCATGATACCAGAAGTGCATTGTTGGAAAGTGTGCAAATTAAAGAAATGGATTGTATGAATTTAAAACAATCTCCAGGAGGATGGTTTGGAAGGTTCACAAAGTCCATGAGCTCTTTTGGCTGCAATTAGAGTAATTCGATTCATACTTTATTCTTGAAAAAAAAGCATGGTAAGATCCACTTTGCCCTTATTGTATGTTGATGACATGGTGGTTCTGAAATGACCGCGATGAAGGAAGGCTCTACAAAGTTACTTGCCAAGCGAATTTGAAATGAAAGACCTCGGTCACTTGAAATATTTTCTTGGGATCGAAGTGTCTCGATATGATAAAGGGATTTTCTTGTCTCAAAGAAAATATGCTTTAGATTTGTTGTAAGAAACTGGTATGTCGACACATGTCTGACCCGGTGATACACGATGAGGATTGAGTTTTGTGTAGAGACTATTCGGTGCACATTGATAAAGGGGAGATGCTCAGGCTCGTTGGAAGATTGTTATACTTAGCCCGCACTAGGCGAGATCTTGCCTATGCATTTAGTATTGTTGTCGGTTTATGCATAATCTGAGAACAACATATGAATCGTTATGCGCATTTTTAAGGTATCACGAAGTCGGCTCTGGAAAGGGCATTTTGTTCACTAAAATGTAGATTGTCAAAGTGTGGATGCATATAGTGATAATTTGGCTGGAGAGCGATAGATGACAAGCGATTTGCTTCGGGATATTTCACCTTTGTAGGTGGTAATCTTGTTATGGAGAAGCGAGCGGAATGTTGTTGCGTTCAAGCGCGGGGTGAATTTAGGGGTATGACACTTGGAATGTGAAGCATTGTGGCTAATACTTCTATTGATGGATTTGGGCAATGCACAAGCGTGCGATTCGGCTTTATTGTGACAATAAAGCGACATGTGATATTATGTCCGGTACAACGTGATTATCTGAAAGCATGTGGGGTAAACGGAATTCTTCGTTAAGGAAATTGGATGAGAGAAAATTGTCGAGTTACTGGGTCGATCACGAAGATCAATTGGCTGATATCCTCATACGAAGTTGTTTTGAGTCGAGTGTTATAAAGTTTTTGGTGAGTTGGGCATGTGTGACATCTATGCATCAACTTGAGGGGGAGTGTTGCGATATTGGATTAATAGTCAAAGATTCTCTATTATAATTCATACTATTACTATTATATTCTTTCCCTAGTTTAGAGATTTTTTCTCTATTAAGGCAAATAACTTAATTATAAAAATAGCTTGATTGTAGATCTCTAATATCTCTATAAATATGTACATAAAGATACATATTTATTATGAATAAAAATATTCTTCTCTTGTTTCTATTATGTCCTCCACTTTTACGAGAAGAACCTGAAAAGTAAAGGTGATTTCAAACATTGATTCTATTACAGTTATTAACAGTGAAACAAGATGTTTATATGTATGTATAAATGAATACAGAATTAGAAACAATATTATCTCGTAATAATTTGATGAAAAGGAACATGCCTGAGACTCTGAACAAGCTGCTTTCTGCGAGGAGGATTCCAGATATGGACATGGTAGGAGAGTAGAGACTTCAAGTCATGAGCCAATAGAGCAAAGGCTTCAACCTCTGTTATGGCCCTCACAGTTCTGGTTGATATGGGGTGTAATGAAGAGGACTGCGCCTCAAGGACCATGAAGAGCTCTTCTCAAAGAAATCACCACCATTAAGAAATTTGTGGTGAAGAAGCCACCATGTGCTAATGGTCTCTAGTTTGCCTCGCACAATAAAAGCATTTCATCAATTGGATCCCCTTCCCGGAGAATGTAGGTACCTTTAGCATAAAGAACTCTCTTGAGGCGATCACAAATAGCATCCAACAGTGGGTCATCAATTGTTTCAGCCCGTGGCATCTAACAAAGTAAAATAAAACCAAGGTGATTAACTTTCCAAACATATATAAAAAATAGGCCAAGCAGAGATGCTTTAAATCTCTTTGGATGTCTTTTGGAAGGTCATTTATAAGCCCATTTCATCGACACCCCCTTGGTCTTTTTCCATTTGTACAGTCTATACTCCCTAATCCGGTCCCTCAAGTTCTCAGGAAGCATGCGGTGGGACATCCACAGCTCGGTGTTTTTCCTTTTCTCTCTTTCCTCCTCAATTTTTGAGGCTATGGATTGCAGGTTTTGCAGATATTTCTGTAGCAGTGCAAGAAACATGGACTAAAATAATCTTCTGAACCTCATCATATGCACATTCTTTACCACGTCAATTATTAGAAACCTAATGATCAATTGGTATGATATTATTCACTTTGGGTCTAATTTTCCTCGTGAAATCTTAACTCAACTCATGTGGGACTTTGGACGCACACTTAACAAATCTCCTCTCGAACAAAGTACCACTGAAATGACATCCATCCATTCTCTATACCCGGAAACAACACTTGCCTCCCTATATAGCACAACCATGGATATGCTTTTATTCGCCGAACGAGGATTTCCTCCACATGACTAAGCCTAAAACTTGTTTCTCATATCATTTGTTAGAAACCTAATGGACCTATTCATCTCTACGCTAGTATGATATCATCTACTTTAAATCTAAGGCTCTCAAGGTTTTGTTTTTTGATTCCTCAAAAGGCCTCATGTCGATAAAATATTATCAAACACTTATTAATTCATAGTCTTTCTTATAGTTAACCCATGTGGGATTTTGGGTGCACACTCAACGTCAATACATCATTCTCCCAAAAGATTACATATAAAGCTGAAACTGTGAAGATGCAAGTGCAGTTTGGTATGTACATGCATATTGCCAATAAGCAATGAAAAATATCAATCCAAAGATGGAAATAACTAGTCTAGCACGGAGACTCCAATTTGGTATTCTCTGAATTTACTGCTTGTTTTTTTGTATTTTTTAGAAGAAAAAAAAAGAATCAATCATGTTTTTCCGTATTCTCCTACTAGTTCTTAGAACAAAATCACTTTTCAAAATCTGTAACCAAACAAGCTTTTAAGTTTTTGGTTTATGAAATGGTTTTGGTTCAACGAGTCATCCCATAACATACTTTAGTTAGATGGTCTCGACTCGAATGCAGCATGCTTCAACTTACAGCCATTATATATATGTCATTACATAATTAGTTGTACAAGTTGAGCGTCGACTATACTTGTAGGGAATCTCAGGTATCATCGAACAAGACATTCAAACACGTAATCAGCAAAAATGGCTCAGTTAACTTTTTTTTGGTGGCTTCCAAAAATAATTACTAAAAAAGTATATATATATATATATATATATATATATATATATATATATATATATATATATATTCAATTATTTATTAAAATAATTTTATAAATTACTTAATGTAGAGCCTTGGCCGTGATCTTAAGAATAAATCTTTAACAATTAATCATGTGACCTTTTCATCTTAGAAAGCTAAATATAATCCCATGCATATATATATATATAATTTTGACTCATTTTTTCCCATAAAATTAAACTTATATATATATTCTAAAAAGTGTTTGAGCAACATAAAGAAACCTTAAAAAGCAAAAAAAAAAAAAAAAGAGAGAGGGAAAAAATGGAGAGAAATTTGGTAAGTTTCTTATTATTTATATTTCTAAATTTCATTGAAATATTATATAAATAAATGATAAATTTATGTGTTTTTCATTTCTTAAGCTTATTATAGATAATAATAATTTATATTTAATATTAAATTTATTATTGAAAATAAATTTTGATTTATTTATTAAAAGCTTCATGGTAAGTTAACATTATATTTCTTAGTTTATGTATTTTGAAAACATATTATGCTAACACGATAAATGAATACATTGGAAATTTTGTGGGCGTATATTTTGTATATATTAAATTGATACCTTGATCATGAGAGTTTGTTATGAAAATTGATAATATATTCTTATTAGAAATTATAATAACATTTTATATCTTTTCTTTTTCATATTAAATATCATAAGGAGAGTATGAGATATGTGATGAATCATATATTTATTGGAATTTATATTGACTTTTATTTTTATTTATACTAATATCTATATATTTAATTTATATAATTTTTATATGATATAATGTCTATTAAATGATACAAATATATAAATTGTATTTAAAAACATTGTATAATATATGATGACCCTCCTAAGCAAAAAATTCTAACTCCACCGTGGACAGCTTCCAAAAAAAAAATCATTAGTCCATATCAATTATTTTCTTTAGGCTCTAGTGAAGCAAAATACTAAGAAAGAAAATAGGAAAGTGGAATGAAAGAGAAAAAAAAGAAATGGATTTAAACTTAATAAATTGATTTATTTAAACTCATTTCATTTATTTCTTTCTTTGTTATATAAATAGTAAGAAAAATTTTAAAATATATAAAATTTTGAAGATTTAGGATTATATTTGATTTGATTTTATATTTTTATAGTAAAACCATGTGAAAACAATTTTCTTTAATATTTTTATTCTTTCCCAAGCTAGTACTTTCGGAATCCAAGGGGAGCTTAATATTTTCAGCACAAATAAATAAACGTTGTTTCCATATTAAATTCATACCTTGATCATGAGAGTTTGTGGTGAAAATTGAAATAAATGTATATATTGGAATTTTTGTGCGTGTTATATATTTTGTATTTATATTACATTGATATTGATCATGAGAGTTTGTTGTGAAAATTGAAATAAATATATTCTTATTTTATAATCATATTTTACATATTTTCTTTTTTCAGCAATATCATAAAGTGTGAATGTTTCTTCTTTTCTAGAACCACCAAACAAGCCTTTATTTCTTCTTTTCTAGAATCATACATGCAAAATGAAAAAAAAAATAGAGAGTATTACTATTTCCTAAAAAAATTAAAGGGAAAGGAAAGTTTATTTAAATTTCCTTTTCCTTTCTAATAAACAAATAATTTTTGTTATTTATTTTTGAATGAATAATTCAATAAATTAATAAATTATGTTCACAAGTATAGCAAAGTTGGTTAGAAGCTTAGAGTATCAATGTTTAAGAATTTACTAGATATGAGATAGAAAAGTTACGATGCTGTAAATCAAAAGAATTAGAAATAAGGAAGAGACAGAGATAATTCGGAGAAGTTGATGATATCCATTTCATATTGATTAGGCCTATTTATAGGCTTATAGTGAGAAGGCCAAAAGCCTTTACATAAATGATACATTAATTGATGTACATAATGAATGACATTGTAATCAGCATATATAATAAGTGATCTCGTAATTCGTGTGTCATTATGGTCGTTTCAAAATCGATATTTATAACCTTTCTCATTGAATGATAGCAAAATCAGAGAACATCATATTCATACTTCTTGGGAAAAACCCGATGGAATGGCTTGGGGAAAAGAGTCACATTAATAACTGAAGTATAACTGCGCCGTTAAGAAGCCTTCTTGGAAAAACCCAGGTGGGGCGAAGCACAGTGAAGGGAAAAAGAGTCACAGGGTAATACTTTGGTATTTAGCGCTCCACGGTGTGTAATATCTCGATATTGGGATCTTTGAGTCTCCTCATTCGATTTGGCGTAGAAATTTCTTGAAGGTCGTGGGTAATGCCTTGGTAGATAAATCTACAGGGATTATCACTGGGCTGATTTGTTGTATATCAATCTCACCGTTCTTTTTGGAAGCTCATGCGTGTAAAGGAACTTTGGAGAAATATGTTGTTCCGGTCTCCTTTGATGTATCCACCTTTGAGTTGTGCAATACAAGCGACATTATCTTCATATAATGTTGTTGTTGTGTTTGAAATAGGAGGAAGACCACTAGAGTCACGAATATGTTGAATCATGGATCTTAACCACATGCACTCCCTGCTTGCCTCATGTATTGCTAATAACTCGAATGATTTGGAGGAGGTTGCCACCATGGTTTAGCAACGGATCTCGAGATGGCGGTATTGCCCGCAGTAAATACATATCTTGATTGTGATCGGGTTTATGGGGATCCGGTATCACATCGGTATAACCAGTAATTACAGTTTTGGTACTTTAGAATAAGAGCCTATATCAACGTCGCGAAGGTATCTCGACAAATGTTTACTCAGTTCAATGCCTAAGTAGGCGTTGAAATTTATATCTTCTGTGAAGTTCGCTGAAAAGGCTATGCGCCTTGTAGAGATTTGCAAGATACATTGGTGCTCCCAGTGCACTTAAGTATGGTACCCGGACGAGTTTATCATTCTCTTGCTTTAGGGCCCGAATGTGTCTTTATTCACTTAGTGATCTTACGATCATAGGAGGATTAAAGGGATGGGCTTTGTTCATGTAAAGCGCTTAGGGACTTTTTCGGTGTATGTTGAGTTGATGGGCAAAATCCCGTTTGAAAAATACTGCACCGATGCAACGGTAGGAAATATCTAGTCTTACCTAGATCTTTCATCTCAAATTCTTTCTTTAAATAATTAGCGATTTCTAGGAGCCTTCGAGTCCACAATGAGATAGTCATCCACATATACTGCTATAATTGTCAAACTGACTTCTATTTTCTTGATAAATACACATGGGCAGATTGAATTATTTACATATCCTTCTTTTAATAAGTATGTACTCAAACGATTGTACCACATTCTACCAGATTGTTTAAGTCCATACAAGGATCATTCTGACTTTATTGAATACATACCACGTGGTTTGAAAATTTTTTCTTGAGCGATGTAAATCCTTGAGGGATTTTCATGTATATGTCACTATCATGGATCCATACAAATATCTTGACAACATCCATCAAATGCATTCTAGTCATACGGGAGGCGCGAATGTATTAAATATCTAAAGGTGATTGCATCGTACTAGTGAATATGTCTCCTCATAGTCAATCTTTGGGTCTTTGTGAAAAACCTTGTGCGACAAAGCGAAAGCTTTATATCGTGCGATTTCATTATTTTTCATTTCTTTTCCATAAAAAACTTCCATCTATATCCAACAAGCTTAACATTTTCGGTGTTGGAACTGCGAAGGTCGAATACCTCCCTTTCCATCATGATTCGATTACTGCTGAATTGCTTCTTTCCATTTTTCCCAATGCTATCGATTTGACATTCATTTATAGTTTGTGGCTCCACGATCATCGTTGGCTTTGCATAATGCCCTTAGCTACTTGGAAAGAAAAAGCATTGCTAATAGAGTATTTCTACGGTCCCATATTTCTCCTTGATTCATATAATTTATAGAGATCTCTTCATAGGAATGGTGGTCGATTCTGGCTACTCTTATAGCTGTTTCCCTCCTAACCCTTGTAATGTGTTGCTTCAGCCAGGGATGACGTATCATAATAGGCTCTTGAAGTAATTTCATCAAAGCGTACTCTACGGGAGTAAGCGGCAATAGATTTTCTTTTCCTTGGAAAAGAATCTTTGAATATCAGATAGGTCTTCCACGTTTCGAACGTGGTTTAAGATGTACTAGCAATAGCATTTCCCGAATCCTATAGGGATTTCAATATGTCTTCAGTGTGCGAGTACGGAATATGTGACTTTATACTTTATTCGGATCGGTGAAAGCATTTGGTAATTGATGCAGAGATCCACGTAAATGAGATTCTTTGAACTTCTAATTCAGATTGTTTAGTACGAGGATCGAATAAATGATGATGGTGTATTCAGTAATTTCACGCCATTTATTATAAATTTCTAATGGCGGAAAACTGATTCATCAAAATGACAATGCAAAGCGAGGCGGTGGAATTCCTGTTAAAAGATTTCAGGTATTGTATAATCGATGTAGAAATGAAAACCTACATAAATACCCGATCGTTGAGGACCCATTTTGGAGCGTTGGTTTGGAGGAATAGGGACATAAAGCTTACACAACGAATACGTAAATAGAAATATTTGGTTGGGACCCGGAAACAATTTGTAAGGGAGAAATCATGATCACGATAGGGCGAAAGGCGTGTCAAGTTACCATCATGTAGTAGGCATGCTGGCGGATAAAAAGGTAATTTGGTTCTTAAGAGTAATGGTCTAGCAATCCATTGCAAATGCTTAATGAAAGATTCAGCTAGTCCATTCTGAGTATGTGTATGAGCAACAGGATATTGAATCTATATACCCATTGACATGCAATAGTCATGAAATGCTTGAGAAGAAAATTCACCGGCATTATCCAAACGGATAGTTTTAATAGGATGATCGGGAAAATGTACTGAGTTTGATGGTATCTTAGTAAAGCGAAAGCGAAAGCAAGGTTTAGTAGAAAGAAGACGAAACATGAGACCAACGGTTGATGCATCAGCGAAACCATAAAATAACGAAATGGTCCCCTGGAATTGGAATTGATAGGTCCTGAATGTCTCCTTGAATCGTTCGAGAATTGAGGTGGATCGGAATCGACTTTTAGAGAAGAAGGTGATAAACTTCCCTTGAGTCTGAAGCAATACGTCGTAATGAGGGTTGTGACTCGATATATGACACGTGGTCAGGAATGACATTAGATTGGTGAAGTATGCGCCCTAAGCCTTAGAGGTGCACGGATGACGAGTCGTTCATGCCATAGGAAACGATAGTGGTGAATTCACGAACTTAGTTCAATTGCATAAGATTGACGGTATTAATGGTGGTTAGATATAAACCACATTCTAATGATCGCGATTTTTCCGGAATACATTTTTGCCATCATGAGTGCGTGTGAGGAGAAATTCACTAGTTTCATCACTCATTGTTTAGATGGTATCCATTCGGTACGGATATCTTAAAACTAAGCAGTGCGTTTGGATTGGGTGGAATAAAGGCGTCTTGAAGGTGGAGAATAGTGTCTGGTAGAATAATAGTGGCTTTTACGGGCCAGATCAATTAAGTTGACGGAGATAGGAAATAGTAGTAACATTAGAAGGGGCTAATGTTAATTGGGAAAAATACTTCTTTTTCTGTAAAATAGAATGAGTTGTAGCACAGTCTATATCTCCAGTGATATTGACTCGAGGTGGAAAGCTGGGAGAGGCATCCATGTTGCTTCAAAGTTATAAAAAAATAAGGTTTAGAAATTAAGAAAACGCAATATTATTGAAACATTGAAAACACGTGAAATGGAATTACATAAGAAAATAAAGAAAGAACTGTCGGAATTGACATGCCCATCACCCGATTAGATGGGAAATATTTCCATTAGGCTTCTCGAAGAATCGAAACATCGAGAAGTAGGGCAAATCCAGCCTTACCGTCACGTACCATCAAAGAAATTGACTTCAATATCCTTGCCTTTGCGCTGATTGATGCTTGGTAGAGATCAGCAAATGTTTGGCGTGCAGCGATGCGTGACCTAATGACCGTCGTACCACATGCAAGCATTATCTTGTTGGCGTTGAGTGATATTCTAGTCAGTGGTTGCCTGTGGATTTGGCAGCTTCCCTTTATTGGAATTGCTTTTCTTATTTTTGAAGGGACCGGTGTTACGATTTCTAGAATTATCACCACGGCCACGCCCTCGACCACCACCACGTCCTCGTCCTTTCCCCCTAGACGGCCCATTTTTGTGCCGCATGCATTGCATGTGTGGCTGACTCGGCACGCGGGGTGTCGAGTGGGGGATCATTCTTTTTTAAACATAACCTTTACACTTGCATATTCATACTCATGCAGCATTTAAGCATGAAGTATGATACATGTAGCGGCGGATTCTAGTGTTTATATCGAAGCTCCGTATATGGAATTGTTCAACATTTACAATATTTACATTTGTTTACAAAATTTCATATAAAGAAATAGGCCTAAAGGTGCTCGGTGAGCACCTATTGATGTGTGGCCTTTGGCTGCGTGTGGTGCGGGTCCTCGATTTCCTCTTACGTACTACCACGGATTGAACACGGAGTGCTAAACTGCAACAGTGAATTAATACACATGGATGACCTCTTATTAAGAGGTCTTCCTGATCATACAAATCTTATAAACACATATAACATTCTGATTCATATCATTTCTCATATATATACTTTTCATAACAAGTTTCATTTCTTATCATCTTCCATATACTTTTCATGTCATCTTGTACTTTACTTCTTGTTCTTGTAACTGTATACTATCATCGCATAGCAGTGCTATGCTTCTCATATCATGTCATATATTCTCTGCATTTCATTTGCATATACTTGTCAATTTCTTTTTGTTTGTATGCATAAACAGTGGATCGAAACTATAAGGGCCCGAAGGCACTGTACTCACTGTATGAATCAATGGTCTATCAGGGCCAAAGGCGATGTTATCATTGTGCGAGACAATGACCATCTATAAGAATTCAGAAGGCGTTGTACTCCTTTGTGAAGCAGGTGGTCTATAAGGGCAGAGAGGCGGCTGTGGTGACCCTTTCGAGGCCACTGTGATCCAAACGGGATCTATCTCATCGACCCAAACGGGGCCTCCATATCAGAACTTGTATGCTGCAAACTTGGTTTTTCCCTAATAGGCATGCCCATCTATCCCTCTACCAGGTTCTAAGCAGACAATCAATGTGTATTTTATGTTCAGTATATATATCTCATATTTCCGAATAATTATTATCATTCGGTAATCATATGTGATATATATATACAATCATTTATTCATATCTCATTATATGCATAAATAACTATGCTTACCATATATTTTTATGAGTTATTTATGAATTTATAATAGGCGTTCATACTATGAATAACTATGGTTACCTGTAGTGCCTACTGTTTTTCGTATTTTCTAGAACTAATATGAGTTCCACTATTATCAGGCTATTTATTGATGAATTCTTGACTCAATGGGCTTTCCATAGAGTCCAAGAACACTCGAATCGGAGTTCAGACGAAGAAGTTATGACCTTCCGAAGTTGGAGGTCATGCGTAGTCAACACGACAGTGACAGATTGTGGTACTGCGAAGTGACAGGCTCAGTCTAACACCTGCAGTCTAACATCTATCTTTCATGAATATGGCTGGATTCACTTGACTCAATGGGCTTTCCATAGAGTCAGAACATGACCGGAGTTCAAGCGAAGGAGATATGACCTTAGAAGTTGGAGGTCATGTAGTCAACTGACAGTGACTGAACTCACGGTACATGAAGTGACTGACTCTGTATAACACCTCGGTCGACATCTAATATCCTCCTCAGGCATATCAATGTATTCTTGACTCAATGGGCTTCCATAGAGTCCAAGAACACCAATCGAGTTCAAAGCGAAGGAAGTCTGACGCCAGAAGTTGGGTAATCGTAGTCAACCACGAGGCGACACGAGAGCGACGAGCTACACTAAAGTGACGAGCTCAGTCAAACACCTCGGTCTGACATCTAACATCCTCCTCAGGCATATGAATGTATTCTTGACTCAATGGGCTTTCCATAGAGTCTAAGAACACCCAAATTGGAGTTCAAACGAATGAGATATGACCTTCCGAAGTTGAAGGTCATACGTAGTCAACCGCCAATGAGTTGACTGACAGTAAATTTGAGCTCTACATGTGGTGAACTCTATGTGTTTGACTCTCTGTGGCGATATGGTGGTTATCTCGGATGAGGTCTCATTGACCTCTTATAATCCTGTGACCTCTGGCGCATGGTCTGCTGAGCCACCAATTTAACGACCTCTATGGGGTGACCCTCGCCCGTTTGGTGATGATAAAGGCCATAACTGATCTCTGATTCGGGTGAGAAATTCAAGCTAACATCAATTGCTGGTTGGCTGGAAATTTCTCAGAAGGACTACTATGGTCTCTTTATTCATTGGCCCGTTCTAGGTACGGCTAGTTGACGGCTGAATGACGGCGGAGCCAGATTTGGGCGGACCTCGATAAAAAGACCATAACTTGGTCTACAGAGGTCCAAATCGAGAAATTCAAAATCCTAACATCAAGTTAATTGATGTGGATACAATTTACTAGAAGGACACACTTCTGAATACCCTATATTTATGACCCAAAAACCTGTTCTAAGATCTGACTACTGCATATGATCAAAAATAGGGAATTTTAAGGTTATTTTACTAACTAGACCCTTCAGAAACACATATCGGAGCCTTGAGTTCTTCTCAACTCAGCCCTGCAAGAAATGAGTTTAGGAGTTCGAGCCTGGCAATCTGAGATAGAAGGTTCTAAACCATGTCTCTGCTTTCTAGTCCAAAAACTAGACTTCCATCTGACCAGACATGTATCAGTACCCATACTCAAATTCCACATACATGTGATCTTCTTCTTAACTTCTTCTTCTTAATTCTTCTTCTTCTTCCTTTCTTCTTCTCTTTACTCTCTTATTAGTATTTTTCTCCCTTTCTCCCGAGACCCGAAATGAGATATTTATTTGGTCTTGTCACTTTATTTCACTTTGAAACTTCCTCCTCTTTCATAAAGGCCCACATGTCTCTTCCCTGATTTTCTTCCTTATTTCTTAAATATCTTTATTTTATTACTCTTTGGTCCTCCAACTCTTCTAATATTTGCAAATCAATTTATAATATTTTTACAATAGCCTCAAATCTTCTTTATTATTTTTAATTTAACTTTTGCATATTCCTACTTTTGTTTTTATCTTTATTTTATTCCGGACAAATATACTATCACTTTTATTATACCCTAAACATGTTATAAAGCGTAGGTTATAATTTAAAGGGTGTTACAACTCTCCACTTAAAAAATTTCGTCGCCGAAATTCGCCACAGTTCGAAGAGTTGCGGATATTGTCAACCAGTTTGCCCAAACCACAGTAGCTTCTTACCTGCAGTGGTGTTGCGAAGGCACTTTCACTAATGGTACTTGTTTATTCACTTGTTTCACCTCGAGCTAGAATGGTCTTGGCTCCTCATCATAAGACAAATCCTCTTGTACTTGTATCTCTTGCGGCTTTGGTAGTATGTCACGAATTTCTCAGGCCGTATCTCCGAAGCATCGACACATGAAACACATCGTGTAATTTGGCCGGCTCGGAGGGAGTGCCGATCGATAAAACCCTTGAGGGCGTCACGTTCCTAAAATCTCCATATGACCCACTATGAACCTTAAGACTGACTTGCCGCCTGACCGACCTTAAAATTTTCCTCCATGGTGACACCTTTCAAAAAAGACCTTGTCTCCCGTTATAATTCAATATCTCTCCTCTTTAGGTGGCCTCTGACTTTTGTCGATCACTAGCCCTTAACCTCTAGCAGAATAAATTGTACTTTCTCTTACGTATCTTTTACTAGAAAGTGCGGACCTATCGGTTTATGCTCATTCAATTACATCCAACACAGGAGTTCTACATTTAGGCCGTACAAAGCTTCATGGTCTTAGTACCAATGCTTGTTGAAAACTATTGTTATGAAGCAAATTCCATCGATGGAATATACCTATCGAGCTTCAGAAAATTCTATAACATGACCTCTGAAGCATATCTTGAGCACACAGATCAATCTCTCATTGTCCATGTTGTTTAGCGGATGGAATCGCGTACTAAGAAATTCAGCTTAGTGCCTAAAGTGACGTAATTCCCTCCATAACCTTGATGTAAATGTCGCTGGATCTCTATCCGACACAATGAACTTGACACGCCATGCGATCTCACAATCTCATCCACATATAACTCGACTAGTCTCGATCCATAGAATAGTCAATCTGTGGGTATAAAGTGGGCCCGACTTTGTGAATCTATCTCTCAAATCACCCACGGCAGTCATTGTTTTGTTGTGTAAGGAAAACTTCGACACAAATCCGTGATGTTATCCCACTTCCATTGAGGAATTGGAAGGGGATTTAACAAACTGTTAGCGCGGTGTTACGGCTTTGACTTCTTGTGCCGCGTCGAACACTTAGACACATACTCAGTCACATCTCTTTTCATTCCTTTCCACCAATAAAACTGTTTCAAGTCCTGGTACATTTTATTCCCTCCAGGATGCATGGTAAATACCGTATTATGAGCCTCAAATAGCAACTTTCGCTTTAACATTTTATCATCTGGTACACATAATCTATACGAAAAACAAACTTCAGCTATTTCTCTGAAAACTTGGTCTTGTCACCATCCTGACCATACGTAACTTTTACGTAGCTCTTCGTCATTTTTCTGTAGCGTCTATTATCATTTGCCTTAACAGCGGTTCAAGCAGTTGAAATTTAACATGGCTCCATCATCTGCTAGTCTCCAATCATTGTTCTGTAGTGACATTGCTACCGTATCTTTCGACCAAAGCATCGGCTACTATATTAGCCTTTAGAGTGTTGATGCATGATGGAGTCCATAATCCTTTAATAACTCTAACCACCTCATTGTCTCAAATTTAACTCTTTACGCAGTTATGAGTACTTGAGACTCTTGTAGTCGGTGTAAATTCTACTTTTCACAGTATAGTAGTGTCACCATATTTTTAAAGCAAACACTACGCGGCTAACTCACAAGTCATAGTGGGATAATTTTGTTCATGTGGCTTATTTGTGTCTGGGCGCATCAAGCCCTGCACCACGTCTTGCATTAACACGCATCTAAACGATGCATGAAGCATCACTATACAAGGTATACTCTTTTCGGAAGTAGGTTGTGTCGATCTTTTGGTGCTTCAACTGACATTCCCTTTCAGCTGTTGAAACTATTCGACATTTGTCGTCACTCGAACTTTATTCCTTTCTGAGTAACTTGGTGAGTAGAGAAGGTTGTAGTAGAAAAGCCTCTTAGTCATACATAATAACTACTTAAACCAGAAACTTCTCACCTCGGTTACATTTTGAGGTGATTTCCAGTCTAGCTGCTTCTATCTTGGGATCAACTCTTATACCCTCGGCCGAGACCTGATATGGCTAGGAATGAGACTTCCTTTGGCAAAAAATCACATTCCTTGACTTGTGATCTCTTCTTTTCTCTTGCGTCTCTAAGACTATTCTTAGATCTTTGTTCATGTTCATGCATCCTTAGAATACACGGGATGTCATCAATAAAAACCACAACAAATTGATCCACATAGGGTCGGAAAACCTGACTCATCAAATCCATGAATCTTCTTAGGTGCATTAGTCGTGATGGCATGACGGCTTCATGTGTATATCGGGTTAAGTAAGTCTTGACACATCTCCTTCCTTACCCTCAGCGGTAATACCACGTTCGCGAGGTCTATCTTCGAAAAGACACGCTCCCTTGGTTGATCGATCAAAAAGATCTTCGATTCTAATGGTACTTGTTTTCACTGCCACCTTATTGATTCACGATAATCGATGCACATCCTGCAGTGCCATCTTTCTTTTCACAAATAAAACAGCACCCCAAGGGGACACACACCGGGTCGGATAAATCCCTTATCCAAAAGTTCGCAATTGACTTTTTTAACTTTTTCAACTGGCCGGAGCCATCCTCAGACGGTGCCCTAGACATGTGGACTGCTCGTACAATTTCTATAGCTAAGTCCACTCTCTCTCATGTGGAATACCCGGGTAACTCTTCGTGGAATAAGACCGCAAATTCCTTACTAATGGATCTTTCTACATCAACTCACCTCTCGAGTCAAGCATCACAAACAAGAATGTCTCACATCCTCTCATAATTCTCCTAGCTTCATAGCAGATCACATCGACACACACTCGATCCAATGCCTTCCTACTAATACCCGCTCCGGTCGAGCACTTTAACACTATCGTCATTCATTAATCCCAACGTATAGCTGCTTAGACAACCAATCCATTCCTGTAACTGTCAAACTTCTGAATGGTTATCAAATCAATGAAACTCTTTGTTTGTATAATAATGGGGCAATTTCTATATATGTTATTTACACTAACGTTGTGCCCCAATGGACTAGTTACATGCATGTCGTATGCTAATTTCTCCACATCGGGTAATTTTGTCAACATGCCCATGCACACATATGAATGAGTAGATCCAGGGTCAATCAATGCATGCATCTCAGTATCATATAAAGAAAATATACCCGCTATAACCTCAGGAGCATTTTGATCCTCACGAGCCTTCATAGCATATGCTCGTGCTAGTGCTGTAGGCATAGGACAATCTACTGTCTCCGAAACTATGCCTCCTCGTCCCCTATGCTGAGATGGGCCATTACGACCCCTACCACGATCGAGAGTCGAAAGTGGTGCCGCAGATCTTCCTCTGCCACTTCCCTGTTGACTTTTATTATCCCCACCTCGGGACACCGTGCATCAAAATGCCTGCGCTTCCACACCGGAAACACCCTCCGTCAATATCCTACAAACTCCCAAGTGCCTTCTACGGCAAATGAGGTGGTCTGTGAATTTCTCCTGTCTAATCGAAGACCCCACCTAGCACTACGCAGGCTACATCGACCTCGCTCTCCCACCCTCCTCGCAGCTTTAACTACATTCCGATCGAGCTGAGACTTCAGCTCTTTTTCCCGAGGAGGACGGCCCTTTGGAAAACTTCTTCTTGAAATCTTTCACGTCGCTTCTAATTTCTTACTTTCATTGCACTGACCAACTCATAGAAATCCACCTGGTTGGGAGAGGTCACAGCCAAATACCTCTCGATGGAACTGGCGCACCATCTCAAATTGTCTACACCTAAAATGGCACTCTATGAGGACCACTCGATGCATATTTAATAAGACGCTAAATTATTTTTCATATTCAAATTCACCGATAAGCCCTTCAGTCAAATCAGAACTGCTTCCACTGGAATCCCTATACATCTCAGAACATACTTTGGCCCGAACTCTGGACAAAGAACTCCCGTCAGATCAACTCGACTCTTTGAGAGCACTAATTTCCCACCAATCGTATGCCTCAATTTCTAAATGTTGAGACTACACATGATGCCTCTCTCGAACAGAGGACATCTAACCTTCTAGTCACTCTCTAACTTTTTCTAACTGCACCCTAGCTCTCGACTCTTCCATACTCGACCCATGGAATTCCTCCGCCCATGTCTTCTTACTGTCTACTGAGCTAAAAGGCCAATCTATCCAAAACCCGATCCATGTCTTGCGATATTCGCAGGTTTCTCGGCTCATTAGGTACATTACTTTTCGAAGGTTCGTGTTAATAACCCTTGGTTCCTCGGGTTAACACTCAGCCTTCTTCGACGATCCATCTATACAAAACACAAGGACATCCACATCGTGCCACCATTTCTAAACACAGTTCGTCTATCGATATACTTCTATTCCAGAGTCGCTTAAACCTAGGCTTTCCGTAGTGTTTCCAAACCTAAGCCTGATAACACTAAATCGTGATCTCAACTCCTACACAGTGGTGTCAAGTGAGGGATCATTCATTTTTTTTTTTTTTAAACTTATAACCTTTACACTTGCATATTCATATAATGTTAAACATTTAACTTGTATTATATTCTGTCGCAGCGGATTACAAAATATTTATATACAAGCTCCATATATGGAATTGTTCAACATTTACACATTTACATTCTGCTTACAAAATTTCATATACAAAATAGACCTAAAGGTCTTCCGCTGGGCACCTAACATGCGTGGCTCGACTACTCGATGTACTCGTCTTGGCCTGAACTTCCTCTTCTCGTACCTACACCTGATTGAATCCGTGCTAAGCTCACGCCAGTGGGAATTAATACATGGATGACTCCCATGGGTCACCACAATTCTATACAAATGCTTATAAACACATATAACATTTACGTATCTATATCATTTCTCATATATATACTATAACAAGTTTCATTTCTTATCATCTTCAAGATAATTTTTCATGTCATCTTGTACTTTACTTCTGCTCTTGTAACTCAGATACTATCATCGCATACAGCTGCTATGCTTCTCATATCATGTCATATATTCTCCGTATTTACTCAGACATACTTGTCAATTTCTTGCTTCACGTCCCGCATAAACCCAAGGATACAGAAATTATAGCGCCGAGTACAGACTCACCGTGCGAAACAAATGGCCCTATAGGCGCCCGAAGGCGCCAAGTATCATTGTACGACAATGACCATCTATAAGGGCCCGAAGGCGTCAGATCACTATACGAAATACTTCGCCTATGGGCGACCGGGCTGGCCGCTGTGACCTCTCGGCCACCGTGATCCAACCCGGATCTATCTCATCGATTCAAACGGGCTGGAGTCAGAACTTGTATGCTGCAGACTTGGTTTTTCCCTAATAGGCATGCCCATCTATCCTCTACCGTGCTCTAAGCGCATAATCAACGCGGTATTTTACGCTTTTAAGATATATGATACCTCAAGTATTTTCTAATACTATTATCATTCGGTAATTATATGTGATATATATATACAATCATTTATTCATATCTCATTATATGCATAAATAACTATGCTTACCATATATGTTTATGAGTTATTTATGAATTTATAATAGGCGTTCATACTATGAATAACTATGGTTACCTGTAGTGCCTACTATTTTTCGTATTTTCTAGAACTAATATGAGTTCCACCATTATCAGGCTATTTATTGATGTGAATTCTTGACTCCAATGGGCTTTCACAGAGTCCCCAAGAACACTTGAATCAAGTTCAGACGAAGAAGTTATGACCTCCGGTCGGGAGGTCATGCGCAGTCAACCCTCGACGAGCCGACTAATCACTTAGCCGCGACCGGCGACGAGCTCAGTCTAACACCTCGGTCTGACATCTAATATCTTTCAGGAATATGGATGGATTCTGACTCAATGGGCTTCCATAGAGTCCAAGAACACCCAAATCGGAGTCAAACGAAGTGACACACCTCCTCCGCCGGGAGGTCACGCCGTGAGTTTCAACTCAATGGCCGACCAACCGACGAGTCGATTCGAAGTGATTCATTCCGCATAACACCTCGGTTCGACATCTAATATCCTCTCGAGATACGAACGTATTCTCGAATTAACGTACTTCCATATAGTCCAAGAACACCAAAATCGGAGTTCAAACGGCGGAGATGGCATTCCTCCTCGGTTGAAGTACCGCGCGGCGAATAACCCCCGACGAGCCGACCCCGAATCGACGAGCTGCAATCGGCGACGAGCTCAGTCAAACACCTTGGTTTGACATCTAACATCCTCCTCAGGCATATGAATGTATTCTTGACTCAATGGGCTTTCCATAGAGTTCGTCACCCAAATCGAGTTCGCACGGGCGAAGCATCTCTCCGGCCGGCGCTACGCTGCGTAGTCAACCATGACGAAATGACCAATCGACGAGTTGAATCGGCGATGAGCTCGGTCTATCACCTCAGCATGACATCTGCTATCCTCCTCAGGCATATGAATGTATTCTTGACTGGGTCGGGTTTTCCATGTGAGTCCACCCAAATCGAGTTCAACGATGAGACATGACCTTCCCAATGAAGGCCATACGCAAATAACCTTGGACGAGTTGACTTAACCCACGAGCCGAGCTCTACATGACGAGCCGAATTTACATGACGAGCTGAGTTTCCACATGATGAGCTCTGCTGAGTCACGCATTGAAAGGTCTCCATGATTCTTCTCGCATGCTGAGGGTCCGCTGACCTTCACGCATGAGGTCCTACTCGACCGCTTGAAGACCCTACGGCCGACCGCCCATTCGACCGCTCGCAGCAGTTAATTACAACATCGCTTACAGGTCTGAATTGAGAAATTCAAAAGCCTAACATCAATTTCACTGACGGGCTACAATTTCAGAAGGACGTGACTTCCAAATTCCTTTATTTCAGACCGAAACCCGCTTCTAAGGTAAGGCTAGTTGACCTAACCGAATTTAACCGACCCACTAGATTTAGCTGAGCGGACCTCGATAAAAAGACCATAACTTGGTCTACAGAGGTCCAAATCGAGAAATTCAAAATCCTAACATCAAGTTAATTTATGTGGCTACAATTTACTAGAAGGACTCACTTCTGAATACCCTATATTTATGACCCAAAAACCAGTTCTAAGATCCGACTATCGCATATATGATCGAAAATGTGGAATTTTTCTCGTTCAACTTTGCAACTGTATCTTTCAAAACACATATCTAGGAGCTCTTAGAGTTCTTCTCAACTCAACCCTACAAGAAATGAGTTTAGAGTTCCTAAACCCAAACCATACACAAGATAGAAGGTTCTAAACCATGTCTCTTAACTTTATAGTCCAAAACTAGACTTCCATACAACCCAAGACATGTATCCGTACCCATACTCAAATTCCATACCTGTGATCTTCTTCTTCTTCCTTTCTTCTTCTCTTCTCTCTTATTCGTGTTTTCTCTCCCTTTTCTCCAAGACCCAAATGAGATATTTATTTCGGTCTTATCCTTTATTACTTCCGTTATTTAAACTTCCTCCTTTCCTTAAAGGCCACATGTCTCTTCCACAATTTTTCTTCCTTATTTCATTCTAACATCTTTATTACTCTTGGCCCTCCAACTCTTCTAATATTTGCAAATCAATTTATAATATTTTTATAATAGCCTCAAATCTTCTTTATTATTTTTAATTTAACTTTTGCATATTCCTACTTTTGTTTTTATCTTTATTTTATTCCGGACAAATATACTATCACTTTTATTATACCCTAAACATGTTATAAAACTGTTAGGGTATAATTTGGGGTGTTACACTACGGGTGAGGGTGCAAGTAGCATTCTGGTCAGAAATGCTTTAAACCCCCAGAGACGAGATCGGGATGATTTTGAAGCAAAGCTCAAGTATTCTTCACCACAAGGAGACATGCAATCAATTCAGTATATTTAGTAAACCGACGCTCTCTATATTGCTGCTGCAGGAGCACATTAGAGGCGTGAAAAGTGGTAAAAGTTTTTTCTAGCATATCCTCATCAGTGATATTTTCCCCACAAAGCTTTAACTGCGAACTAATCTGAAATAAAGCCAAATTGTATTTGCTAACAGATCTAAAGTCTTGAAGCCGCAAATGCAGACAATCATATCTTGCTAGGGAGTATCACCGTTTTCTTCGTGGTCATATCTGGCCTTTAAACTCGCTTTATGTTCAATGGGTTCTTTTTAATTGTAAGGTATTCATTCTCGGTGACTCTCATCAAGATGATGGCGGCGAAAATTAAAGCTTTAGCTCGACCGGCGACGCACTATTATTTTCTTGATGGTTTCTCCCTGTAAACAAGCATCGAAGTGTATTTCTAAAGATCCAAAATCCAGATATAGTTGTTGTCTAAATATCAAGGGCAACAAATTCTAATTTTGTGAGATTAGACATATTCTGAAAATAATAGAAATAATAAATTAATAAAATTTGTAAAAAAAATGATCAAAATTTAACAAGAATAAATAAATAAATAAATATAGATTCTTCAAGACCTAATAATGACACAATTATCTTGGTATTATAATTGTGTAAAAATTCTTCAGGAAGTTAATAATGAATTCTTCTAGAATTCAAAGAGTTTGGCAAAATTCATCTAGAATTATTGCAAAATTGAATTCTTCAGGAATTCAAAGTGTATGATGGTGAGTTATAATTGCTGAAAAGTAACAATAAACAAAGCCGTGTGAGTACCTGGGGTGGAGCGAGTTTTGACAAATGTTCGAAACTAACTATCGCTTCAGTAGAGCGTGCTGATAACGTGTTGTAAATCAAAAGAATTAGAGAGAAATAAGAAAGAGACAAGAGAGAATTTTATAAATTTCGACGATATCCATTTACGACAGCTCATTTATGTCTTATACTAGATGTTTTACATAACGATACATTAATTAATGTACATAATGAATGATATCAGAATCAAAGATATATAATAAGCACTCAGAATCACACACATTACAGCTATTCAAAATCCAATATTTATAACACGATACAATTTATTATATTATATTAAAAAATGATTAACTTTAAAAAAAAAACAAACAAAATTATAAGTCGAGATTATGTTTAAGCCCAATCCCAAGTCATACTGGACCTTGTCCAAAATCAACTATCTTTAAAGAGTAATTCTATTTACACTCCCTCTATTTCTCTACACACCCCATTAAAAAAACGCATATAAGAAGTTATTACATTACCCTCTTAATCCTAATTTTTATTTTTTCTCGCTTCATCTCTTTCGCACTCAACTCCCTTCTTCTTCCTCCGTAGAATACCCCCAATACTAAAACATAAAATGGGTAATGGTCTCAAGTACCCTAACATCGTTTTTACATAAATGACAATGAGTTGAAAATATCGAGGCAAATTAAATGGGAGTAAGGAAGACAAGAAAGTTGAGGTTCGGTTTTTTTTTTTTGCAGAATGTATTTAATCCGGATTCGAAAATCCGGATATCATTCTATTCTCCGGATATTTAAATCCGGAATATACTCGGATTTAACAAATCCGGATTAAAAACAATAGACCGGATATCCAAATCGATTTTATTGTTATTACCGAATTTGTGATATCCGGTTAAATGAGCAATCTACCGGATTTGTGATATCCGGTTAAATGAGCAATTTACCGGATTTGGAAATCCGGAAATTTGAGAATTGTTCTAAGAATTGAAATCCGGATATTGAAATCCGGGAATAAAAGGGGGAGGGGAGAGGTACTTTTTCTGCTTTGCAGAGATCAAGCAAGTTTAGCTGCATATCTTGTATCCACACCATTATGTAATTATGGAACAAATTCTTCGAGTCAACACCCCGCTGCACTGGCCTGCAGCAAAAAATATATAATGTCAGAAAGGAGGCTTTTATGTTTCATATATTAGGAAATTAAGCTGCCTTCACATTCTCAGTTGGCAACATTTCTTTTTCTCCCAATAGATTGAAGCTTCATCCACAAACCTGATATTCCAGGACCTGGGCATTCCTTTTGAAAATCAGCAGTAGCTACCAAAAGTTCATTAACATGGGGCAAGGGACTAGATGGAGGCCATGCAGCGAGGAAACCCATAAGCCTGTTAGATAAATCAGTGCTGTACACAGCAGCTGTGATGTTTGACAGATCAATTGAACTGAAATCAGGAAATATAAACAGAATATATGAATATAAACATGACAAGCCAAAGAATATACCATGCCTCATCAACTTTAGTCAATGTTTCCATTGTTTACCATCCAATGATTTAATTTTTAGAATGAATTATGAAACATTTGATACAAAAGTTGTTGTTATGAAACTTGAAATTTATTTAGAACCAGTTTTCATTAGATTCAAAGGTTTTTGTTTATGAAACTTGAATATTTTAAAACCAAATCCGAGGAACTGGTAATATTTAAAAATAAAAAGGAAAATTAAAGCCAATAGCTAGTTTGGGGAACTACAGGCAATTATTAGATTAAGGAACTGAACTTAGAAACTTATAGATTATTGTGTGAGTCAAATGAGAGTCTGAATCTGCATTGTTGATAGATGAAGATTTTTATTGATGTAATTTAATGTAACAACTAATATAATACAATAAAATTAATCAAATTACATTTTAAACATAAAAGTCTAACATAAACAGGGTGTACACATTCAGCCCATCCTAAGTCTTTTTTTTCCTCTTCTAACGAACACAAATGTAAGAGTAGATGCAGCTGGTCCGTGCAAAGCGAAGGATCCGCCGCAGGGGCTAGAGGCAACCGTCACTGAGGAGGAGGAACCATCATGGTGGAGGATCATCTCGATGCCGCGGAGGATAGACAAAAGTGGAGGGCTGGGAAAAGGACGCTGCAAATAGGATGGTGTGTGCTATGACATGCCTGAAAGAAAGGGATGGAGTTGGTCGTGAGATGCCGGTCTCATACACTAAAGAAATATTATGCGCCTCATTCACCCCAAAATAATCGCCACTCATTGCCTTCCACCGTATATCACATGCCTCAATAAACTCAATGCTCTCGCATTACGCTACATAAATGATATGTGAACTTAATATTAGTAATATAATAAAAAAGTTAAAGTAAATATTATGTACAATTTAGATTACTAGGTCAAACGAAGTTCAAATTTAACTTACACTATCATTGGTAGATGCAGTATGTGAGGGCAGAGAAGATTGTGCATCTGTCGTAAAACCTGATCTCAGCTGTGGAGGTTGAACGATGCGATGCGATATGCGATCATACCAAGCCATATACTCTGCTACACTCTCTCCTGAGCCTACAATATAAATGGCAAATAAATTACAATTCAAGTTATGTAACTAAAATTAACATAAAAAAATATATATATTTTTTTTGATCGGTAAAAAGCAGTGTAAATATTAAAAAGAGCACAAGGTGCTCAAAGAGAACATGAGAAAGATACAAAGAAAAACCGGCTCCCACTCACCTATACCCCAACCAAGATAGAAACCCCACCAACGAATTTAAGTTATCAACACTATACAACCTCAAATTTCACGACCACAAGGAAATACAAAAATGTTTTCATCCTACGAGCAGAGGACCTCATTCTCGAAACCACCCTATTCCTTTCCATCCACAAATAGCCCGTAATATACAAAGAGGAGCCGCCCTCCACACTCTCTTCCGTTTTTTTCCGACACTAGCACTTTGCCAAGAAAGAAGAAGTTGACAAACTCAGATTGGGAACACCCAAGCAAAAAACCAAAATAATGGCCAAAAGAAGATCCCATAACATCTTCACCTCGAACAATGGATGAGCAAGTGGTCTAACAAGCCTCATTCTCTTCTACATAAACAACACCTGCTACTCGTGTGATCCCCTTCCTCTTTAACTGGTCCAAAGTAAGCACCTTACCCCAAGAAGCTTCCCAAGCAAAAAATCCCAATTTGGGGGGGACGATTGGGTTCCAAATGGATCGCCAAGGGAAATCAAAAGGAGGAGAGTGCCTCAGCTTACGATACATTAGACTAACTGAAAAACCAGAAGTCCTAGACTCCTTCAATAGCAGTCGATCCTCTTGATCGGGCCTAATTTTTCGGTCAATTTAGCTTAAGGAACTCCCTTCTCCACTCTACCATCTCCCAATCGTTAAAAGGTCTAAGAAAGACTGACCATCCCCTCCTCGCGAATCTCAAACATCTACCACCCTTGCATCTTTATGAACTGCCAAGTTGAAGAAAGTGGGGAATTCATTGCGCATCACGGTATCATTGCACCAAGGGTCCTTCCAAAAGTCCAACCTCCTACCATTTCCTAAGGAGGAAATGGAGTTTTGGGAAAAGGTGAGCCATTCTTTTCTGATGTCTTTCCATAAGCCAGTACCATAGCCTCCCCTGATGTCCCTAGTGTTCCACCCTCCAACTCCCTCTCCAAATTTGGTACTGATCACCAGTCTCCAAAGAGAGTCTCTCTCATTAGCAAACTGCCAACACCACTTACACAGCAAAGCTTGGTTCATCGTAGAGAGACCTCGCACCCCTAACCCACCTCCTCAAGGCTTCGACAAACAAGACCTAATCGACCGTGATAGCTTGCGCCTAAATTACCACACCACCCCAAAGAAAGTCTCTCCGAATCTTCCAAATTGACCAAACATTCTTAGGCATTCTAAACAGAGAGAGGAAGTAAATGGGGAGGCTAGACAAAGTGCTTCGAATAAGGGTAAGTCTCCCACCCTTTGAGATGTATTGTCTTTTCCAGGAGGACAATCTATTTCTAAATCTTTCTTCAATAGAATCCCATATTCCCGAAGTCTCTCATGGAGGAGCACCAAGGGAAGACCTGTGCTTAAAGTGGGGAGGATCCAACTCACACCCAAGCCTCGCCCGTCAACTCCTCCACGTTGTCCAATTTACCCAAAGGGGATAACCTCGCTCTTATGCAGTTAATTTTCAATCCCGAAAGCTTCAAACCACATTGGGCTCATCTCAAGTACATCAACTTTCTACATCGCATCACGTAAAACGAGAAAGGCCATCAGCGTATAATAGATGAGATATGACAATCTCCCCACCCTCTCTACCCCCAAACCTGCACCCAGAGATAAAATTGCCTTCTACCGCTCTCTTTAGCAGACAACTTAGGGCTTCCATCCCGATAACGAACAAATAGGGCGAAAGAGGATCCCCTTGTCTCAGGCCTCTAGAACTCCGAAAGAACCCAGAAGGAGAACCATTAATCAAGACTGAAAACGAAGCAGTGGAGATGCACCAGTTGATCCATCTAATCCATTTAGCCCCAAACCCCATTCTCTCAAGCATCTGTAACAAAAAGTCCCACCTGATGTGGTCATAAGCTTTTTCAATATCTAACTTGCAAAGGATCCCTTTCTCATTCCCTCTAAGGATCGAGTGTCCATGTACCATTCGCACTAGCACCGTCAAGAATCTCGCTCTCTACAAACGCATTCTGATGCTGGGAAATAGCCAAGCTCATAATCCTTTTAATTCTGTTGGCCAATACTTTCGATAAAATTTTGTAAAGGCTACCAACTAAACTGATGGGTTTTAGGTCCTCAAGATCCTCCACGGTCTCCTTGGGAACTGCAACTTCAAAGAGCAGAAGATTCAGGCTTTTCACAACCGATCATTTAGGAAGAATTCCTGTTAATCCCATAACCTCCTCTTTCACAAAATCCCAACTGAAAGACCAAAAAGCTAAAGGAAAACCATCTGGACCTGGGGCTTTATCATCATTAAGCCCAGAAATTGCTGCTAGTATTTCCTCCTCTGTAAACATTTCTTCAAGCTTAGCGCAATGATCTTCGCCAATCAAATTGACATCAAGGTCTGGGAAAGGCAACCGCCAACTGGTTGGGGCTGAGAGGAGACACTGAAAAGCCCTAATCAGGCCTTCTTTAACCTCGTCCTCCTTGACCAAGTTTCTACCATTGATTCTGATGCTTGAGATAGAATTCCGCCTCCTATGCGAATTGGCCATTCTATGAAAGAACCCCGTGTTTCTATCTCCTTCTTTCAGCCAAATTTCTCTGGATTTCTGTCTCCACGAAACCTCTTCCAAATCGACCCACTCCTTATAGTTTTCTCTGGCCATCTCCCTCTCCTCTGCTTCTGCCAAGGACAACACCTTATCCTTTTCCACCTCGTCCCAAAAAGAGATCCTGCTTAAAGCCTCCTTTTTTTTTAACTCCACTGTGCCAAAAACCTCTTTGTTCCAAACCTTCAAAATACCTTTACGGGCCTTTAATTTCGAAGCCAGGACGAAACTGAAGGAACCGGTAAATTGAAGGTTTTGCCACCATCCTCTAAGTAGATCCTTAAAACCTTCAACCTTCAACCACATATTTCAACCGAATGGCGATGGCCCCGATGAATCCTATCGCTTATCTAACAACACAGATGCTGGTCGAAACCGGTCTCGGAGAGTTCTTCGATCACATCAAGTAAACTCGACTTTCCAATCCGGGCCGACACCAAAAACTGGCCGAGCCGAGACATACAATGATGTCGTTGCCACCCCTCCAAGTAAAGGACCACTCAGAGATCTCTAAGCCCCAACTGCATTAAGAACTTCATTAAAGCGCCATGTGGTGCGAAAGCCCACCCCCAAGTTTCTATCGTTAGGTAAAGAACCACATTGAAAGTTCGCCACTAATGCACTGTGGTCCTCCCACAAACCTTTCGTGAGCTCCCGCCTCCCAAAATGCTTCCTTTGTTTCTCTTTCATCGACTATAGACTTCGTGTGAAGACCCGCTGTGAAACCATCCTCCACATTTCTAAACTTACAAGTTACAGAAAAATGGCCGATTTCGGACTCACCAAATCCAATTTTCTCAGATTCCAAAACACTAGATACCCCAAATTCTGCTCCTCCGCTCCACCGACCTCCACTCATCCAAATTCTACCCGCCCCAAGACTACTCTGACAATAACCGAAGACAACTTTGATCTTGGTTTCGTAGCACACCAAATCCACCCGAGACCTAATAAAGTTTCTAATAATATCTTTGTCTGGGGTTGTTCACACCTCTAACATTCCAGAAAATAGCTTTTAGCTTCATTTTAACAAAAAAATTCTCCGTCTCTTCCACTTCTATTCTGGTTCTTTCCACTGTAATTTATGGCATTCCAACTTCCTGAGCTCCCTCTCACATCTTGTCTCTGCCACGATCCCCTTCCTCTTATCTGCTACCTGATGCGCCTCAATTTTACGCATCAACTGCAGAATCTCCTCTTCAAACCCCACCGTTGTTACCCCCAAATATTCACTAAATTTAAAACAAAGTGCCTATCTTCCCAAAGTTATACCCGTGCATCGACTGGTCCACTAGCTGCCTCCCCTTTCAAATAACCGGGACCCCCTGGATCTATATCATCAATTTCGCTACGCCGCTGGGTCATTCCTTCCTCCACTCTCTTCCATCACCAGCAACCACCCTCAACGGTTCCATATCCCCCAGGACATCATATCTCACGTATCCCCGAGCCGAAGAGCCTGAGAAGAGGGCTCTACCAAAAACAGGGTGCGGGGGGGTGAAGAGATCAACCGAGGACAGTATCAAACCCTGACCTTCTCGCACTTTTTCCGCGCACCCTTCAGGATCCATCACCCTGGCCCACGCCGGTCGCTCCTCTATAGCCGCATAGCAGCCCTCCAAGAATCCCTCATCTCCATTTCCGTGGCCTGACCCGCCCATAGCCGGACTCTCAACAACCACCAAACTCAACCCTCTTCCCAAAGAACTCTCAAACTCGGGAGTTTCCGACTGCGCCTTCATGGTATGCAGGCTCCCCCAATACGCATCCAAGCCTGGGATCTTCTTCACGAGCCCCCGCACTGCACTGAACCTCCCCATCTTCTTTCTCCATCCCTTCCCTCGGGTCGGCTGTGGTCCCCACGTACGACTGGGCCACTTTAGTCACCCCCATTTGCCCCTTTGCCTTCTCGAACTCGTGGTCTAGCTCATGCCTACCATAGAGGCTCAAAGAGTCACAAGCCCAAGTGTTCCATTCATTCCAAAGAAATTTCCACCATTAGAGTTCTACAAGTCCAATGCATCAGAGCCCAACTTCCAAACTCGCTACCATTCTTTTACCGTTGGCTCGGTTATATCCCTGCTCCATGCAACCATTCCTTCAAACCCAAGCTCGAGGTGGGCCTGCACTTAGCTCCACCTGCGGGGCCAAGCCCACGCAAGAACCTCCTTAGCAGACCGGGAACCCATCTGACTTGTGGCTCCCATCCTTCCCGCAACGCCCCACCACCGCGCACTCGATTATCTCCCGGGCGCCGACAAGACAAATACACCCGCATGTCCCTTCTTTTTCCCCAATTGTATCTTTCGTCCCTGCAAAGTCTGACCTTCATCATTAATTTTTTTCCACCAAACTTCCACTCGCTTGCCCGCGCATGCCTCTGCTTCTTCTTCTACCTCTGGACTTTCCGCTTCTTCCCTTGCACCTACAGGGTAAACACCAGAAACCCAGGGACATACCTCCCACCAGATCTGCATTTCGAAAGATCTTGGTCCTTCTAGAATGTTGACGACGTCGTCTCGGGACTTACTCAACCATCTTTACTCAGCATCCCGCCCACTTCATCTCCTCGCTTTCTCACTTCGTGTTCTCGTTTACCGCCACAAAAACCTCCGCACGTGATCTCTAATTTTCTTAGTATTTCGGGGGTCCATAGATGAAGTGGAAGCCCTACCACCCTAATCCACACCTCTCGCCCTAATTCTTTGCCTCTTAAGCACCCAGATTCAGGACTCCACCATTCCAGCTGTAAAGCTCCTCCCTTGAAGCTTCTTCTGCCCGATTCTATCACCCATTTTGCCTTCTCTGGCGAATCAAACTCCATCAGGAAAAGATCTTTGTTTATGGGCAGCTAGCAGCACTTCCCCGTTAATCCTCCAGTTTCTAAACCAGCCCTCCATCACCTTGCCAGCAGGATAAGTGATCTCGGTTTTCGTCTTCCATTTTCCGATCACACAGAATCGTTATAGGGCCCCAACGCCTTTCCAAAGCCACTACCAAAGATTCATCCACACCGCACCGTCTACACTCCGCTCCTTCCTCTCTACTCCGAAGCTTGTGCCGCCTGGTCCCAAGTGACTTTATTCTTGCTAGGACTTGTCCACTTCTTCTCTTCCCCCTTTGACCGTTCTTGTGTCACACTCCTCATGGGTATATTCTCATGCAAATCTTTAAAACCCAGCCCTCTGATTTTTTCTACCAGCATAGTCCATCCATTTAAAAATCCCCTACCTTCTGGAAAGACCAGCCTATGCTTTTTCCTTCAAGACGTGAACCGAATTGCAGAATGAACCTCCCAGCTTTGTTTTCCTTCCTCTCCAGTCTGAAATATCTTCCATTCTCCCACCACTCCAAAGATCTTCTAGCAGGAACTGAAACTCTACAGCACTCTTCAACTCCTTCCAACAGCTTGTTTATCCCCTCTACTCCAAACCGAATCCAATAAGCTATACCTCTGCTCCGTTCTGTGATAAAACATTTTGCTTTTTTTCCTTCACCTTCCATCGTAAACTTGAAAGATTTTGACTCGACTGCGAACCAGTTTCCATTTCTCTCGTCATCTCTCATCATGCCCTAAGTTCCTTCAGCTAGTTGCCCACACAATGATGCATCACCATTGCAATATTTATGTATTTCAAACTATACATGCCTCTTCTCAGAGAACTTCAGCGGATAGTTTACCTCTCCCAACCATATCTTCGCTGCATGTTTACCTCTCCCAACCATATCTTCGCTGCATTGTGATTGGACAATGATTGTTTACCTCTCCCAACCATATCTTCGCTGCAACATGGTTGTGAGCAATGTACTCTTCAATCTACCTAGGGGTGAGGTAAATTTCTCTCCTCCTTTCAGTTCAGCTGTAAGAAAATATTGAATTTAATTTGAAAATGAAATAGCCAAAAGATAGGAGGAAAACAGAATATTCAAAAAGAAAAAAAGATTGCACTATGTTGTCAAGAATCTATTCGGCTGGTCTTAGCCAAGCATTACACAAGCATGACTTAGATCCTAAGGGCCACCAAATATTACCCAATCCACACAATCCATTCCTGTTTCAGATTTCCATTATCTTTGTTTGCCTTCAATATAATCCCAGCCCTTAATGGCACAACCATTATCCTTTGCTGAGCACAATCACATCACATTATATCCAAATTTTTTCTGTCCTGACACCAACCATATCATATTCTCTACTCAAAAGAACATGTTATTTTGTACCAACCATATCATATTCTCTACCCTGCAATGATATATCCTAAATTCCCTTCCTATAAGATAAGGATTTTCATCTAAATTTCCCCTTCTGGTAAGATCAGGATTTTCCTCTAACTTTCCCCCTTGAATAAGATAAGGATTTTTCTCTAAATCTCCCCTTCTAATAATATAAGGGTTTTCCTCTAAATATTCTCTTCCAATAAGATAAGAATTTTCCTCTATATTTTGGTCAACCACAGATACAACTTCCACCACATTATCCATCCATAATAGCTGTATAAACAATGCAATCCTCATCTTCCCTCCCAGTCATTAATTGAACTAAGATAAAGAAACTGGGTCACTTTCACAATCATCAGACATCAATTTAAACAAGCATTGCTACTCCATATTTAAGCTATATTGACTCAATAGGTCATATTTCATAATTTAGCTACCACCAAAGCATGTGATGCTAAATCATATTTCATACTTCTCAGCATCTATCCCAGCTCTGGACTCATGCAATTGGAACTCTTCCATGTCACTTATATCACAAAATTTTCGAACTCAAATTTCTAACTTATCTATAGTGGCTTTTCTTTCTTTCTTTCTTTCCTTCTTTCTTTATTTATCTTTTTAAGAGTTTACTTCTATTAAAAACTCTACTTTCATAACCAATTCACTGGTTCATCTCTTTGGAGATTTTAACAATGAAGGTATAAAGAAAAAACTGCACAGCCTGGAGATAGCATTTACTTTTCTTTTGCTTAGGACCTCATCTTTCCAAAGGCGCTTCCTCCAGTGTGCCACAGATCTGTAATGTGCTGCTGAATCCATTTTTGTGGTGGACCCATTCCAATAGGAATATTATATACTTCACACCCAACCATACATTCTAGTATATAGCAACATCCATATGGTTAGAGCTGATGGGCCTAAGCATAACACCCCCTTACACTAAAAATAATGATAATAATAGATAAATAAAATATCAGGATTTCAGTAAGCATGTTTCAACCTTTACAAAACATTCAATTTGTCATGTTTTTTCATGTCATTTCTCAGATCTTTCATCAGAATGATAATATCGATAAAGCATATTCTTTCTTACGCTTATTTCTTTTGTAACATCATCCCATCTGTAGGCAACTAATGCTATCTGCTAGATCAAGACAACAGGACTTTAGTTCATGAACCCCAGGTCTGCCTGTGGGGATAAAGATTCAGGCATAATATCAGGATGACCCATCTTCAATACAGCTTATAAATACATTTTAGTTTGTTCTTCTCAAATTGTGTAACGGTGTGTATGAGTTGTTGCACATTTAAAGAATAAGGTGGACTCCACAAGACATGATGTTCAACACTAGGCATAATGCTAAAGTTTATGCTTTGAGACATTTCTCTTGTGCCTTTCCCTTGGGTGAGCCTTGCCTTGAGACAGAGGCCACACAAGCATCATATGACTATGACAACTACATCTCAGTTTATTTACAAATTTTGGCCTCTCAAATATCACAAAGTTTGGACAGCCATCTTCACATGAAAATATCTTGTTTTAGTCCCACATATTCTGTTGTGTAGATGTCACCCACTTGTCTCCAATAAAAAACTTTATTAGGGTAAAAAGGAAAACAAAAAAAAAAAAACATAAACAAAATACTGCCATAAGTGAACTATTCAATCAGAAAGTTCTCTTGCAGAACCCTATTTCCAGGAAACAGAAAACAAACCAAGACAACATCTGGTCTATACCTTAACTTACCAAAGAGGCAAGCGCTCATGGTCTGTATCACTAGTCTTATGATAGTATGACTTCAGGATCAAAAAGTATCCACAAACTGAAGAGATCTTTTTCTATCTCATTTGAAGCCTTTACTATAATGCAAGCCTTTTCTTGATGGTTAACAATGCGATTTTATAATGAAAGGGATGGCAAGCTAACCTTGAATGCTCTGCCGTTTAGTCTCTCATTATGCAGTATGCTTGATATCTTTGAGTTATACCGGAATGACCTGAGGAAGAAAAATGATAACATTCTAGCATCAACTATGAAACTAGCTCAGTCACAAAATTCAGTACACATTCTAAAGTATATTGAAATAACCAATTGATAATTGAAGGATAATTAACAAGTGGACGCTTTTCAAGATAGCTTTACCTTTAAAACTTATAAATGTGATTCTCTTTTATCTCATAAGAATCCAAACCTTGTCCCATCTATCTCTACTCAACCCCAACAGCAAGCAGCATGAGTTGAAGCAAAATCTCCTACCACATGCTCACCTAGTCCATAGGTAGTTTGCTCAGGAGAGTTGACAGATTTTGCTTCCTTGGTTTCTGCTGATATAGATATATAAGACACCATCTTCAGAGTCTTTATTGTTCAGAAAACCTTAAGGGATTCTTGAGTTATGAGGAGATGCGCTAAATAAACGAAATATCACACAATAATTTTACATTTTCATTTCACTAAAGCCCATTCCTTAGCTTTCTGCAAACAGAAAGACCTTCCATGATAATAAACAAAATTTGTCCTTCAAACTTTACCTCTCTGCACATACTGTGTGAATTACAAAGCAAGTGGCTCATGGTGAAGAAAGTGCTGCTTAACTTTAATATGACAAATGAGATGCAAAAGAAATAAGAGGACGGCTAGTAGAAGGTGAGGAGCTAGACGGCAGTCAGATAAGAAATGACGAACGAGGGTGAGGGGGGCGACGGCTGCTGAAGAGAAAAGGAATTAGGTTAAATTCGTTTGAAAATGAAGATATAGCCTTGAAAATATGAGGACAATACAAGTAACCGGACATCATGAAATCCGATTGAAGTGGAGAATTTCGGATATCATGTTACCGGACATCATGGAATCCGGATAAAATCACATCATCCGGACATCATGAAATCGGACATATAAATTTCTCCTGACATCATGGAACCGGTCATTTAAATCTCTGACAAGCTCAACTTCCTGACGGAGAATTTAATAATCATGAAAACGCAAAGAAGAACACAACAAAAAGAACTTACTGATATTTTTGTCAAATCTCCTGATTCAGTGATCATTTCTGAATGTTTCAGTAACAAAGGGAGGATGGGGTTAAAAGAGGATGGAGGTCGGAGGTCAATTCTTGTCAATCTGATTCGGGTTCTTTGACGGGTGTTTAGGTAAAAACTTAGGACAGGCCAGTGAACAAACCTGACGGAAATGTTACAAAGCAGATGGAGGTGATGGGAATATCATGAAGAATGGGTAAGAGCAACTCCGCGGAAGTTGCTAAAACGCCACTAAATACCATTTACACTAACAAATATGGCACCCCCGAATGATTGCTCCACGCAGAAAGGCCAAAACGGGGTAGTTTTAATAATTAAATGTTTTTAAAAAAATAAAAATCTAATCAATTTAAAAATGAGCAATATAAAGATAATAAATAAATCTATCAATTATAAAATTTATAATTAATTTATCGAATGCAAAGAATTTATCAATTAAAAATTATAAATTTATCAATTTAAATTTAAAATCAATTTGTCAATTTAAATAATGAGCAATTCTTATAAAGTATACAACAAATATATCAATTATAAAATTTCTAATTAATTTAAAAATAAGCAATTTATTATCAAAAAATTATAAATTTATCAATTCTTAAATTTAAAAATCAATTTGTCAATTTAAAAGAATGAGCAATTTATTAATTAAAAAATTATAATCAATTTAAAAAATAAGTAATTTATGAAGTATATAAATGAATATATCAAAATAAAATTTATAATAAATACAAAATTAGCAATATATCCATTTTGAATCAAACATTTAAATTGCAATCAAATGAGATTTTACTAATTCTAAGATTAACAATTTAATAAAGAAAGAACACCTCAAATTTCTAAAAGGATTCTCGCTCTTCCTCCCTAAAAAACGAGCTCGCTTTCGCTCTCTCCTCCCTCCCCTCTGCCTGCCTTCCCTCCTCCCAAGAGACTCCCCGTGACCGCACTCGCCTTCTTCCTTCTTTCTTTCTTCCTTCTTTTTTTCTTCCTCTTCCTCCTCCTTCTTTCTTTCCTCTTACTCCCTTTCTCGCACTAGTGCGCGGCCTCTACAAAGGAAGCCAGGTTTCAAGTTGAAGGATTCAAGGTATGTTTTTTTCTTCTGGTAATCTCTCTGATTTTTATAGATTTTGAAATACAATATACCATTAAATAGCCTGCCGAGATTATTATGGTCTAACAACCCGCTATTTTCAGATCCTTCTTCATCTTCTTCTCTAAAGGTGCCAAATATAAGACTAAAAATCAAAGACTTATTACACTTCCGATACCATCTCCGCTGAGCATGGTTTTGGTGATTTTGGGCCACATTTCGGCGAAGCTACTGATACTTTCAAGACTGCGATACCAACTCCCGCCGAGTCGCTTCAAAGAATTTTTATTTTTGTATGTAATTAAGAATGCACGTAGAGATATTAAAGGGGTATGAATATAATTACTCATCTTTAAAAGCCCAAATTTCGGGTTGGGTCGATCCAGATTGCTTCAACCCGCCCGAAACGAACCTGTCGAAGAGCAAAACCTTCAACCTGTGCAATAACTGCCGCCACAACCACCTGTGCACCGTCGGCGTCGATTCCTACGCCGAGGAGTTCTACTCCGACTCCTCTTCCCGCTCTGGTTAGGGTTTAATCTTTTTTATTCGTCATTCTCAGCCTTTTTGTTGTGATTGTTGATTTCGTTGCTCGAATTGTGGTTTTAACTGGGTCTGAGCTACTTAGAATCATTGATTCAAATTCACGTCTTTTGAGGTTTTTTGTAATGAAATATGTGGTGAATCAGTGCATTCATGTTTCTTGTGAGTTTAGGTGTAAAATATATTTAAAATGGGGTTTCTTTTGTATGCCCACTGGGTGTTTAGGAGTTAGTTTTGTGTTTTATAATCGTCCTAAAGACAATGACTCCATTGACTATGGATATATAATAGACGGATAGTGAGATTGGGTTTCCTTTTTCACGAGATTGAGAGAATTTAGATCAATTCCGTGCATCTTAGTTGCCCTAAAGAGTCTATGTTCATTAACAGTGGATTTATCTCAGATATGCGTGTTTGGACTTGTTTGTGTTGGAGGGGAGCAAACATTCTGAATTTGGGTTTCCCCCTTTATGCATCCTGGGAGAATTAGGACTCAGTTTTCTAGTTTCCCTGAAGGCTATATATTCGTTAACTGTGGACAATAGTTGACTGTGCTTAAACATGTGGTCTGTTTTGTGTTTAGAAGGAATGAGCTTTTGCTGAAGCCAGGCTAGCTCAGGTTTAATATAAGAAAAATTTGTTGCTAAAATTGTTACTAATAGTAGGATAATGTATGGCGTTATTTTCATTGTCTTATATGTAGTTGTTGATATGTAACAGTATGTCAATTTTGGATTTATTGTTGCTTTGATATTATGTAGTGTCAGCCAAGAGAAACATGGTAACTTTTTGGTGTGTGCTTCTAAGTGAATAAAGTGTGCATTAATTTTTTTGTTTCAATTTGGAATGAGGGCATGCAGGAATGCAGGATCTTTGATTCATGGGGCTGGCAGTGTGTTGTCTAACACATATGGACCATTCATTTGTTGTGTTGTCCAAGCAGAGAAATCAGGCACAGGGGGGTCCCTCGTCCTCGAGGTGGAGCTGTTCAGCCTGATGTAAGCCAGTCTGGAAAGGCAATGTTAAGATTCCTTTGTGATGCTACCTCCAGCACCTGCTTCAGTGTACAAGTGTGAGTCTACGTCTGAGAGTGCTGGGAACCACTTACCATCACCTGAAGGAGGTCAGATTGGGCACTTGCAGCTGAACAATTCTGGGTTTCACTCAACTATAACTGTTTTGAAGCGTGCCTTTGATAATTCCACAACCCAGACACAGGTTTTACCCATCTAATTTTTTTTCATAATAGCAAAGAATTTTGATATGGTTTCTGCAGTTGGCTCTAAAAGTTGGATTCATCTCTTCTATTGAGCTTGAGATGTTAAAATTATTATCTTTTTATTTATTTGCCCTTTTCCTGGTTGAGCAACCTTTATGCCTTGAATGCATGAGGGTGCTGTCTGATAAACTTGACAAGGAGGTTGAATATGTGAATAGGGACATTAAAGCATATGAAGCTTCGCTTAAGCGTTTGGGAGGGAGAGGCGAGATGTTCTAAGGGAAGCTGATTTTCTCAAAGAGAAATTAAAGGTAGTCATGATATCAGAGGCCTTTTCCTTTATCATTCCCACTCAGATGCGAGTCCTATGAGCTACAGATATATGCTCCAATATATAACGTAGATACTAGATTCATTATCTGCAAATAATAGTACCAGAATTTCTATTTTCTCTTCACATCGATCGCAGCCCAAGAGAGAAAACCCACTCATGATCGTAGTTTCATCTCGGGACCTTCCCTCCGCCGCCGGATCTCCTTCTCACCGCCGCAGCCGCCGCAGCCGCCGCCGTCACTACCGTCGGCGACTTTTCCGGGAAGCTCTTCTCCGGCCAAAAACCACATATTTCGAGGCGCACGAGTCGATCTACTCCACTCCAGGGCAACCCCGCCAAAGAACCGTACACATGCGCCGGCCACGCGCGCTCTTCTCCTAAGAAGCCAGCTGGTCCATCGCGCCAAATACAGAGTGCGCGTGCGGGCAAGGCCTCTTCTCCTGGCGACGGACTCCACACACAGGCCGTCCGCGTCGTCCCGTGTTCCTATCCCCCGCGCCCCAACCCAGCCCTCCTCCACCTGTCCTTTCGCTCCGCCGTCAACCCGGCCCATCTTCGCCGCTCTCGGGCCCATCTTTAGTCGGCTTCAGCTCATCTTCTTCGCCGTATTCTACTCTGCCAGTCCCCTTTTTCTTCATCTTCAAGCTCCACAGCCCGTGATTCGCCCCTCTTATTGGGTGGCTCTCTTCAATCCAAACGTGGTTCAACTCCCGCCTGGATATGGCAACTAAAAATTCTATTTTACTCAAGTATCTCTCGGATTCCTATTATCACATCGAAAAATTGTCATAGCGAGAATTATCTCTCCTGGTCACTGTGGAACTCGTTCACGGGACAGGTTATGAGACACTTTATTACACCGAGGATGCTATACCTGCTGACAAGGTGCACTGAAGAAAATAGATGCAATAACTATAAAAATAGACATGCGTTTCTATTGATCCAAAATTTTGCTTCATCTTCTAAGCATAAGACATGTTCTAAGTTTTCGAATCGTGCAAGTTCTTATACACGAATGATATCCAAATATTTTATAAGGTGGCTTCTCGCGAGACGTTAATATCCGCCAACAAGACACTGGATCTATCTAATTATATCACGATCGCCTCTCTTAAGGAGGAGTTCCGACATGCCTCTTACTGTGCTGACGCCTAGGGCTCAATAAACGCAGCTCGACAAGTCTTCACGTAACCTTACCTCATCCCGTCCTGATCTCGAGACCCTCCGAGATCGTGATTCTCGCGCCCATCATCCCGTCCTCGATTTACGTGGTTCGTCATCCGTGATCTCCCCACACGCACTCTGCCATCCGATACCTTCCTTTAGATTCTTCTCGTGTTAGTTTCTCATACCACCTTCTCGGAGGACGCAGCTGGTACCCGAGGTCGAGACATCGTCCCCATCGCACCTATCGCACAGTTTCGCCACACCCGCGATCAAGAAAGACAACAGATGCACGCCTCCCGCACCGCGACACGTGGCCCAATTTTCCTCGATTCTCGACTCACCGCTCTGCACTGAGCCCCCGCACATCCTTCAGGTGGTCTCCCATCGACAAAGGAGTATGATGCCTTCTTCGCTATCAAGCACTCAAGTCGTACCGCTGCCTCGTCAGCCTGCACCTGCACGCCTCCTCGCCGCCTCACTCACACCTCTTCTCTCGACCCCCGGATTCTGACTCCTGCAAGCCCGATCACATTTCAGAATAAAGATCTTTTCTTCTCTTACACACCTCTACTTTTACCCCAATGTTACCTTAGCTAGTTGTTCTCAAACTGCATAAAGGTATTATTCGGCCATCCTCCCTTCCCTACCTCTCACTTCGTCCTTTATACTGAAAGTGTCCTTTAATCTTATTTCCATCAGCAAAATCACTCGTACCCTTAACTGCTCCATTATTTTTTCTCGATAAATCATGACCAAGACGGAAGATGGTAAAGCACGATCGGGCATCGACGGAGTCACAGGCCTCTATCACCTCACCTCGCACCCATCTCCTCGCACCTATGCTTTCCACCGATGCCCCACTCCTCATCCACGCCCGGGCCACCTCAGTCTTTCTAAGTTCCGTAAGCATTTCGGCCCCTCGCTTTTTCCACTTTGTCGCCACTAAGGTAGAGTCCCGTCGCCTGTGGAAACATACTGCAGTCTCGTCCCAGCCGTTTGAACACCCAACATCTCCTTTTCGTCATTCACACCGATGTTCAATCCTCATTTCTGGATCAAGGCCTACTTTAGGCTTCGTGATTTTGTCACTTTCATTGATGACTATTCTCGATGTACTTGGTTATTTTTAATGAAACTCGAAATAGTTATTTTCTATTTTCCGTAAATTTTATACGGGAATTCTTACCTACCAATATTTCATTCGCGTGTTACGTGAGTGATAATGCCCGAGAATATTTTTCTCGCACCCTTTATTTCATTTTATGTCCCAACACGGATCCTTCATCAGCCTTCAGGCTCATACTCCTAACAAAATGGGGGTAGCCGAATCGAAGACCACATCTGATTATCGAGATGCTGTACTCTCCTCCTCCACTATCATGTTCCTTTCGTTGAGGACGCCGTCCTTACAGCCTTTGTTATTCGATTAATCGTATTCTCATCCAGACATATGCTCGTGATTCTCATTCCCTTCTTTCCCGACCAACCTCTTTATTTCCTTCCTCCTCGTGGTTTTCGGGTCAGACTTGCTTTGTTCATATTCTCACCTCGCGACAAGACAAGCTTTCACCCAAGGCCACGAAGTGCATCTCCTAGGCTACTCCCGACTCAAAAGGTTATCGCGTGTTATTCCCGCACTCATCGATACTTTCTCTCCGTCGATGTCACCTTCTTCGAGAGGACTCCCTTCTTCTTCTCCCTCCGAGTCTCTTCCTACATCGGGGTTCACTCCCCTTCCTATCATCTCCGCCAGACTGATGATCCATCTTCCGTCCTCTGCGATCATCGCCGGCCCCGTGCCGTTGTTCCTTCCCTTCTCGCCGAGGCCCCCGTCGACTCACTTCCTCTCCCTTCCGGCCTCCTACCCCGGCCTCCGGGCCGCTGATGACTCGCCCATCGCTTCTCGGAAAGGTACTGGCCTACTAGCAATCCTCATCCTATTTACACTTTTTCGAGTTACCATCGACATCTTCCACCTACTCCAGATTTGTTTCTACTATTTCCAACGCTTTCTTCCTAAGAACACCAATGAGGCACTTTCCCATCCCGGGCCGGGCACAGCAATGGTAGATGAAATATTACCTCAGACTCCACTCCGGTACCGATCTGCTGTTTCGCTACGCAAGTTTCCAATGGTCACGCCGCCCACACAGCTATACCGCCCCGACAATGCGCCATCATTTTGGCGCTCACGGCCATAAAGGATATACTCGTTTATGGTTCGATATGGTGACACCTTCCCCGCCGCCAAGATTGCTTCGTCCGTCCGCTCCACTACCGCTACGCTGCTTCCCCGTCGCTTCGCTGGATATTAAAATGCCTTCTTCATGGTGATCTCGCCGAGGAAGATATGGAGCAAACCACCCCGCTTGCTGCCGCGAGTCTCATGAAGGTGCAGGTTACGCCGCTCTTTATATGGCTTGAAACAATCTACTCGAGCATGATTTGGCCGTTTTAGTTATGTTGTTCAAGAATTTGGCATGCTTCGCAAAGCATGCCATAATTATCTGCTTTTTTATCATCATAACTTCTGGGCGTGTATTTATCTCGTTGTTTATGTATGACATCACATTACGCAATGATCGTGATTAGATTCAAACTAAAGCAACATCTTTTCACCCACTTTCAAACTAAAGACTAAAACTCAGTGATTTTCCGAATCGAGATAGCCTCAATCCAGCTTCCCCGTGCGTAGTCCCTCCCAACGAAAGTATGCCAGACATCTTGGAAGAAACCGTATGTTGGGATCGTGAAACCGGTCGACACTCTATGATCCTAATGTCAAACTCACCAGACAGGGTTCTCTAACTTTATATCGACGACGGCAGTAAACTCGAATTATCTCACCATTACTCCGCATTCCCATTTCCTGGGAAGTGTTGTTAGTCAATTCCTACAAATTACCCCCGGATAGCCACTGGATGCCGAACTGCAGATTCTTCGATATATTAAAAAATTGTGTCAAGGTGTGTTGTACGAGAATAGAGGTCACACCCAAAAGCTATTAATACAGATGCAGACGCCTGCTCACCACGATAGACGCCCACTCCAGTATCGTGTTTTCATCAGGTGTAACCCACATCCCGAAGTATAAGAAACAACATGTGCTGGCTAGATCTAGCTACCGGTCGGTGCATCGAGCTACGGCCTTGGCAACATGTGAACCATATTACAAGACACCTTCCGTGAGTTGAGATTTGGAGGTTGATGAACGGCATGAATCTCATCTCGTGATAACTGTGTCGCTTTACATATCAGATCCAATCCGGGGCCTTTCCATGAAAGGACCAAACACATTGAAGTCGATCGCCACTTCATTAGAGAAAATCTATTCGCATGTGATATGGCTACTAGTTTTGTCAATTCTAAAGATCAACTAGCGTGATATCTTTACTAAATCTCGCAGGTCCTGCACTAAATACATTTGTAATGTGTTTTCTGATGCATATGACATATATGCTCCAAACAGGGGAGTGTTAGATATTGCATGCTCTTTCCTTTTATCAGTCTCACTCGTATTGTAAGTCCCTTCCGAGTGTGTATATATAAGTCCAATATGTAATGTAGATATTAGATTCATTATTCTGTGGAAATAATAAAATTAGGAATTCTCTATTTTCTCTCTTCACAGGTGCTTTGCTGGCACCCAATTCTTATGAATGTAGCATTCTGTCAATTCTACTTACTGTTCTGTTATCAACCTCTTGGGTAATATATTTAATATGAATTTTTATTAAGAAATTCACATTTAAGTTGAGAAAATTTTGTTTGGTTTATAAAAAATCTAGATTTTGTAGAATGATAGAAGTACTTAGCAAACTAAATAGCATCAGCAGCGAGAAAGATCCTGTCATTACCATAGTAGAAGGGCACATGCACAATTCATTTATTTATTTTGCTTTGTTCTTATCAATTTTTAAGTTTTGATTCAACTTTTTTTGCTTTGAGGTGAAACCAATAAGCAGAGGCAATTACCCTGAATTTAGAGGATCTAGGCAACTTTCCATGTAAACATATTAAAATTTGCTATAAAGTTTATATTGCTACTGAATAAGAACTTGTTTATGACATAATATGGTTACTCTTTATATTAATGGCATTGATTTAGAATTAATGGTTAGAATGACCAGATGTATTCTTGGTAGAAACAGTTTGAATGTGATTTTAAGTAACAAAAAATAACTTAGTTGAAAATAGTTCCTAACTTAGTTGAAAATAGTTCCATGCATTGAATCCTGATACCTTGTGTACTTATTTAATATGGTTGAGATATCATTTTGAATTTTCCATCTGAGGGCCAACATATTAATTTTATGGTCTTTTTTGGGTGCATTTAGATTGAAGAAGAAGAATGGAAACTGGAAGCAGCAATTGAGGAAACTGAAAAACAGTGTGCCAAATTAAATGCTGAAATGAAGGGCTAGGATTAAAATCTTGCGCTTTAAAGGGTGGAGGAGCGGTATGTTTCTTCCATGATACTATCTAATTAGAACAAAATTGTATATTTTAATTGTTCCAGATAGACTCCTTTGTTATTTATATTTGTTTTTAAAATTTATTGACTTTGGGCACTTTTTCTCTCTCTATCTCGCTCACTCACTCGCTCCCACCTGCAGCGCACACTGAACCGGATTGGTGTCTGCGTGAAATCCTTGATCTAGTGAGCTGTAGTGGACTTTGTTTTTTGTACCGAGTTCAACGATTCCAGTTTCAGTTGACTTCATCAGGCATGTCACTGATGATATGAAAGCTGTTGTTCTTTACTAGTTTTGCTGCTTTGTCAATTAACACATTTGTTTACAATGAGGTTTCTGTCAGCAGGGAAGAGAGATACAATTCTGGCTAAGATTAAGTATCTCAGGCACATCTAAGAGTTGTTGAAGAGAACCCATATGTGCTGAATGATGCCTTCCTATTTGGCATGATGGAAATTTGGAACAATAAACAATTTTCATTGGACAACTTCCTAAAATTCCAGTCAGAAATCCTGGCCCTAGTCTGTTTTAAATTTAGATAGAGGATGTTGGATGAACAGCTTTGCAAACTGATATATCTGGGTCATGATTTGCTAATATTTGTATCTATCAAATGGAGGTTAAAGATTGCTGTTCGTGTCAAAATATTTTAGGCTAAAATCAACCTTAGTAGGTTTGATAACCCACTCAAAGATAATGTGTTTTGGTTATGATTTGTAAACCATACTGACTATTCCATCTGTGGACAAGATATTAGGGATCCGTTGTCTGGACATTTCCTACAAAAATATCCTTTTCCATGTGCAGAAGACAGACATGATAGAGTACAGTAGCAAAATATTTTCATGATGACTATGGAGCCTAAGAAACCTGACTAAGAAGTTCTCTGTGCTGTGAAACATTTAGGTTGCATGGGATGAGATCAATGCTACCTGGGGCCAAGCCGGCCTTCTTCTCCACACAATGGCTCAATATTTCCTGCCAAAGTTCCTGTATCCTTTTTAATGAAACTGCACCTGTTTGGTTTTTTTTTTTCAGTTAAATATTTGTGAAAGTAGTCAATTCAGTTTGTTTCTCTATAGACATTTCTGCACTCATAAATGTTCATATCATATGATAACTTGCAAATATCTTCTGTTAACATAATAGAGACAGGGATATTAAATGTTCCATATATAATCTATATAAAAAAAATTTTGAATTATTCATGTTTCCAAAAACTGTTCTTTAGAAAACAGAACCAAACAGGCCCTGATGCACTATGCATGTAATTCAATAAAAAAGAAAAGGAAAGATTATCATGTCTTGTCTTGTGCTCTCTCTCTATGTTCTCTAGTAATCGAAGAGAGGCCTTGCAGGATGAGAATGACAAAAATGGAGAACTACTCCATCACTCAGAGCTTCAACAAGCAGGAGGTGGACCAAAAGCTCTCAAATACACCCTCTGCAATTTGAAATGGGCTCTTTACTGGTTTGTTGGAAGTAGTAATTTCCAGCCTCCTTCTGCAATGCTCCTTTCGCCCAGTGCTTCAGCTGTAGGCTCGTTTTACTGCTGAACCCAAATCCGAAGCTCGAAACTCATCAAACCATTGATACAGAAAAACACATTGCGAGCATCACATGATGTAAATAGAAAAATATATATATATATATAGGTAACAGTTGTCTTGTGTCATTGGAGTGCATAAATATTATTTGAAATGCTGTCTCATATTGTTTCTTTGGATAATGCTGAGGGCTGGCTTGTAGCTCAGTTAGTTTGCCCTCCAGGTTTGCCCTACTCAATCCTTACTAGTTTGAGTCTCCTCAGTGCCAATTGTTAACTTCAGGGCACTTGTAGGATTAATCAAAGATGCATAAGGAGTATATGCATTTCATAATACATGGAGAGATCATTTCCTATTGGCCTCTTGTAAGTACATGTCTAGAAGAAATGTTTGATCTGTTTCAGCCACTTTGAGAAGCTTGGACAGTTGGTAAAGATTATGTAACGAGACCTTGGGCCCTTTGGAAAGATCCAGTTCAATCATGTAGATGTAGATGTGTTTTCAAATCATGGATTCGAAGCTAATTATATGTACATGGGTTGGGTTGGGTTGGGTTGGGTTTTAAGAGGCCAGCCTTTTTGGGCTTAAATCAGATAATATTCACATGATTGGGTTGGGTTGAGTTGGATCGTTAAATCAGATAAATGAAGTAGTGCTCACAAGAACAATGAGGAATGGGGTTCAGGAAGCTCCATGGATTCAATATGTATTGGGGGGAAAATGGATGGAGACTGCTCACTATTCACTAATGTTAATTCCTTGGTTGCAAGAGTCTAAAAATTAAGCTCGATATTACCCAATTTTGAATTTTTGTGTGGGCAATAATCAGGACCTGGGAGAAGTGTATTAGCAGCGCACAGCCACTTCCTTCTTCCTTCTTCCTTCCTTCTTCCAACTGGGTCTGTTCTGGTTACCAGGAGAATTAATATGGGCCAGCCAGATTACGATAATGAGGAGCCATGGATCAATCTACAAAAATACCATACATTTCATATATTGTTTGAATATCATTTATAAATGCACCATAATCTCATAGGATTGCAATAGACCATTCATTTTTATTTATGTTATAGTAATTATTATAATAATTTAGAATTTTAATGTATAATTATAGTGTAAATTTATTTTGATTATAGTTAGCAAAAACCGATATATGGTTAATCGAAAAATGATTAACCATGTTGATGGTTTGGATAGTCGGTTTATTTTTAGTGGCGCAGTGGGTTAACTAAACCACACTCCTGTATAATTCACCTCTGTATTTAACTTATTTTTGTATTTTTCCAATCATTCCATTCAACTTTGGAAAGCAGTCCTTAGTGCTATACACATTCCTCCTAAGGACATCAAAATTTTAGTTTGGAGGGCCAAAAGATCTCCTCTGCACAAAGCTAGGTTATGGGGTTAAACGCCAAAAACATGCTATGAGACAAACAGGATAAGCGCTCAGCATAGAGACTGACGTCTGGCTTGCATATGGGGGCAAAGCGGACAAACACCTAAGGGTGCCAACGGACTTTTAAACACCCACATCGGGGTGAGGGTTAGCTCACAATACCATTTGTTTGTAAATGGCCAGTATGAATATTGTCTCTTTGGCCACGAGGACCCTCGGCTTAAAGCGTGTCTGGGTTGGGGAGGCGCATCTTTATATAGTGTCGGGGAAGTTTTACTTGTGATCGAGTGAGATGTGACCAAAGTCTCAACTTTTGAATCCTAGCAGCTCCTTTTTTATTCCAATAGGCGAAGCAGGTTCAGAATTCTCTCAAATGGTGACGATCTACCTTCAACAAACAATGGAAAACTTAGGTCCTATTTGGCAACTAGCGGATAGTTGATAGTTGTTAGTCGCTACATTAACTATTTGTTGTTAGCAGATTTAAACCATTGATTCTATTAGCTGTTTGTATAAATGTGTTTGGTAAAATTTAGTTAATATTTCTTGGTGTAAATGACAATAAAGACATTATTTATTTATTAAGTATTTTTTAATAATTTAGATTTATAAAAGGTGAGTTATTGGAAATAAGATATACTAATATTGAAATTCAACATCATTTCGGAAAAAAAAATTGGTTATTTTAAAATATACAAATTTCTTGTGTTCTTAATTTGTAAAAATATTAACCTTATGCATATAGATAAATATGTTTTATTCTTAATATGTCAATTTCTTCATAAGTAATTAGATATGAATTATTAGAAAGTGTGAATTAACATTGAACTCTCTTGGGGTTTTGTGAGAACCTTAGTGTAAAGAAACTGATAATTATTGATAGCTTTCAGGAATGAGCTGCTGCTCCACATATCCAATTCTTTATTTGGAAAAGCATGACTGCAGTAGTGTTTTGAGCGACGGATTAGGCGCAATCCGTTCTTCAAATATCAAACAACAACATTAGAGTTTTGACTGGTGTCAATCCTCTAAAATGGAGTCTAATCCTCTAATTTTGGCACAACACTTTCAACTAAATAGGGACTTATTCGAGATAAACCATACGAAATTTGGATAAAATGCAAATACGTTGGAGTAGTTTTCTTCCACGAAAAAAAAGTTGGGTTATGTTTGGATTATTAGAATCGATAGAATATAGTAATTACTAAATTTGAAACTTTCACTATCTTGGGTTCAAAGAATTTTCTAAAAATATATGAAATTTCTATATAAAAAAGTTTCCTAATGAGAATATAAATGAAACAAAATTACCAACCTACAAGGGATATATGATTCTAAAAAATATGTTTAAATTATTAATAAACTTTTTTAAGGTGTGTTTTTAAGTCTCAAATAGAATAAATATAGAAGACGTAAAAAAAAAAATCACTATTCCTTACCGATTCTTTTCTTTAATGTTTTCAGCAAAAATAAATAAAAGCCTTAGAGGTCTAGCTCTTAAGTAGTAAAATGATGGGAAGGACAAAAATGAGAACAAATATTCAAAGTCAATAGATGCCAAAAATAATTATAATAAACAGTGTTTTCTCATATATATATATATATATATATATGTATGACGATTCATCGGATTAAGTGGACGTGTTAGGACCAGGTGTTTAGGAGGCGGAGACTAGCTGGCAGTTTGAATCTGCTATTCGCCGTTGCTCTCTGCGGGGAGAAAGGAAAGGGTGTGGGGGCTTCGCCCGTGGCAGCCGATCTCTAAGTCAGTTTCATCCTGATGAAAGAAAAGATCTGCTTAGATGGCGAATGTTTTTTGGCGTCTGCTTTTCGTGATGAGGTGAGCTTGGTATTTATAAGCGTGTGTTTTTCTCGATTGGACAGTTAGTAGAGATCATAACTTCCCATTGGTACGAGGTATTTCCTACCTTTATCGCTATCGGATTATTAAGGGATAATGAGGGAGCAGTTATTGAAGATTATCCTACTTCCCTTATTGGTGAGATTTGGTTTGTTTTATAGGATAAATCATTATTGGGGTATCTTCTTCGCTTCACGATGATGAATTTAGTTTGACTTTCCACTACTTGGTGTGATTTGGTTTGACTTCGGGGCGGAAATGGGCTTTCACGTTGTCCATATTTATTGGCTCTTGGCGACAGGTGGGCTTCCTTCTGGCGGCGTGCGGGCCCGGGCATTTCCAGGCTTGCCTTTTTCCTTGGGCTTTGGCGAGTGGGCCATCGCGCTGTTTTCAAACCACCATCGATTTGCACTAACGCTAGCGTCGCGTGGCGTCTTGTGAGAAATTGTGCTCGTTTCTTCATCCCGGATCGACTTCCATGTGTTTCCTCAGGGCTGGTTTGGTTAGGGCTTAGTCACCGTCATATGTCTTGTGATAATGATGATCTTTCAGTTTTCGCGCCCATCTCTTCCAGTTCTTTCAGTTTCTTCTGAGAATATCTTCTGACCTTTCGTCTTGTGTTCCCCTGATCTTGACGCCTTTTTGTTTCTCTGTGAGTTCGGGTTTCTCTTTCCTTAACATTCGGTCGATATAGATGCGAGTTTCTTTTTCTGGCGTTTTGTGATACTTTGCCTGAGGCAGTCTTTTTGTTCTGTTCCTTTTATTCTCATGGGTCCGAGTCGCTCTTCTTGGTTGCATTAGAGTTTACTCCTCATATCTTTCAGGTTCGGGCGGACGGGTGGCATCTCGATGATGCTTGGGGTCGTTCTTGACGCTCAGAAGAACCCACTTTTCACGGATAGAGGGTAAGGGAAGTGATGAGTCAATACCCCAGGGGATGAATATCTGAAGTCGGTCGTGCGTAAATGCTCTGACGGTGGGACTGGCAAATCGGGCCTTTGTGGAGCAACTTTCGCGGCGTTCTGAGGGCCTTTTGGTGTCAGTCTGGTCTCGATGTTTGACTTCCTCGTGGTCAGTACCTAAGATGGTGTGTTTCTTGAGTGGCTTCGACCACGCGGTCTTAGTTTTCCTGCACCCACTTCATAAAAAGGTTTCTATGCCTTCAGCGTCGTCGCTATACGACTTGCGCCTGATTTCTTGGGTATTACATTGGTACGATGATTTCAGGGACAAGGGTTTTGGTGTTCCCAGCATAGCTCTGTTCCTGGATCTTTTTAGTGTGAAGGAGGCCTACGAGGGCTTTCTTTATCTATCCAGGCGTGCCGGTGGTCCTCTAATTATCACGGACCTTCCATCCTCCCATAGACTTTGGAAGGAACGTTACTTCTTCGTTAGAGGCCGTGATTGGGAGTACGATCCCCTTGATAAAGATATGCGTGTTCTCGCGTCGAACGCTCGGACCACTCTCAGAATTCTGAGCATCATGGTTTAGTTTCTATCTATCTTTCTTAAGCCTTAGGTTTTGCTAACTCGTGATTGGCTATATGTTTTTCGTGTGTTCGCCCCGACCGCCTTGAAGACAAAGTCATAAACGGAGTCGCTAAGTGCCTTCCGCGCTTACTCCGAAGTTTATCGTCGATATTCCCGATCTCTCGTGTTCGCCTTCCCGTCCCGCCACTGAGGCCTTCACCTCCCTCCGTTCTCAAGCTTTCTCACGACGGGCCTCCCACTATCAAGCCCACCAAGGGAGAGCTTTTGACTCTAGTGGAGACACTGTCCCGGAGGTCCCGGAGTGTGAAGCGAAAAATTCTAGATTCTCCTGAGAAGGGTCGCCCATCCTGGGGTAAAATCCCAAAGTCAATCGTCCCTGCCTCTCCCCTTCCTCGCCCATGTCCGAGAGTCGCAGTTGGCTCGCTTCGTCCGAGGTGCCCAGGAGCCCCAAGTTCAAAGCCTCATTCCTGCTTTGTCGCTGGCGGCCGTTAGAGACTCTCAGAATGTAAATTCTGCCGGCGCCCATCGAGGTCATGCCCATCACTATTTGGAGTCCCCCTGCGCAGAGCGCAACACCTCCTTCATCGAAGGCGGAAGAGTTGAGGGGGAATAGCCCCGAAGCTGATGGAGATGGCGATTCTTTACTCTCCAATGCCGAGCTTGCTGTTGGCGCGATCTCATCCATCCTTATAGAATCTGACCTCAAGAGGTCGGGTGTCCTTCTTGTTGAGGAAGCCTTGGCCTGGTCTCTCTCCATGGGGCCGCCTGTAGTTCCGTGTTTCACATGCTTGTTTTTATCTTGCCTGAGTTGGCATATTGATCTTAAGTTGGGAATCGGCAGTGGCTACTCACTTGCAGAGTTCGCCAAGAGGGCCAGACGAGGGCCACGCTAAAGCCGCTGCGAGTCTATAGCGAGGGTGATCGCTCTCTTGTTTCAGCCGAAATGAAATGCGGAAACCAAGTGTAAAGCATGACGGAGGAGGCCATGAAGCTTAAGTCCGATTTGAAGCATACCACGTCGGCTCGAGCCCGGGCTGAGAGTAGGGAAGAAAAGGCTCGGGATATCCTAAAAGTAGCAGAGGTCGAGCTACAAGAAGTCAAGGACGGTTGCGTGTCGCCTGCAGATGACTGGCCGAGGCCGTGGACGGGCTACAAAGCTGCCCGAATCTAAGCTTCAGTCGCTGTGTGGATGAGCTGCAATCGTCCTGCACGAGCTACGGGAATTAGTGGAAGAAATGCGGTGGGCCGCTAGAGACGAGCCGTAATAAAGCGGCGCCGCATGACGGGCCCGCCGCGAAGCTTCGAGGTCGCGAAGCTCATTAACGTCAATCGAGGAGAGCAAGGGCTGCGAGGGACCTTTAGAGGCAAGAAAATTTTTTTGTTCAAAGCGACGGGGCTATAGCGAGTCTGAAGGATGAGGTATGCATTCAATGGGCCTCTAGATGGCTCGCGTTCCAAAGAAAGCTGCTAGTGCCTACCCGAGCTTGGATTTCAACTTTGATATCCCTAGTGACGAGGAGGCAGAAGGGTCCTTTTCCCCCGACTACTCTGAACAGAGCCGAACACTCCTTTTGAGGCCCGCTCCCCTTCTTCACCTTCTGACATCTAAACTCTTTCATGTAGCTTTACTTGTTTCCTCTTTTCATGCTCTGCTTCAACCCGAGATATGTGCAACATTGCTATCAATGAATCCCCCAATTTTTATTCCGTTGCTTTTATTATTATTATTATTTTATCATACTACCAAGCCGCCGCCCTATATTAGTGGTTACATGGCCCTTCCTGAGCAGTTGAGTTTTCGAAAATAGGGCCGCCGAGGCTTTATGGGCTGATTCGTCTAAGATAACTCAATTCTGTAATGCATTGATTTAGTTAGGCGCTTGAGCTTCAACCGGGTCAGCCGAGGCCTCCCCGATCAAGAGCTCGCAAACTAGCCACCGAGGCTCTTAGGCGCCCGAGGCCTTGCGGGCTATACCGCTGAGCCGAACTAGCCCCGGGCTCCTAGTCTTAATGGGCCGCCAGCCTTTCCAAAACCTGAGCTATCGAGGCCCGCGGGCTACCTGCTTGAGTTGAACTGACTCTCGTCAGATGGCCTAAGCTGAGCAGTTAAGGTCGTCAAATTGAGCCGCTAAGGCTCCGTGGGTGTTGAGGCTTTCCTGAGCTGAAGGGCTCTTGGGCTGTATGGCTCGAGTTGAGCAATTGAGCTCGTCAACCGAGCTGCCGAGGCCCTCGGGCGCCGAGGCCTCCCCCCCCGAGCCGAAGAGCCTCCAAACCCAGCCACCGAGGCTCTGTGGCGCCGAGGCGCATGCCGTGACCGCCCGAGCCGAACCGCCTCGGGCCGCATGGCTTTATTGGAGCGCTGGAGCTCGCAACCCGAAATACGAGGCTCTGGGCGCTAAGGCCTTCCTAATCTCAAGAGCTCTGAAAACTGAGCTACTAAGGCTCTTGGGTGTTGAGGCCTTCCCCGGGAACTGATGAGCTCAGAACCGAGCCACCGAGGCTCGGGGCGCCGAGGCCTTATGGGTCGACCGCCCGAGCTGAACCGGGCCTTTGGGCCGTATGGCCTGAAGAGCAGCTTGAGCTCGCCAAACTGTCGAGAGGCTCTGGCGCCGAGGCCTTCCCGAGTCATGAGCCACAACCGAGCTTACCGAGGCTTTCGGGCGCCGAGGTCTTCCCGAGTCAAGAGCTCTACAAACCGAGCTATCGAGGCTTTTGGCGCCGAGGCCTTATGGGCCGTGACCGTCCGAGCCGAATCGTCTCGGGCCGCATGGCCTCGAGTCAGCAGCTTGAGCTCACAACCCAAGTTGCCGAGGCTCTCGATACGAGGCCTTCCCGAGCTCAAGAGCTCGCAACCAAGCTACCGAGGCTCGGGGTTGAGTGGCTTCCCCGAGTCAAGAGCTCTACAACCGAGCGCCACCGAGGCTCTGGGCGCCGAGGCCTTATAGGCCGTGACCGCTCGAAATGAATCGCTCTCGGGCCGCATGGCTCGGAAGCTGGAGCAAGCTTGAGCTCACAACCGGAAATGGCGCTCCACGCGCCGGGCCTTTCAGCTAAAGAGCTCGCAAATCGAGTCGCTATGCGTACCGCTTGACTTCCACTTCTTGAAAGGCAGAGTGTCTTTTAATGTCGGTTCATGGAGAATTGGAAACGACAGGATTTTTTCGAGTGCTTTAGCGTCCTTATAAATGGCGCCCTTTGCTATGAAGCCCATACTTCGGTGCCTCTTCCCTTTGGGGCATAACTGGTTTCTGCGCGTAATGAAGCGTCAAGGCTAGGTTGTCTTCGTAGGGGATCCGCTTAGGGATTCTGGGACGGCGTTTGGTTTCGGCTGTCGTCTGCTTGTAGGAGTTATATTTTTCCCTAGTTTCCCTTCGTGGAAAGAGGTTATTCCCTAGCTCGTGCTGTGAATGAGTTCGGAGAGGCGGTACATTTCAGACGCCCTTCCTATTTTCTTTCTCCTCTCTTCTTCTCTCTTTCTTCTCCTTCTCCTTATTTTTCAGTCTCTCTTCCTCTTTTCCCTTTTCCTTCTTCCCCTCCTTTCCATCTCTTTTTCCTTTCCTTTCGCCTTTCTTTTCCTCTCTTTCCCTGTCTCTTTCTCTCTCATGAGGTCTTTTTTTCTTTTTTTTGAGGGAACTGCTTGTACTGTTTATTACCGAGATGTAAGGAATGACACTACTTGTAACGACTCGTACAAAATAATACAAGTTTTAACAAGTTTGACCAAGTTTGACTAAGTTTGACCAATTTTGACCAACCATTAGTATGTGGGGCTAAATTGACTTTTTCAAGGATTAATAATTTTGGGTTGACTAAGACACCATTTCATATTCACGATACGAAATGTTCACGACGTTGAACGTCAAAATCCGACTTACGGATAAGAAGTTATGGTCCGGGTAAGTTCAAACAGTAGTATTTTATCAGTGTCCAAGTCAACCCAGGATTTTTACCTGAAAACAACCCTAGGCTCTATATTAGCCTAGGTTTGCGCCAAGAGAGTACCCAGCAACAAAACCCGAGATAAATTTCCCAAACCCGTGGACTCGAACTGGTCAAGCCAATTCGCTGGGTCATTCTGCTTTAGCCGGGAGCCACTCCGCCACCACCCTTGCAAACACGCCTGCCAGGGAGAAGTTCCACCACCAGACGATAGTCAGCCGTGAACTACCCGCCAACCGCAGCCTAGACGCCTCCAGACCGGCCGGGCAAATGCGGCAGAGCCGCCACCTGATCGCAGATTTCCTCCATTTTCCGCCACCCAAATTCGACCCATACATCCTCCCCCATTCGGACCCTTCGAACTCATTCCCGTGATCCTTTCTTCGGGATCTCACTGCTTGAAAGATAATGGCCGAAACAAATTTGACCGATCGTTGATCGAGTTTTTCGCCACCACAAAGAACCTTTTGGACCAAGGTAAGCGATTGATGTGTTCCCGGTTCCTGGTTACTTTCCGTTGATATAACGCTTGTAAATTTTAGACGCTGCTTCGTTAGTTTCCATTTTCTGTCCTTTAGTGGTAATTATCGAAGTGTTTTGACTTAAATTGACACCAATTGGTCAAATTAGTAAAATTGAAGTTGGATTTAGAAATTGGATATTTTTATGATTTATTGAAGGTTCAATTTCCTCAAAATTAGCCTCCTACCGAAAGCCCACTTTTGGGGGTACCTGGTCTATGGGGCACACCGTATAATTGGACATGTCGGAGTCCAATTTAGATAGTTTCATAGTTCTAGAACATTATAAGACATTTAGTAAGTATCCCAATGTCTTTGGTTTAGTTATTGGAGCCTAAATGGTATTTTTATTATATTACAGGCAATCACGCTGAGCTTGGAGACTATCCTGCAAGAGGGCACGACTGAGCATTTGTAGTCAGTGAGTGGTTTATATGTTTTAAATGCTTTAGGGTATTATTATGATATATAATTGTGGTTAATTATTTTACGTATATATTATTTGATCGAATGGTTGGTTATGCATAAATATGATTATTGGTTTTTATATAAACAAGTTATCATTTCATGTGAATTTTGTAAACATTTTAAATATTTGGGAATTTTACTAAGTTCATGGGTAAATTTGTGGTATTTAAATATTTTGGTACATGGATTGAGGTTTAAACCACTTTGTAAATTTATTGATGTAAGAAATGGATTTGAGATTTCTATGAGTTTAAGCATGTTAAATATTCTTATAGTTTTATGTGCTTAAAATTGGTTATGGTGAATATTATTGTGGTATTTCTTTCTCGATTTTACAAGTGAATTGATGAATTGAAATTCATCAATATATTCGACAGAGTTGTTGAACTAATTTATAGATTCTTAATTTATAATACAGGGTCGTTGGAAAAGTTTATGCGAGTAATGATACTGTGTTGGTTGTTATAAATCGATGTACCATATATACGAGGTTCGACATTCAAGATTTGTATTACAAAGGTATCGGGTTTGCCACTGTCGTGAGGTTGGTTTCATCCAATCTATTATATATTATTTCCATTTCCGCAATGTGAGGCTGGTTTCATCCAACTAATATATATTTTACTACGTGAGGCTCAAGTTACACCCGATGGTTCATCATCATGTATTATTATTATTATTGTTCGATAGTTTCATAGTTCTAGAAATTATTATAGACATTCGGCATCCTAAATGTCTTTGGTTTAGTTATCGAGCCTAAATGGTATTTTATTATATTACGGTGCAATCACGCGAGCCTGAGACTATCCCCAGGGGGCACGACTGAGCACCGTAGTCGTGAGTGGTTTATAGTGTTTTAATGCTTTAGGTATTATTATGATATATAATTGTGGTTAATTATTTTATCGTATATATTATTTGATCGAATGGTTGGTTGCGTTAAATATGATTATCTATTTTTATATAAACAAGTTATCATTTCATGAATTTTGTAAACATTTTAAATATTTGGGAATTTTACTAAGTTCATGGGTAAATTTGTGGTATTTAAATATTTTGGTACATGGATTGAGGTTTTAAACCACTTTGAAAATTTATTGATGTAAGAAATGGATTTTGAGATTTCTATGAGTTTAAGCATGTTAAATATTCTTATAGTTTTATGTGCTTAAAATTGGTTATGGTGAATATTTTCATTGTGGTATTTTCTCGATTTCGGCTTGAATTGATGAATTGAAATTCATCAATATATTCGATTGAGTTGTTGGAATTAAATTTATAGATTCTTAATTTATAATACAGTGTCGTTGGAAAAGTTTATGCGAGTAATGATACTGTGTTGGTTGTTATAAATTGATGTACCATATATATCAGAGGTTCGATTCAGTATTTGTATTATAGTGCACTGGGTTTGCCACGGTATCGTGAGGTTGGTTTCATCCAACGGTTATATATTATTTCCACGGTGTTGTGAGGTTGGTTTCATCCAACGGTCATATATTATTTTCCACGACCGTGAGGTCGGGTTACCCGATGGTTCATCATCATGTATTATTATTATTATTACCACGACACCTTTCTATGTTGAGGGTCGTGAGGTGGGTGTCCCACGGTTTATGATGGATTTATGATGGTACACGTTGGTGTCTGTGTAAGTGGTGGGTGTTCCATGGTTTATGATGAGTATATGGTATGGTATATCATTGGTTTCTATGGTATGGTATATCGTTGATTTCTATGGTATGGTACATTGTTGGTTTCTGAGTAAGTTATAGTCATTTCAATATTTATGGTTATGGTATTTTTCATGATTAATTGTACAACATGATGTTTATATATTTTATGCTCAATTTTTATGTGGTGAATAAATTCAGGATATAATTATCTTTAATGGAGACACCGGATAAATTTTTGAGCATAAATTTCATATTGTTGACTTGATTATAAGTATGGGTTTGTGAAATGATCTTAAACGAGGAACCTTGCAAAAGAGTGGACGTGAAGTTTTGATAGAAGGAATGTTAAAAATAAAAGCATTATTTTCCTTATAAATTGTGCCACTCACTGAGATTTATTATCTCACATTTTATTGTTTTAAATATTTTCTCTAGGTCCAAGCACTTCGTAGAGACTTACCTCGTGCCAGCTTCTACATCACTCTTTCTGCAACAGCTGCAGTATTTTATCTTATTTTTCTGTCTTTATTTTATTGGACTTATGTATTTTCATTTGTACCCCTAAATTCGCAAACACTCTTAGAATGCTCTGATCTTAGTATTGAACTCATATGAGTCTTTATTATGTGTGTTTGTGGTTATCACCTATAGTAAAATAGGTTGTTGTGGATTTGAGTCATGTGGATCCTTTTTATATATCTTCGAGGTATTATATTAATGCATGTAGCCAAAAAAAAAAATATTTTCCTTCTTAAAGTGGGGTTTCATTGGTAGTCCCTGGGATTTGTGCCAGCTGGGACTCACTAAATGACAACCCTCAGAATACGAGGGTATCCAGTTCGCCATGTCATCTCGGCATCAGCTCTAGGTTTCTAAATCCTTGGGCTGTACATTATTGTGCAACTCATCCAGTGTTTTGTGTACCTTCCTACCCTTATCCTTGAAATTGATTCTATTTCATTTATTCTTGGAAATAATTCTTCTTCCGGATGGCGCACAGAGGTAGACGTAGGTCCTAGCATGCTTCGATGGAAAGTTCAGATGCACGTGTACTCATCGACCCAGGGGCTACACACTCTTTTATTTCACGCGAGTATGTTACACGTGCCTGGGATGATTCCAAATTCTTCGATGTGGATCGAGATTGCCACACCTACGTGAGAGTCCCACGCCTAATCGTATGCGTATGGGTAGTTTGTTTTCTATTGAGGGCCAAGTTATGGAAGCATATTTGATATTAATAGATCTCAAGGGGGGTCGGATGTGATTTCGGGATGGATCGGTCGCTTTCAAACTACGCTTCAATGGATTGTTTCCTCGCAAGGAGGTGATATATTTAGACAACCTGTGATCACCAAGAGGCTCTCTGCGGCCGGAGGGGAACACCTTCAAGTTCGACGCAATCGCTAGATGTTTATCGTAAAGGTCAGAAGGGTATCTAAATTTTACGTGAATGACACTCAGAATAATAAGTGAGATTAGAGGATATACTACAAGAGCTTATGACTTTCTCTTGGATGTGTTTCCCCGATCGATCTTCCGTGCTTACCTTAACGAGAAATAGATTTTCCCATTGATTTAGTCCATGGTACGCTCTCATTTATTTACCAATCTTTCTATAGGATGGCACCTAATGAGTTTGAAAAGAGAGTTGAAGACTCGCCTACAAAAGCCTGGTGATGTAGGACTTATTAGTCCCCAAGATTTTCACCGGGAGCGTCTCTACAGGCTATTTGTGAAGAAGAAGGATGATACTTAGAGGTCAGGTATAGACTACAGACAGTTGAATAAGGTCACCATTCGTAACAAATATCCTTTGCCTCGGATTGATGATCTATTTGATTAGCTCCAGGGTGCAAGAGTGTTCTCCAAGATTGACTTGAGGTCAGGGTACCATCAGTTATGGATTAGGGAATTAGACATTCCCAAGACGACATTCAGGACAATATATGGGCATTATGAGTTTCTAGTGATGTCTTTCGGACTCACCAATGCCCCAGCAGCTTTCATGGATTTGATGAACCGGGTCTTCCGTCCATACTTAGATAAATTTGTCATCGTTCCATCGACGATATCTTAGTGTACTCGAGAAGGAATGGAGCATGAGAGACATTCGGGGTTTGGTGTCGACTTTAAGGCAACACCAGATAAGTTCGAGACAAATGAGTTTTGGTTGAGCCGAGTGAGATTTCTCGGACATGTGGTTTCTGTTGATTGCATTTATGTGGATTCTCAAAAAGTAAAAGCAGTGGCAAATTGGGAGCAACCAACTACGGTGACAGAAGTGCGGAATTTCCTAGGATTGGCGAGGTATTACCGCAGATTCATAAAAGGGTTCTCAAAGATAGCAGGACCACTTCATTGTTTGACTAGGAAAGGAGTTAATTTTTAGTGGACTGACAGGTGTGAGGAAAGCTTCATAACACTGAAGGAAAAGTTGATGTCAGCTCCTGTTTTGACATTGCTAGAGGGCAACGAGGGGTTTGAGGTTTACAGCGATGCTTCACGCTGTTTAGGGTTATGTGTTGATAACATAAGCAGAGTTGTGGCGTATGCTTCCGCACAGCTTGAAGAAACACGAGCTGAATTATTATCCTACTCAAGGACTCGAACTTGCCGCGTACTCAGACAAGATTCGAGACATTACTTGTAATGCCGTGGCGACTACGATATTTACCGACCATAAGAGCTCTTAAATATTTGTTTACCCGTATGATAACATAAGTCAAAAAAGAGGTGGATGGAATTACTTAAGGATTATGATTGCACCATCGACTCACCATCCGTAAGGCAAATGTAGCGGGCGATGCCTTCGAGCAGAAGCTCCATGTGCTCTTTGGCTTATATGCGCATTAAATACAACTTCCATTAATGGTCGAGTTGCGAGAATTGAGTGTTGAGTTGAGGATGCATGCTTCAGAGACCTTTGCTAGTTTCCAACTACTTAATCGATATCAGATTGTATTCTCAGTACAACTTAGAAGATCCCTAATTGATGAGCATGAGAAAGAAAGTCGAGAAGTGGGGAACAATCTGATTTTACTATTGTAGACGACGAGCTCTCGTGATTTGCCCTAGCTTTCAGGTTCCAAAGAACTAAGGTTAAAGGGCAAATATTGGAGGAAGCCCATAGTTCTGCTTATGATATGCACCCCGATAGTACCAAGATGTACCGTACAATGAAGGAATATTATTGGTGGCCAGGGATGAAAAGAGAAGTTGCCGAGTATATCCAAGTGCTTCATATGCCAACAAGTGAAAGCAGAGAGACAAAAGCCTTCTGGGCTTCTGCAGCCCTTACCCATCCCAGAATGGAAATGAGAGCATATTACAATGGATTTTGTATTCAAACTCCCTCCCACAGTTCAGAGACATGACGAAATTTGGGTAAGAATTGATCGTAAACGTGGATCACCAAGTCCGCAAGATTCTACCTATTCGTGAAAAGTTCTCTCCTCAAACTAGCGGAACTCTTTATGAATCATATAGTGAGTTTGCATGGGGTGCTAGTGTCGATCATCTCTGATAGAGATCCACGATTCACTTCGAGGTTTTGGAAGAGATTGATGAAGGAACTAGGTGTCAAGTTAAATTTGAGCACCACCTTTTACCCTTAGACCGATGGACAATCTGAGAGGACTATTCAGACCTTAGAGGATATGCGCCGAGGTCATGCGCATCGTAATTCAAAGGACATTGGAATGAATATCTACCTTTGGCAGAGTTCACTTATAACAACAACTATCACTCAAGCATTGAGATGTCACCTTATGAGGTTGTATCTGAACAATGTCGTACTCCCTTATGTTGGAATGAGATCAAGTAAAGGAAATTACTAGGGTCCCGAGATTGTACAAACGACAAAGGGACAAGGTTAATGTTATACGTGCCAGTTGTGCAATCTACATAGGCAAAAGAGCTTATGCGGACAAGCGTAAAAGGATCTTGAGTTTGAGATTGAAGATCAGCGTTCTTAAAGCTCTCTCAAGGGCGTGGACGCTTTGGGAAGCGAGGGAAGCTAAGTCCTCGCTACATTGGACCTTTTGAGATTGTTGAGAGGATAGGTCTAGTGGCTTATAGATTAGACTTGCCGGAGGAGCTTTCTCGAGTCCATAATGTTTTCCACATCTCCATGCTACGCAAGTATATCTCAAAGGGGATCCCTCATGTGTCGAGACACCAGATCGGTCGAGGGATGACTTATCCTATGAGGAGCAAATTGGGCAAGTGCATTCCTCGCAGTGTAGGAGAGAAAGAGCTTCTCGCAACAAGACAATATCCTTAGTGAAGGTCCTTGAAGAAACCACCTAGTCGAGGCGACTTGGGAGCTGAGTACCAATGCGGAGCCAAGACTCTCATCTCTTCCATGACACAGTACAAATTTTCAGGATGAAATTTTTCTTATGGGGTAGGTCAGAACACCCGCATAAAATAATACAAGTTTTAAATATCATCGTTTGACCAAGTTTGACCAACCATTAGTATAGCCAAGTTGACATTTTCAAGGGGATGAATAATTTGGGTTGACTAAGACACCATTTCTCGCAGCCTCGCTGATACGAAATGTAGACTGGGTTTGAATCGCCAAAACCACTTACTGATAAGAAGTTATGGTCCCGTAAGTTCAAAATGTGCCAGATTTTATTAGTGTCCGTCACCCGGGATTTTACCCAAGACGTACCTCTTAGCCTCATATAAGCCTAGGTTTGCATGCCAAGAGAGTATCCAACTCCAAAACCCGAGAGAAATTTCTAAACCTCGTATCCCGAACTGGTCAAGCCGACCCAGCTCGCCATTGCTTAGCCGTGGGAGCCGATTTCGGCCACCACCCTTGCACACGCACCTGCCAGGGAGGAGCTCCACCACCAGACGATCGTTGTCGTGAAATTTCACGGCCAACCGCCGCCAGATGCGCCCGGACGGTCGCTCACGAACCTTGGCCAGCGCCACCACCTCGGGTCACTCCGATTTCGCCATTTTCCTTGGCCACCCGGGGCCTGTCCCATACCTCCTCCCTATTTTTGACCCTCTCGAACTCATTCCCGCGGATCCTTTCTTCAGATTCCTCACTGTTTGAAAGATAATGTATGAAAAAACAAATTTGACCGACCGTCGATCGAAGTTTTCCTGGCCACAATAAAGAACCTTGGACCAAGGTAAGGGTACCGATGTGTTCCGTGCCCTCGGGCTTCCGCTGATATAAAGTTTGTAAAATTTTGACGCTGCTTAAGCAGTTTTCCATTTTTGGGTCATTTAGGGTAATTACCGAAAGTGTTTGGATTGGAATTGGACACCAATTGGTCAAATTAGGTAAAATTGAAGTTGGATTGGTGAAATTGGATATTTTTATGATTTATTGGAAGGTTCAATTTCAAAAAATTAGCCTTCGGGTAAAAAGCCCCAATTTTAGGTACTAGGTCTATAAGACACACTGTATAATTGGACATGTTGGAGTCCAATTTAGATAGTTTCATAGTCCTAGAAATTATTCTAAGACATTTGGGGCATCTCAATGTCTTTGGTTTAGTTATTGGTTCTAAATGGTATTTTTATTATATTAAGGTGCAATCACGCCGAGTTTCGAGACCATCCCCGTGCGGGAGCACGACCGGGGAAAGATCCAATCGCGAGTGGTTTATATGTTTTAAATGTTTTAGGTATTATGGATATATAATCGCTGCTAATTATTTTATCGATATATTATTTGATCGAATGGTTGGTTGGTGCAGAATATGATTATCGGTTTTTATATAAACAAGTTATCATTTCATGTGAATTTTGTCAATATTTTAAATATTTAAATTTTTACTAAGTTCATGGGTGTAAATTTGTGGTATTTAAATATTTTGGTACATGGATTAAGGTTTTAAACCACTTTGAAAATTTATTGATGTAAGAAATGGATTTTGAGATTTCTATGAGTTTAAGCATGTTAAATATTCTTATAGTTTTATGTGCTTAAAATTGGTTATGGTGAATATTTTCATTGTGGTATTTTCTCGATTTCGGCGTGAATTGATGAATTGAAATTCATCAATATATTCGATTGAGTTGTTGGAATTAAATTTATAGATTCTTAATTTATAATACAGTGTCGTTGGAAAAGTTTATGCGAGTAAGGATACTGTGTTGGTTGTTATAAAATTAATGTACCATATATATCGAGGTCTGATTCAAGATTTGTATTACAATGCACTGGCTCACACATGTCGTGAGGTTGGTTTCATCCAACTTATGCTATATATTATTTCCTACTAGTGTCGTGAGTGTTGGTTTCATCCAACTAGCCATATATTATTTTCCACTACGTGAGGCTCCAAGCCACCCATGGTTCATCATCATGTATTATTATTATTATTACCACAACACCTTTCTATGTTGAGGGTCATGAGGTGGGTATCCCACGGTTTATGATGGATTTATGGGATGATACATTGTTGCGTTCGTAAGTGGTGGGTGTCCTACTATTTATGATGAGAGAAGTGGTATGGTACATCGTTGGTTTCTATGGTATGATATATCGTTGGTTTCTATGGTATGGCATATCGTTGGTTTCTATGGTATGGTACATTGTTGGTTTTTGAGTAAGCTATAGCCATTTCAATATTTATGGTTATGGTATTTTTCATGATTAATTATACAACATGATGTTTATATATTTTATGCTCAATTTTTATGTGGTGAATAAATTCAGAATATAATTATCCTAATGATAATTTCGGATAAATTTTTGAGCATGAATTTCATATTGTTGACTTGATTATAAGTATGGGTTTGTGAAAATGATCTTAAACTAGGAACCTTGCAAAGAGTGGATGAAGCCAGAGAAGGAATGTTCAAAATAAAGCATTATTTTCCTTATAAATTTACACTCACCGAGATTTATTATCTCACGCTTTATTGTTTTAAATCGCTCTAGGTCCGTGCAGCCTCGTAGAGACTTACCTCGCTCCAAATACATCACTCTTTCTTCGGACAAATGCAAAGATTCTATCTTATCTTTCCGTCTTTATTTTATTGGACTTATGTATTTTCATTTGTACTCGAAATCTCGCAAACACCTTAGAATGTCTTTCGATCTTAGTATTGAACTCATATGAGTTCTTTATTACGTGTTTCAGGGTTAAGTGACCTGCGCAGCATAGCCTAGCTGTGGATTTGAGTCGCAGGATCCTTTTATATATATTCGAGGTATTATATTAATGCATGTGTTTATTTTCCTTCTTAAAGTGGGTCTCATTGATAGTCCCTAGATTATACAAGGACTCCACTAAAGTGACAACCCAGGAATACCAGAATCCGGTCGGGTCATGTCACTTGGTATCGTAGTTTCAGTTTCTAAACTCGGGTCAGATATCACAACTCCATCCAAAGGTTTTGTATACCTTCCTAACCTTATCCTTGAAATTGATTCTATTTCATTTATTCTTGGAAACAGTTCTTCTTCCTGATGGCGCACAGAGGTAGACGTAGGTCCCAGCAGGCTTCGGTGGAAAGTTCAGATGCACTTGTACTCATCAATCGTGGGCTACACTCTTTATTTCACGAGTATGTTACACGAGCCCAGATGATTCCAGCCTCTTCGGGATGTGGATTGAGATCGCCACACCCACGTGAGAGTCTCTATGACCTAATCGTGATGCGTAAGGGTAGCTTGTTTTCTATTGAGGGGCCAAGTTATGTTATTATTTGATAATAATAGATCTCAAATGGATGTGATTCTCGGGATGGATCAAGCTGCTTCCAAACTATGCTTCAATGGGATTGTTTCCGCAAGGAGGTGATATTTAGGATCGATCGACTACCGCAAGAGTAGCCTTCTATGGAGAGCTTGTGCTTTTAACACCTTCAAAGTTTGATTTCGCAATTTCTACTAGATGTTTACTTCACAAAGGTTGTAAGGGGTATCTAGCTCAGTGTAGTTGACACTCGTAGTAGCGTAAGGAGATTAGAGATGTACTAAGAGTGAGGACTTTCTCTGATGTGTTTCGACGACTTCCATGTTTACTCTCCGTAACGAGAAATAGATCTTCCCATTGGATTAATCCTCGTACGCCCCATTTCTTTACCACCTTATAGGATGGCACCGGCTGTGTCACGCCCGTCGAATCCCGATCCGATCCGGTTGGCGGATCCGAACCGAAGTCCGGGGCGTGAGACTATCTATACTATATACTATATATTGTATACTGAGATTCTCATTGACATGTTCTTTATCAGAGCTGTACTTGAACCTGTAGTATACAAACAATTTTTCTAATAACAAAAATCATTTACATATACAAAAGAACTACCACCGGAGTGGTGTCCATAAAAAAATCTATACACATATATAAAGTCCCATTTACTTATCCAAATACTTATACATGTACATTTTCTATTACAAAACATCGTAGATTACTGGCAAATACAATGGGTGAGCACTTATCTCTCGTGTCTACCGTTTAATGATGTGGAATGTCCTGGCCCATCCTTATGATCATCACCCAAGATTCATACCTACTGGTCACCTAATACGTTTTTTACGCTTAGGGTGGGGAACATAAGCATGGACAACCACCAATGACGACTGTCACAAGCTTATACATATGCATTTCATATATTTATACATCTTACACTAACTTTAATTACTTATCTTCTTACATGCCTATTGCATGTCAACCTTTTTTGGTACATATTCTATGTCTTTGGCATATCCTTATCTATACTTTTTCTGTATTCCTATTTCTATACTTTACATATTCCTATACTTATCATGTGTCTATCTTTCACGCCGCGTATGTCTTTTTCAATGTTCATATTCTTTTCGTGTTACATATCATGCCTCTAGTCTATGTCTTTTCATCTTCTACTTCTATGATTTATTACATTCTATGTACCAATACATATATCATTTCTTATATATTGTTTTATCATATATTTTCTTATATGATCTTGTATCGTCAAATACTTTGCATTTGCGTTTTCACTCTGACTATAGAATTGACATTCACGACAGATTCGAGAGGGAACCTCGTCCTGTTTGTCATTCAATAGCAAAGTGATTTCACATTTAACATTATGATTCACTTTGACTATAGAATTGACATTCACGACAGATTCGAAAGGGAATCTCGTCATGTTTGTCATTCAGTAGCAATGTGATTTCATGTACTTGCATATTTTGTCATGTAATTTCATTTCATCTTATACTGTCATATACAATTGTACGTTCATATTCTATCTATCATATACTTTGTGTATAATTTTCCTTTTCTTTTATATTCATGTCTGCAAATACCTTAGAAGCGGATTCGGGAAATAACTAGGTGTACTCGAAGGTACTATCACCGTGACGAGATGTTGATCTCTGTCATCTCGCACCCAAAGGTACTCATCATTGAATAAATGAAGGATCTCTCGTCTATCAGGTGACCCTTTCTGGGCCACTCTGATCCAAACGGATCTATGTCATCGATCCAAATGGGCCTCGAGATTCGGGTTTTATGTATCTCGCTCGCAAAGAATCAGATCTTCCCTATAGGCATGTCTATCTATCCTCTACTGTGCTCTAAGGCATAATCAGCTGATACGCTTTCGTATTATTATCTCATAAGCATGAATAACTATTGTTATCATAATTGCTTATGCAATATATACTATCATTACTTTATCTGTATTCGTTTCATATTTGTAGTTTCCATATTATGTTCTCATATTTCTCTATAATACATACATTCATATCTTTTTCTATCATTTAGTTTTGTCTTTGTATCATATATAGAATCCTATCATATATCATGAATGCATCTATGTACTCTTGTTTTCATATATTCATATATATCAAATGTTCATATTATACATATCCCTTATCCTTTCATAGTCCTAGCTAATCTTTTACTTTATCATCTATTTACGTATTCTTATCACGTGTTTATCTATTCATATAATTCCTATATTTCTACCTTATATTCATCTATTCATTTATGTACTCATATATTCTTATTATATAACTGAGCATTCATATGTGCCTATCATTCTCAGCATCTTTAGCCTATCATATCTTACGACATATACTTATCAGATTCATGACATATCCCTATACATTTCTATACTTGTACATTATGAAACCTATATATTCTATTCCTCTACGAATCTACTTTATTTAGAAATTGAATCATTCCAATCGAATCATTCCAATTGGATTATTCAAACTCAAGCGCGGCATTTTTCTATGCCAACTAGTCATTTTACCGATTTACACTTGACCGGCAGGCCACATATTTTCCCCAGCTTTCTTGCCCATATTTGATTAATCGGTTCTTTGTACTCCTTAAATCTAAGGCGCTAAGGGTTCTTTTACATAACCTGAATCACTCAATCTGCAGCAATCGAAACTCAAGATATGACTCTGCATAATCTCAGACTACTCTATGTTCAAAACTAGAACCAGAATTTGACTTTAACATGGCCCCACTTTGAGTGAATTTCTAGGCCACTTAGAGTCAGCATTAGAAGATAAATAATTTTCTATAAGGTTTGCTCCTCAAGTCTATTTTAACTTAAACTCAATCACTCAAATCTGGATAAGAAAATGAGCAAGGCGGCTAAAATAATAAAACCTGGGTCGAAATGGGGAAAGGTGGTGTACCTGGCATGTGTCCGACCGTATCTATTACGTTGGCCAAAAATGACTGTAACTCCAAACTGCATCGTACTGTGTCTGGGGTGTACTACATGTGTCACCGGAAAATTGCCCAGAATGTGTGTTTTTCACCCATTTTTCCATATTTTTCTACCCAATCAACTCTATACTCTATATACACCTCAAAACCATTTCCTATGCACCTTGTAATCTTTTTTCTACTCAAATCCTCTTTCACTACTTAGCTTATTTCAAAAACTCATGAATTACTCTCAAACCAACTACAATATGGATCCTAACCCATACATAACCCAACATGAAGTTTAATTAGGGTTTGTTCTAAACCCTAACTCAATTTCTTGTCATTTAACCATGAATCCATCCTCAAAGAGAGGATTTCATATGCTTCTTATACCTTTTAGAATTTTACCAACCTTACTTTTAAGAATTTTAGGGTTATGATGAAAACCTAACAAAACCCTAGGTTTGGAGACATCTAATAACCATACAATTGCATGGAAAACCATTCAAAGCTTTAAAAGCCCATATAGTTCCATACCTTGATCTTGACTTCTTTCTTCTCCCTTCTTCTTCTCTTCCTCTTCCTCTTCTTCTTCTTTCTCCTTCTCTTTCCTCTCTATGGTTCTCTTCTTCAAAATGAGACCAATTCTTGGTCTTATCCAATTATTTGTTAAGGCCATGTTCGCCTTTACATTTTTAAACAATTTTCTCATTTCTTGCACTAAGCCTTCCATCTTTTTTATTATTTAAATCCAACTTATTCAATATTATACTTTGGCATCCCTCTTCATCTTATGACACTGAGTCCTCAAGGGGTAAATGACTCATTTACCCTTGGCTTTATTATTAATTCCGGGTCTCTAATTTTGTTTCCGAAAAATTCCAATTAGCTTTTTTTAATATACCCTAAACATGTCCGAAATCTGCTAGGGTATTTTTCTGGTGTTACAAGCTGAGTTGAAAGAGTTGAAGACTCAGCTACAAGAGCTGTTGGATAGAGGATTTATTAGGCCCAGTATTTCACCTTAGGGAGCGCCGGTGTTATTTGTGAAGAAGAAGGATGATACTGGAGGTCAGGTATAGACCGCAGATAATGAATAAAATACCATTCGTAACAAATATCCTTTCGTCTGATTGATGATCTATTTGATCGCCCAAGGTGCGAGTGTTCTAAGACGACTTCGAGGTCGTATACAACACCCCAGTGTGTACTCTACCCACTTACCTTTTAGGTCCTCCAACTCGTCTTTAGCGCTTAAGAGTTCTGATGGTGACTTCAGCCTGTCCATTAGATTGTGGATGAACTGGAGACGAGTAGTAGTTCTTGATCCCGAGCTCGGCATAGAAATCCCTAAACTTAGGATTGTCGAATTGCTTAACATTATCAGACACCAGGGCTCTTAGGATGCCAAACCTGCAAATTATGGAGCGCTAGACGAAGTTGAGGATCTTCTGTTCTGTGATAGTAGCCAGAGGTTCGGCTTTGGCCCATTTGGTGAAATAATCCATTACTATGATGACAAATTTTGCACCGACCCTTTGCAATGGGCAAAGGTCCCATTGCCTAAATTTCATCACGAAAAGGCCGTGGGCTTATAATCAAGTCGGCTCCTACGTGGGAGGCGAGAGATTTTGGCGTGCTCCTGACAAACTTTACACTTGTTGACTAGTTTTGTCGCACCTCTGAGTATTGTGGGCCAGTAATATCCTTGTCTTAAGACCTTTCCCGCCAATGTCCAAGATCCGATGTGATTTCTGCATACACCTTCATGCACTTCCTTTAGTACATAGTCAGCGTCTTTTCCCGCGATGCACTTAAGGATGGGTGTGAAAAAACCTCTCTTGTAAAGGCTTCCCCTATGATTAGTGAACTTGGCCGACCTCGTCCTAATCTTATAGCCTCTGGTCAGCCTTGCAGACGTCCCGTCATTAAGTAATCCCAAACGGGTCCATCCACCGCTTCGACTCAATCGGGGCCACTTCCCGCCATAGAGATCTGGCGTAAGGCTCCCACAAGGTACCCGACAGCTACCTTCCGAGGTCTTCTCTGTGAGGTCGCTCGGGCCTTGCCAAGGCATCGGCTGGGAATCTCCGCTCTTTGGGTATGTGTCCGACCGACCAACACGAACTTTTTCAAGAATCCCTGACCTTGAGGCATGTGATCATTTTCTCACCTCAGCCTCGTAGGTGCCTTCTATCCGATTTACTACTAACTCGGGAGTCAAGCATACCTCGAAGGGCCACTCCACAGAATGTGGGCGGTGTTGAGTCCCCGCTTATGACGGCCTCATACTTGGCTTCATTGCCGGGAGGCTCGGAACCCAAACCCAAGTGCATATTCCTCAAGAGTATATCTCCTTTCCGGGGAGGTTAGATTAGTCCCATTCCGCCTCCCGAGAATTGGCGCCTCGTCTACTCGAAAGCTTCTAGATGGAGGTCGGGCACTGCCAAGATTTCGCAGGCTCGCGAGGTGAATTCATTGACGAAATCTAAGACCCGGCCTCTTTTACCGTAGTTTTCGGGTTTATATTTGATATCAAACTCGCTAACTCTATGGTCACACTTCATCAACCTTCCCGAGGGTCTCCGGTTTGTGTAGCACTTAGTTTCAGAATGGTATTCAAGAGACTTCAAATGGTATGAGCTTCAACAAGGGCGGAGTTTTCGGCCAGCTACTAAATCCAAGACTCGCTCCTCTCGTACTTCCGCTCCCCTGTAGCCTCGGCCGTACAGGGTGCACAGGATGCCACTCGCCCACTGATGAGGATCACGCCGGGTCGGCAACCGACACCGCCGTATAGCAGAGCTCGAGGGGGCTCACTAGAATGGGGGAGAACTTGTGTCTTCACGCCGAGAATGCTTCTTCGCAACACTGATCTCACTTGCGCTTTTGAACTGTGCTATAATGAGACGGTCGCTGGCTCGATATCAACCTACCCACGCGCTACTCTTCCGCTAGACGTCGACTTCCTTTTATGTTAGATGATGTGGCATGTGGAGCATAGCCTTTATCTTCGTATGGAATGTCTAATTTAATACCATAAAACTGATAACTTTCCGTACTGGAACTCAAAGGATTTGGGTCGGATTCAACTTCATGTTTGACGTTTGGGGATCTCGAACGCCGATGCAAGGAGTTATGTGGAACTCGGCTGTGGTTGATTTCACCAACATGTCATCTATGTACACCTCCATGGATGCCCCCTTATTCGCTTCGAACATATCGTTTCACCAACCTCAAAAAGGAAGCCTCGCGCTCTTTAGCCTAAAAGGCATTACCAAGCAGCACAGTCCTTTCCCGTACTCTTAATGAGGTTCTTTTCCGGTCGTCGCTCCATGTCGATTCCGTTAGTTTGGAAAAGCATCCATGAAAACTGAGAAATGACGCTCGCCATGGCGTCTAATGAGGTCATCCGCGAAGTGCAGGGAAACTATCTGGCATGTCTGGCTGATGTCGCGAAGCCACGCAGAGCCGCCACTCGTCGTCAGCTTTTTTAATGAAAGCACGACGTCGCCAAACTATCCGTGATACTCCACTTCTCCGATTGCTCGCCCGATGGTTCGGTCGACTCATTTATTATTGGCCTTTCAGAGCCGAAACTCCTTCTTTGCTTGACTGACGGAAGGATAGGTCGACATTTAGTCCGTGAGTGATTATTAAGGGTCAATCTCTCCTCGTCTCTCTTACTCTATCACGCAAAGACATCCTTGTTCTGTTTCAAGAAGTGAATAAGGGGATGTCTGAGGTCTTCTGCTAGCTTGGAGCCGATGTAGGCGAGGTGTTCAGGGTTATCGTCTATCTGCACAGGCTCCAGCTCTTCCGAGGGCTCAGGTCGGGTATTTACCTCGTCGCGCATGTCGAGCTCACCCAAGTTTATGTTGTCTACCGCTTTTTGCTTCACGGATGTCGAGTAACACTCCCTAGCCACCCACTGGTCTCCTCGAACCATTCCTACTCCGCTTGTGGTAGGAAACTTGATCATCATGTCGTAAGCGGAGGGAATGGCCTTTATGGCATTGAGAGAGGGTCTTCCCAACAAAATGTTATAAGCAGATGGGGCATCTACCACGAGAAACTTCACTGTCGTTGTTGCCTAGCATGGGGGGTCTCATAAAGTAAGTACTAACTGTATTGATCCCAGAGGTAGTACTTTTCTCCAGAGAATCCTCGTAGGTGGGTGCTGACTGGCTCCAGCTTTTCCCTTCCAATGCTCATCTTGTCAAAGGCTGACGCAAAGATGATGTCGGCTGAACTCCCATTGTCGGCAAGGACCCTAAGGGATCATTTTGTTAGCCACAACTCGCTCTTATTACCAAAGGATCGCCACAGGATGTTGGCATCCTTCCAAGTCCGAACTGAACGTTATGGTTGTCGCCGAGGAAGTTTGGACACCGCTGGCATCACTCACCTCTCCCGACCGGGAGCGTCGCGCAACGGGCCTTCATAGAAGAAACCGGACCACAGCCCCACAAACTCTCTCGGTGATCACATGAATTTCCTATACCGCTGCGCCGAAAGGTTTGCCTACCGGTGCGGTTGTGGCTGCCAAGCCCGTTCGCCTTCAAAAAGTTATGAAGCCACGTAAGATATCCGCGCCGTCAGAATCAAATATTCTATTTCTTTCCCGAAGCTGTATGCAATCATCCGCTCGATGCCCGCGGGTCCCAATGGAACTCACAATACTGTGTTATCTTTGGCCTAGTCTCGACCTCATCCGACGACCATCCGTAAACCGCTCGTTGCACCGCGCAAGACTCCACGATACCGCGCAGCCATCAAAGTAAACCGCCGAGGTGAATACTATCGCCACCGACGACCGAAAGGGACTCCAAGCGACCCTAAGGCTTCCTCGCCGGACCGCTCACCGCCTTTCTTCGGGGGACCTCTCCCGGTCTCGTTGTCTCTTTGGGCTTCGTCCTCGCTACTTGTCAGTCCCGCTTTTCTCTTTATGGGTTGAAGAGCTGCTGATATGAGGGCTTCTTCGCCAAGCACGTACTTCGTTTAGCGAGTACCTCCTACCATGCTTCGTCGAGGATTCTTTGAGATGGAGAACATAAAATCTTTTGACTTCAATCATAGCCCAGCGATGAATGCAGTGATAGCGAACTTCCTCGTTTCTGCATATCTACCTTCGTAGACTCGACATTAAACCTTGAACATAAGACACAGCTTTCGCGAGCTCTGCTTTATGGTCAGTAGATGATAACTCGGCTTCTTGTATGTTCTGGCTCCAATGAAGTGGGAAACGAACGCAATGGAAAGCTCTCTGAATGAGGAGATCGACGATGGTGGAAGCCTATTGAACCACGCCAACGCTGGTCCTTTTAGCGTGATAGCGAAAGCTCTGCACCGTACAGGGTCCTGATACCCATGTAGCTCCATTTGATTCTTATAAGTGTTGAGATGATCAACGGGATCTTTGGCGCCATCGGACGCTTCTATTTACGGCATTCTGAACTTCACTGGAAGAGGAAAGTGAAGCACCTCAGTCGTGAACGGTGACTCAGTCTACTGCATCAAGGTGTCCATCGAGTCTGGGGCCCTGCCTTTGACGACTTCCTTCATGTGGATGAGCTCTTGTTGCATATATTTGAACCTCTGCTCCCATGATCGCTCCATTCCTTTGGCCGGTGGTGCCCTCGCTTCCGACATGCCTCGAGTGTTGCTTCGTTGTCAGCCCTCTCCTGGTTAGGTGTATCCATGCCCCATTAACTGATTCGTCTCCGCTCCGCACCCTGGGAGTGCCGCGTGTGGTCGCCTTCGTGAGGGGTGATGTTATGGCCTTCCTAAGTTTGTCGCGCCTCCCGCGGGCGTTGCATCTATCTCGTGAGTCGTTCTAACTCTCCTATCAGCGCCGGTCAGGAGGCGGCGCCTCCACCTCATCCGTCGGGCCAGATTGTTTCTAATGCGCCGAGTTCGCCTCACGCCGGGCTGGCCTGGCCCCGCATCTCGGACGACGGCGTTTGCTCCCGCTTGTGTTTCGAAGTTGATACCATCGCCATCGAGAAATCAGCCTTATTTATAACTGAATCGCTATTCCTGACAGACAATGCCAATCGACGATGCCTTTTTTTCAACCTGGACTGGCTTCGAGCTATATTTGGGATCGTTAGGGTCGAGGCGGATCGCTTTACCGGGATGGTCCGCTAGCTCTGGGCGTTGCTCTCCTTGCAAAACGAAAAAGGAAAAGGGTTGACGGGCTTCACGCATTGCCGCTCCTGGCGCCTAGCCGGGCCTGGCCCCGATGAAATAAAAGATCTACTTAGATGGCGAATGTTTCGCGCATCTTTCACCGGCTAGGTGGGCCTTGCATTTATAGCGTATGTTTTTCCTAATCGACGGCATAAGGGTCTCTTCCCATTGGCTGGGTATTTCCTACCTTTATCGCTATCGGATTATTAAGGGATAATGAGGGAGTAGTTATTGAAGATTATCCTACTTTATCGTGAGATTTGGTTTGTTTTATGTGATAAATCGTTATCGGGAATTATCTTACTTCCCATCGATGAGATTTGGCTCACTTTCCTTGATCGATGGATTTGGCTTGACTCAGAGGGACATGGGCTTTTCACGCTTGTCCATGCGTTATCGCTCTCGGGGCTACCGACCGGGCTCCTTCCCCGGCCGCCGGGGCCCCCGAGCTTTTCAACGGCCTGTTTTCTCGGCTTCGGGCGAGCTGCCATCATTATTCCATATTTTGGAAACCCTATCAATATATATATATATATATATATATATATATATATATATATATATATATATATATATATATATATATAACTAGGGTTTCAAATATGGTTTTCTCCTTTCACCATCAACCCTTTTATTTCGTCTTCCTTCTCCCCCTCCTGCGCCAACGCAGAACTAGCAATAATGGCTTTGCCCTCAAATTCTTCAGACTGTGCATGACTTCCTAAGAACCTTCTCGATACGATATTAGATAATCTTGTTCTCATGGCTGATTGTATCGGATTTAGTGCAGTCTGCAAGCATTGGCAGTCTGTAGCTTCCGATAATTTCCAACACATGCATAAAAACCATAAACATAATCGTCCTTGCTAACAACTCCCTTTTTCCTTCGTTCCTACTGCCGATAATAGCTCCGATTGCTGTTGTTTATACGATGTCACTTGGAAAAGCCTTTACGAGTTTCAGTTGAAGATACCTTAAGCACAATGGAATAATGTTTGTTGTGAGTTAAAATGAATAATGGTGTTACCATTTCGCCATAAGGGGAATGTTTGGTTGTGTTTTGAAGCATGAAAAGCTGCCATATTGTGGTAGTACACATTAATTGGACTTTAGAACTAGTTTTTTTGCAGGAACAAAGGGAATTTCCGTAGTGAGTCCTTCAAAAAGTAAATTGTAGCCACATCGAAATTGATGTTAGGATTTTGAATTTCAACCTGACCAGAACCCCATACATGGGTCCGTTTACTCCCGAACAAATGCAGTGGAAGAGCTGTCCCATTGGTCACCAGCCGGGTCCGCCCGATGGGGTCACCACAGTATCGGCCCCACGGTCGACCATTCATTCGAGGCGCCCAACTCGAAGGCCATAACTTCTTCGTCCAATCCTGATTCGACTCTATGGAAAGCCCATCGAGTCAAGATTTTACCATGTTCATGTGGTGACATCAAGTAACCCTGACGGCCAGGTTGCTCCTGCTAGTGCTGGCCGGTTAGGATTGGTTAGTCATGTAAGACCTCTAACTTCAAAAGGTCATAACTTCTTCGTCCGAACTCCGTTTCGGGTGTTCTTAGACTTTATGGAAAGCCCATTGAGTCAAGATTCCATCCATGTGCTTGCGGAGGGCAGTAGGTATTGAAGATGGACGAAAAGGGGAGACCGGGTAGGGCTGGGCTGCATAGGGCCGACCGGGTAGGCTTCCCATTTATGTGTGACCTCCAACTTCGGAAGGTCATAACTTCTTCGTCCAAACTCCGTTTTGAGTGTTCTTGAACTCTATGGAAATCCCATTTAGTCAAGATTCCATCCATATGCCTGTGGAGGGCAAAGGGTACTGTGAGTCGGGCCGAAAAGGGTAGGTCAAGTAGGGCTGGCCGGGATGTATCACTGCGTAGGGCTTCCTACTCATGTGTGACTTCCAACTGAAAGCCATACCCTTCGGGGTCCGAACTCCGCTTTCGGGTGGTCTTAGACTTATATAGAGTTTCATTGAGTCAAGATTCCATCCATATGCTTGTGGAGGGCAGTGGGTACTAAAACTGGCCGAAAAGGGGAGGCCGAGTAAGGCTGGCTGGATAGGGCTGGCCGGGTAGGGATTCCTACTTATGTGTGACCTCCAACTTTGGAAGGTCATAACTTCTTCATCCGAACTCCGTTTCGGGTGTTATTAAACTCTATGGAAAGCCTATTGAGTCAATATTCCAAATTTTATGCAAAGGGTGGGCGTAACTGAGTTGTCCGGTAAGGGGAGGCCGGGAAGGGTTAGCCTGGATAGTGGCTGGGGCCGTGTGGCCGTCGTTTCACGTGGTGACCCTCCAACTTCGGAAGGTCATAACTTCTTCGTTCAAACTCCGTTTAGGGGTTCTTGGACTATAGGAAAAGACCATTGATTCAAGATTCCATCCATGTACCTATGGAGGGTAGTAGGTGATCATAATCAATAAAATCTATGTGTTTCACTCAAGCGTAAGTAATGCTACATGGTTATGCCAGAATAATGGATATTACATGACCATCGTGATATATGTTGTAGGCTATTGTATTGGGTACTGTATGACTGTCTATGGGAGGCCATGAGAGGCCATATGGTTCCAAAAACTTGGGATTAAACGATAGAGGATTTTATGACTGCTTCACACAAATTCAAGACCGTGGTGGTCAGATTCATGCCATAAGAGATGATCCAAATCAACAAAATTTGTATCCTAAATTTTTCCTACTCGTCGTGAGCAAAGCTAACAAAGATAGAGGTTCTAGGGTCCAACATAGGGATGGGTTTTCTTCGCACAAATGATTTACAATGAGGTTCAAAAATGGTGAATTTCCGTTTGAATTTCAGGGTTTTGGTAAAAACAGGAGCCTGATGGGTTGCAGCTGATAATAAAATGAAGAAAAAATAAGAAAGAACTCCCTTAGAAGTATATCGGGCTATCAAGTTTGAGGTCCTAAGGTAAATGAAAGGTTCCCGGGTCCTTTTCCTCGCATTGGGGAGAATGACCTGTAGTCATTTCCTGAACCGGATCTTCATTTGGCTTTTAAAATCTGAACCCTAACATTTTTCCTTTTGAAAAGCAGCATTTACAGAGCATAAATGTTCCCTGCAGTGAATACCCGTGTCTTGATCTACCCTACAGTGACTCATAGAAGACAACTAACCGAATCTTAGTGGATCTAGCAAGAAGCATCCACTGAACCAAAATATATTTCCAAATACTGGTCAATCAAGGCATCTCAAGAGGATTTAAACCTAGATTGAAGGATTGAAACCTAAATGCTCAAAACTACTTGCGTTAAAAAACAGGGGAACCAAAAGTTTACCTTAAAACCGTTACCCAGTAGCCCTCCTCTTCAAGGAGAAAAGCGGTCTAGCCAACCATCCTCCGAGTTGTCATCCTCAGGGTGTTTGGTAGCCGAGAAAGGGAGATAAAATGAGGGAAAGTGAGGGAAAAAGAAAAACGCGGGAGAGCTGAAAGCTTCTCCCTAAAACATTTATTGCCGAAAAGTGATTGATTGATACAGGGCTTGACTGAGGCTTATATACGCTCAGAGCCAAGGGAAATTACAAAAGAAACCAAAACCAAAAGCTAATGTAAGGGATAAAATGGGAAGAAACAAAAAAATGTAACAAAAATCTCAAGCGTCAACAAGAAGGTGAACAGTGATTGCTGGATGAATAGTGTCAGCAAGATGCATGAACAGTGTGCGCAAGAAGCCATTTCGCAATCTTGCCAAATTTCTTGCAGCTCCAATTTTCTTTGCATTTTTCGCTTTTTTCCTTTTCCGGTTCCGATCTACAATGTCGAGTTTTGACTCACCCTTCGCGCTTGATCGACTCAACAGTTTTGGCCTGATTATCTTGCAAAAACTATAAGATTAGCTACAAAATCCGATCAGTAGAATAGCAGGGACCTTAATGTGCAAATCGGGTTAATTACGCCGATTAGTACACAAAAAGTGCTCAAAACCTTAATTAAACAGGATTCAAAATAGCACTTTACACTAATCGTGATTAGTTTGAACCGAAATTAAAAGTTTCCGTGTTTCTGGTCTCGTTTCGATGTCAGATGGATGATCGAACCAAACCTGCTCATGTTTGTGAAGGTCGAGGTACCCTTTTGGCCGGGTCCAAGATTAGACCTAGTGGTGTGTTATCGCTTAGGCGAATAACATGCAAAGGTGAATATGACATGTTAATGCATGCTAATTGATGTGTTAACATGAATGGTTTGAATTATATGAAATATAATCGTGTATGAGCCTACTGAATTGATACAAGGAATTGGCATCATTGTAATTTATGTGCACGGTTACATCACGCCGAAATGTGTGGTGCACTAGATGGTCATTCACCAACCTTGTGGACCGTGCATGAGCTCAGATTAGGATGACTCCAATAAAAGACTCATGGTTCATATCATAGTGTGTGTTGGGCGAAGCAAGAAGGGGGTCGTTAATCCCCACAGGTCAAAGGCTCGGGATTTGGGTGTACGAGACCTGTGGAGATATCCAAAAGTTCAGTGTGGGTGTAAGAGATCTGTGGCATGAGCCAAAAGTTCCGTGACGGTAAGAGAGACCTACCTGCGGTTATCCGAAAAGTTTCTCAGGTGGTGTAAGAGACCCGCTAATCCGAAAGCCCGTTGCCCAAAAGAATACACACGTGTAATGGTTATCATAGACTGAAGTTGTATGGGATAGGAGCTCAGATAGACTCCTAATTAGTTACCTATTAGCACTCAAGATTGGGCAATCGGTGAGCCGGTAAGTACTAAGACACACAAGTGTCATTGGTACTACTAAAGGATTTTGGTTGTCACACTCGCATAGGCATGCGCTGAGGAGTCAAGGAAGTTGATCAGATATGGTCATGAAAACATTTCATGCATGACATGTGACATTCAGCTATGGTATTTTACTTGCATGTTTGTTTGTCTACATGAATTATCAGACGTGTGCACTTAGACGTGAGTGAAATTCTCAGTGTTATTTCTCTCCCGAACTTCGCCACCCCGCCGGATCCCCTTCCGCCATAGACGTGCACAAAGTGCATAACGCCTCCTTAGAGATCGGGATTATGAGCCAGACTGTGGCCTTGATTCATGTTTTGTGTATGTATTAGAACGAACTAGTTTTAATATATGTTATGTATTAAGAGTGATGTAATAATTTTTGAATCTATAGAAATGTATGGTTTTGTAACTGCATGGACGAGTATGGATGATGGGCCCTATTGAGTCATCTTGCTCATGTATGAGTCCCATGAAATGAGACATACAGGTTTTCCACAGATTGATGGTGATCAATGGGACCCCCGGGTCGGGGCTTCACAACTAATATAATTAATTACAACTATATTTGATTTGGTTCCTCAAAAAATGTTAGGGAACGTAGTGGAAATGACAAAGGATGAAATGGAAAATATGAGGAAAATGATACTAAAATAAATGCTTAAAATAATATTTTATTATTCTTTTATTAAAAATAAATAAAATTTTTATATCTTTATATTTACGTAGGCTAAGCATATATGTTTTTGAATACACTTTAATAAATAAACTTATGCTTGTTTTAAGGATGAACACTTTACTGCACTAGGCAAATACAACATTCTTCATTTATATATATATATATATATATATATATATATATATATATATATATATATATATATATATATATATATATATATATATATATATCCATCAGACAGCAAACTTTAGAGTCAATTAAGGGGCCTTGGGGGTTGGGTTTGTATCATCCGGGAGCCATGGATCACCGCACCCTAGATTCTCACCATTACCAATTCTCCACCTTGCAATCGCCCTGTATCAGGGCCATACGCTCTTCCAAATATGGCTAGGTTTGAGCTTCTCATTGTATCCAGCAGATTTGAGTTTTTGTAGTACCTAGCTATGCTACCAAAGAGCCCGGATTAATCAATTAATAGTCGCCATGCTTGCTTAGCTATAAGGGCTTTGTTGAAATTCCTAAGCTTTCGGAACCCAAGCCCTCCCTCTTTTTTGCCATCACACATATTCTCCCATCATGCCCAACATATTCCTCCTCATCTCTCTGCTTGCTTCCTCCCGAGGGTAGAGGGCAAAAGGAAAATACTCATAAATTTCAAAAATTTATCCATAAGTTTCAAAAAAATTCTAAAAATAGATGAAATTTCTATATAAAAAAGTTTCATAATGAGAATATAAATGAAACAAAACTACCAACCTACAATGAATATATCATTCTAATAAAATATTAAATATGTTTAAATCATTAATCAACTCTTTTAAGGTGTGTTCTTTTATTCCTAAATCGTATAAATATAGAGGCCTTCACAAAAAAAATTCATTCTTCCTTATCAATTATTTTCTTAGACTCCGTTCGGAAACTGTAAACTATTTAAGAAAAGAAAATAAAGAGGAAAAGTAGAAAGAAATAAAATTTGAAAAAAGATAAAAAAAGAGGTTTAAACTTTGATGATGCCATTTTTCAATCTGACCACTGGAACTGGCCTGGGTCGTGGCCTGGACTAGACCTGCTATTACCGGTCCAGTCTCCAGCATTGCCTCCCTCCGCAAAACAAAGAAGCAGCAAGGGCCTGCAGGGCTTCGCCCGTGGCCGCTCCGATGCCTAAGTCAGTTCCTCCCTGAGAGAAAAGATAGGCTACTTAGAGGGCGAACGTTTTTGCGTACTATGGACCCCGCATTTTTTACTATTATGCGTTTCCCACTTAAAAAGGCGAGGCTCGTTTTTTTATTTAAAAAAACCATTTTTATAAAACGGTTTGGAGTTTAATTTATTTTTGTTTTATTTTAAAAGGAACAAAATAAGCAAAGAAAAACCCCAAATGTGACTCCGATAAGAAAAGGCAAGCCCGGGAAAAACCGAGTCTAGGGTCCTGGGGTCGTTACTTATCGAGAAGGTACGATGGAAGCTGCAAGACTTCTAAGCCCCTAAAGTCGGGTCTCTACTAAACAAACTAAGAAAATATGACTTTTTGACTAATCAACTAATGAATCAAGATGAGCAATACAAAGCATGCAAGACATATATAAATAAATAATCAAGCAAAGTCGATGAGAAAACGCAGACTGACTCCGCATGTTAAAGTCATATCACTGGGGAAACAATATTAGCGTACAATAACAACAAAATACAACCATTCACATTCAATTAGGAAAATTGTTATAAATCATATGTCAAATTATTTATTAAAATGATATATGGAACGCCGGCCCCACCCAAAGCCTCATTTATATGTTACACAAATTAACTCCCCAAGATTCCATTTTATTGGAATTGTAGAATTAACCGTGTGTTTTAGATTTTTGAAGACCGGTTTGAAATTGAAGTTTTGAAAATTAGAAGTTTGAAGTTGAAATTTTGAAATTTTAGATTTTTTTGGGACTTGAAATTTAGAAATTATGGATTTTCAAAATTTAAGACTAGGCTGAATCTTGAAATTGAGATTTAAAATTTGAAATTGACGTTTGAATTTTGAAATTATGAATTTTGTAAATTTGAAATTATAAACTTTAAAATTGGAAATTGGAAATTGTGGAACTTGAATTTTGGAAAATTATGACATTTGGATTTTTGAAATTGTGGGAATTTGCAATTTTGAAAATTAAAACATTGAAATTTTGAAATTTGAAATTTGAGATTTGGAGGACTTGAATTTTAAAATTGAAAATTTGAATTTTAGAAAATGAGAAATTTGAAATTTGAAATTTGAAATTTGGACACTTAAAATTGAGAAATGAAAATTCAAAAAAAAAAAATTTGGGATTTTATTTAATTAAGGGTGGGTGATAGTCCATATGTTAAGGAAAAATAAATTTAAAAAAACAAAAAAAAACAACAACAACCAATTTAATTAAATAAACAAAAAGCAACAATATAATTACAAGGAAAATAAAATAATAAGACTATAAATTAAATGATTAATATATATATATATATATATATATATATAGATATATATATATATATATATATATATATATATATATATATATATATATATATATATATATATATATATACAAGACAATAAAAACTATATAAAAGAAGTTAATAAAAGAAAGTCAAGAAAACATACCCGTGTATTTAGCTCCATGGACCGAACCGCCTCTCAAACTGAAATTGCCTCCAAAGTTGGGATTGTCTCCCAAAATTGCCCCCGAACCAAGATTTCCTCCAAGGCACTCAAACTTTTAAACTTTGAGACCACTTAGACTTAACAATGTGGGGAAGACCCATAGCCTCCTTAAGAAAATAACGAAGGAACTAATACGCCTAAATTATATAGGTCCATGCCTTAATATATTCCTCCTAAAAAAAAATTATTTAATCAAGGGTCATTAGTGGTCTCCAACCTTTTTTAAGGAAGCAAAGTCACGCTTCCCTTTTCCTCTTCTTCAAATCAAGGGGGGAGAGGACTCCCTTTATAGTGGAAAGGAAGGCCTCTCTCCTCAGAATTTCCACGTGATTACTTCCCACAGCGAAAAAACTTAAGCCTCAAAAATGTCCACACCTCTCTCTCAGAATTTCCACGCGGGATTGCCTCCTATAGCGAAAAATCCTAAGTCATTCAAATTCGCGCCCACGCATTTTCATCAAGTGTTACTCCGATATATATATATATATATATATAATAGATAAGTTTCCCCAATCGATGGTAGTAAGGATTCTTTCCCATTGGATGTGATATTTTCTGCCTTTATCGATATCGGATTTAATAAGGGATATTGAAGGAGTTACTTTATCGGTAATTATCCTTCTCCCTTATCGGGTGAGATCCTGGGCTTGATCCGTTGTGGATAAGTCAAGCATCGTAATTTATCCCATTTTCCTTGGCTCGCGATATTTAATGATTCATGTGATAAGATGTTATCTAGGATCATCCTACTTCCTTATCGGGCTAGATTTAGTCTGATTTGCAGAATGTGGGCCTTCCCAATTATCCATACATTCCGCCTAGGGCGAGCTGACCGGGCTTACTGGTCGGGCGTAATGGGCTTAGTGCTCCCATCAGCTTGCCTCTTCTTAAAGCCAGCGAGTGGGCCGCGCGCCTCATTTTTCGCAAACTCCCATCGCTTGCCCCCAGCCTCAAGCAGACGGTGTGCGGCAAGGCTGTAACGTTTCTCAGACGGATTTTACGTGTCCGTCGGGGCCGGATCGCCAGGCTTTATCGCCATATGTCTCAGGATAATGATGACTTTTCTGCCTGAGCTCATTTCTTCCAATTCTTCTTTCGCTCTTCGCTTCCGTGATATCCTTTGATCGTCGCCTCAGGTTCCCTCGATCCTAAGCTTACTTTACTTTGAAGGAGTCTCGAATTCCCTTACCCTTAGTATCCGTCCGAACCTTCTGTGCGTAGTCCTTTTTTGGTGTCTTGCTCAGATAGCTTTTCGCTCTATTTCGGGTGCGCTCTTCTTCCTCTTCCTGTCTTCTTTCGAGTAATACAAAATGAGGTGCCAGGGCCAGATCGACTAGGTTTTATTCTTACTACTGCTATTACCATGGGTCCGGCTGCTCTTCCTTCCCTTGCGCACTGGAGGTGACTCCTATTGTCGCCGGGTTCAGTGGTGGATTGGAGGCCCTCCGACCGCCTCTACCGTAGCTTGATCTTCGAGACGCCCTGGGGGAGCCTCCTATTCCCTTGAACAAGGGTAAGGAGAGAATTGACGAGATTAAGTATCCCATGGGATCGGAATATCTGAAGTCCTCCGTACAAAATGCTTTAGCGTGCTGACCTAGCAAAGCTCGACCCTTGTACGGGGCCACTCATGTTATAGGCCTCCTCGTGTCCGGTCTATCCCCCGAATGCCAATTCCTCTACGTGATCCAAGTACCCAAGATGGTGTGTTTCTTCGAGGTGGCCGACAACTAAGCTCGCTTTCCTCCCGCACCCTCTCATAAAGAGTTTGCAACACTTCAACATCCGTCTCTCAACTCATGCGCCCAATTTCTAAGGTATTCTGATTGGGCTGATGGTTCTCTTCAGGGACAAGGGTTTTAGTGTTCCCAAAGATAGGCTATGTTCCGGATCTTAATGAAGGAGGCCTCCGAGGCTTTCTTTATCTATCCAAAGGCTTGCTCTCTAATTATCACAGACTTCCGCCCTCCCATAGACTTTGGAAGGAGAACACCCGCTTAGAGGCACTCAGAGATGGACTTGATGGTGATGATACACTGATGTTCGCTGGCTGACCACCCCCGAGAATCTACGTGAGTATCGCTTGTTTTTCAGATAGTCTTTACGAACTCATCAGTATCTCTAATTCTGCATTGAACAAGGGTAGCCTCTCATGTGTCTAACCCGATCTCACTCAAGATAAGGTCATAACTACAGAGTTGGCTAAGTGTTCCCGTGCACCTACTCCTGAGTTGATTAGGCCTGATATTCTCGACCTTCAAGCTTGAGGTCTACCCGCTATGCTGCTTTGAGGCCTACACCTCCTTCCGCTATGAAATTCTATCCCGTCGAGTCTTCCATTGTCAAGTGCTCCAACAAGGGAGAGCTCGCTCCTGTGAGACGCTGTCCCTAAGCTCCAGGAGCGTGAAGAGGAAAACTCGCACTTCGCTGAGAAGGACCCCCGCCCGGCCAGTAAAGTTCGAAACCTGGGCGCCTCTTTCTTCCTTTCACCCACGTCCAAATACCGGGGCAAGTGTTGTCACCTTCGACTGAGGTCCCTAAAGCTCGAAGCGCCCGCGTACCCGTTCCGGTTCTCTCGTCGCAGCGCAAAGACTCTGAAGGGTCAGCTGAACATCCGCTGAGGTCATGCTTATCATCAGCTTAACTTCGACGTAGTGTTGAGCCACCTTCCTCGAGGGTGGAAGAGTTGAAGAGGAAGGGCTCCTAAGCTGACGGGGATGGCAATTCCTTGCTCCTCAATGCCGAGCTTGAGGCTGGCGCGGTCTCGTCCATCCTCAAAATTCCCGACTCAGAGGCCTGGGCGCCCGCCCGCTGAGGAAACCTTAACTCTATCCTCCATGGGTCGCCTCAAGTTCCCCGTGATCTCGTCGTGTCTCGATTTTTAACTTGAGTTGGGTACTGATCCTGTGATGGGTGTGGGTAGGTGGCTACTCATTTGAAGAGTTTGGCCAAAAAGGCCAATCTGAACGAAGGTCATGTCAAAGCCTCTCAAGTTTACAAGGCGAGGGTGGCTTCCCTTACTTCAGCAAGCAGCCGCGGACTCGTGCGCAGTAACACCCGAGGAGGCGGTGAAGCATAAGTCCGATTTGAGGCATACCTTGTCGGCGCAAGATCGGGCCGAGGGTAGAGAAGAGGAGGCTAGAAATAGCTTAAGAGCGGCCGAGGTCGAAGCCAGAGGCCCGGACGGGCTGCAGCTGCATAAGGTGACTTTGCCGGGAGGCTAGGGACGGGCCGCTGGCCCCGCCTAGTCCGAGCCTCATGGTCAGGGATGATGTTACATCTCGTAGCGAGCCGTGGGGCCTGTAGGAGCCGCATGCGGCAGAGACCAGTCGCGCACAGCCACAAGTGGGCGGAGCTCGTCGCGAGGCTTCCGGGTCGTGAGCTCTAAGTGGAACGCCTAACCGAGGAGTGGGTCATGGGACCTTCAGGTAAGAGACTCGTGTTCATAGGGACGGTTATAGCGAGATTGAGGACGAGGCCCGTATTTCACGTAAGACCCGAGAAATTACAATTTCCGAATAAGGCAAATCGTATTTTCGATTACAAAATTGTAATTTCGTTGCAACTGAATTAATTTCTAGGATCTCGGATGACGAAACGGATTGTACCGCTGAATCGTCTCATAAATCTAGTTAGCATCGCGAAATTTCAGAATTTTCCGAGACTTGTTGACACGTCGAGGCATCGCTAAGCCAGCCGTAAATCGACTTCGATGCGGCTAAAGGCACATATAACATGCACTACGTAATTACAAGTGGTGGCGAGCAGAGAAACGACGAAATGACTACCATAAGAGGGCCGAATATCAAACTGCAAAATGTGGACATAAGGGCCACATGAATTTGATTTTTAAGTCATGTGCATTTGACTGGGGTCAAGGACAGCCGACCTTCTTCAATTAAACCTAAGAGCTAAAAACGTAAGGCAAAAGTGGAGATGGTGGCGCCATTTTTGAGAGCTTTTAGAGAAAGAGTGCTTCTCTCTAAGATCCCAGAACCCAATCGCTGATTTCGACTGTTGTGCCATTTAAACGTCTACGGCTGTGCTACGCGTGACCGAATTGTGGAGTTTCCTCAAACTCCAAGAGGCGTGATTTCTCCCTACTGATTTTATTCCTATTTTGGGTTGTTTTGGCTTCGATGTTTCTATTGTTCGAGTCGTGAGGGGTCGAGCTTGATCTATCCCAAAACATGGGAATCAATTGATAAAAATTCGGGAGAAAATGGGAGCAGCCTTATGGCTGCTCCACGCCGATTCGGGCTCCAACAAGATGGGTTTGAGTTAATTTGTGCATTGGTTGTTTGCTCGTGTATACAATGGGCCTGAATGGCCTTAGATTTCGTTCACTAAGTGAACCGCTGAGTCAGGATTTTTCTGAATAAACCGAGGGCTCTACTATTCCCGAGATAGTGTTCTAAAATGTATTTTTGTGAAAGATATGTGTTTATTCCGTGATTTAAATTAAATCGCCGTGGTATGATAATTAGCCCAAGTGAGCTAATTTGTTGTTTGAAATGAAAATTATATGGAATATGTTTAGTGATTTAAATTTTTATGTAAATATATTCATGTTTATATTTGCATGCTTGCATCAGATTTAATCGCATACATGCATTTCATATGACCAGGAACACCCTAGATTTGAGCGAGCATGAGACAAGTCTAGAGAAAAGGCTCCTGGCGGTAGTCTAAAATGTTAATTATCTGAGGGTAGCCCACCAAATAATATGTCAACCGTCTGAGCGTCACTTGATATATATTCATCGATGGTAGTCCACAATTAAATAATATATCAACCATTCCAGTGCCCAGCTTGATATATATATTCCACTTTAGGTGTATCCACAAAACACCAATATATATCAATCGTCCCTGAAAGGTCCCAATCGATATATATATTCACCTGAGGGTTGCCCACTAATAAAATAAATAATTTTCATGCCGAGGTATAAAGAGTGTGAGAGTCTGAGGACTGATCCGAGCTGGTCAGACATTCAAGCATCATGCATTCGCTGAATGTGTGTTTACTTGGAACATTGCACGCACTTGTGTGGTGAGTAGCCCACTTGTGTGGCTTAATCTCCCATCGAGCTTTTACCACCCCGTCGTGGGATCTTTTTAAGGTGCACAGAAGCGTGCGAGTAGACTCGTCTGGGTCTCAGTCGTGTTAGAAGAAAGCTCTGGTTGTGGCTTTATGTATACATGTATTAGAATTCTCAATTTTAATGTATGTATTGTTTAAGAGTAAATATTGTAACTCTCAGAATCCACTGGATATATAGTCGGATCGTAGTGGCATGCATATCGAGTATTGTATATAGCCTAAGTGGTCAGACACTCATATATTGATATATATCAGATATCGACTTGTTCGGGGACAGATATGCGTATTGTATTTCGGGGTAGAGCCCCGTACAGCTGGAGACTCCGCTCGATTTTCCGAAGTGAGCTTCCGTAACCCGACATCCACTCAGATTCCGCGGCTGATCCGGCAGTCAACGGACCCCCGGCCGGCGCCACACAACGGCCAAAGGCCATTTTGCGGCCGCTAATGCCTACCTAAAGTTCGGACCCTCTAACTTCGACATCCCTAGCGACGAGGAGGCGGAAGGAGTCCCTCTGCACCATTCCTCGGGAGAACCGCATACCCCGTTGAGGCCCACTCCCTCTTCACCCGCTCCTTCCTCCCATGTTTGATCTCCCATTCGCCGCTTGTCGTTGTTGTTTTTTTTTTCGGGGCTTGGGACCCGTGGGACATATGTAGCTTTTTTCCTAATGAATATTAATTTTTTATCTCACCACTTCGCCCACTTGCGCTCTCGCCGCCTCCGTATGAACCGAATTGACTTCTCGTCACATGGCCGAATCGAGCCGTCGAGCCTTCAACCTGTTGTCGGGCTCCCGGGCACCGAGGCCTTCCCCAGTCACGCCCGAGCCGAACCGCCCCGGGCCGCATGGCCCGAGCTGAGCAAACGAGCCTTCAAAATTGTTCTATCGAGGCCCGCGGGCCGAACGCCCGAGCGAACCGGCCCCGGGCTACATGGTCGTAGTTGAGCAATTGAGCTCTTCAAACTGAGCTGCTGGGCTCCTAGGCGCCCGAGGCCCCTCCTGCCGACGAGCCATGCAAACTGAGTCGCTTAAGGCTTTGTGCAGCGCCGAGGCCTTCCCGAGCCGACACCCCCGCAAACTGAGCCACTAAGGCTTTATGGGCGCTGAGGCCTTCCTGGGATGAAGAGCTCTTCAAACCGGCTACGAGGCCCGTGAGATGAATGCCGAAGCAACCGACTGGGTCATGCGGCCCGAAATGGGTAATCGAGCTCTTCAAACTAGCCGCCATGCCCGTGGCCAACCGCTTGAGCCGAATCGAATTTCTTCGTCGCGCGCCGAGCCGAGTAGTCGATCTCTTCAAACTGGCTAATGAGGCCGCGTGGCTAACTGTCTGACGCTAAACCGACTTTGGGCCGCATGGCCTACGCTATAGCTGAGCCAAACCGGGCCACCGAGGCTCAGGGCTAACCGTCAGCCGAACTTTACTTTTCGGGGCTACGTGGGCCCGAGCTTGGTAGTTAGCGCTTCAACCGAGTCATTGGCCTGCGCGCCGAGGCCTTATTGAGTCACGAGGCCCCGGGCGCCGAGGCCTTCCCGAAGCATCGGTACTCTGGCGCCGAGGCCTTCCCGAGTCAAGAGCTCCTGCAACCGAGCCATCGGGGCCTTGCGCCGAGGCCTTCCGAACCGAAGAGGTTTGCAACCGAGCCACCGAGGCTCCCTGGGCGCCGAGGCCTTCCTAAGCCGAAGAGCCCGACAACTGGAAGCATAAGGCTCTGGCGCCGAGGCCTTCCTGCCGGGGAAGAGCCCAGAACCGAGCCACGAGGCCTCGGCGCCGAGGCCTCCCAGCCGCGAAGAGCCAGTAACCGAGCCACTGAGGCTCTGGGCGCTGAGGCCTTTCTGAGCTGAAGAGCTCTGCAAACTAAGCTACTGAGGCTCTGGGCGCCGAGCCTTCCCGAGCCGAAGAGCTCAATATGAGCTACTGGTACTCTTAGGCGCCGAGGCCTTCCCGAAATAAGAGCTCGACAAATCGAAGCACTGAGGCTCTGCGCCGAGGCCTTCCCGAGTCAAGAGCCTCAACCAGCCATCGAGGCTCTCGGGCGCCGAGGCCTCCTGCTCAAGAGCCACAATCTAAGCACGAGGCTCTGGGCGCCGAGGCCTCCCGGAGCCGAAGAGCCCTACAAACTGCTACCGAGGCCTCTGGGCGCAGAGGCCTTCATGAGTCAAGAGCTCGGCTAACCGAGCTACCGAGGCTCTCGCGCTAAGGCCTCGAGTCGAAGAGCTCAACAAATCAGCCAATGAGGCCTAGGCCTGAGGCCTTCCGCGGAGGTCAAGCAGCGCTTGCAAGGCATCGCTCGTGAATTCGCCTCCGATATGTGTCCACCGACTAAAGACGAACTTTTTTTCAGCAGAATCCTTATACCTTTTAGGTGTATGGATCATTTTCACCTTGGGCCTCGTAGGTGTCTTCTATCCTGATGGCTACCAACCGGAGTCGCGATACCTCGAAATGGTCACTTCCATAGAATGGGCGAGGTTGAGTCCGCTATGACGACTTACACGGCCATGTTGGCGCCTGTAAATACAACCCGAGTGCATATTCGATATCCGTCCCTTCCGGATGTTAGGATTGGTCCCGCCCGCTCCTCGAGAATCGCCCGCCTATGGATACTTCCGACGGGGATGTCGCGTCAGGTGCCTTCAGCTCCGCCGAGGTGAACCCATGATGAAATCTCGCTAAGACCCGCCTCCCTTTATTGCGCTTTTGGCTTATATCCGATGTCGAACGCTTAACTCTACGGCCCACTTCATCAACCTCGAGGTCACTGGTTTGTGCAAAGACTTACTCACTCCGGTATCTTAAGACTTCCAATGGTATGAGCTTGGAAATAAGGGAGCTTTAGCGCCACTCAGCTACTCTCAAACTGTGATCGGCTTCCATCCTCGTACCTCTTTGCTCCCCAGAGCTCCTGGGCTGCAATAGTAGACATGATGTCAGACTTAGCCTTGTCTCCGATACAAGGATCTGGGTATCGGGTCGAGAAATCGTATTAACGCCAGCACAGAGTAAGCAAATTTCCTCAAAGGCTCACCGTGAATGGGGAGAGTCAGATAGTTTTCTCACGTCGAATGCTTCAATGCATCCCATTGAAAGCTTTCTAGAACTCGAAGCAAAGGGACAGACATTTATCGCCCGGCTCCTGATACAAATCGCTTCACGCAATATTCTTCCAGCTAGACATCGACCTTTATGCTCGATGAGGGTGGCATGTCGAGCATGCTCCTTTATTTTATCTCGTTTGTAACACAAACCCGAGTGCATATTCGAGCATTCATCCCTTCCGGATGTTAGATTAGTCCTGGGCCCACTCCTCGAGAATTGGCGCTCTGCCTATGGATAGCTTCCGCACGGGAGATGTCGCGTCGTGGTGTGCTCTCAAGAAGCCGAGGTGAACTCTATGATGAAATCTACTAAGACCTGCCCTTTTATTGCGGTTTTTGGCTTATATCTGATGTCGAACTCGCTTAACTCTATGGCCCACTTCATCAACCTTCCTGAGGTCACTGGTTTGTGTAGGACTGCATTTGGCCGGTATTCGCAGACTTCAATGGTACAGGTCGGAACAAGGGCGCCAGCCACTACACAAATCCAGGATCGCTCCATCCTGGGTACCTCTCTCTCGCCTTCTCGCAGCTCGCTGCAATAGTAGACATGATGTTGTACTCCGGTCTTTGTCTCCGATAAGGATCAGGCCGGGTCGAAATCTACACCGCCAGTACGTATAAGCAATCAAAGGGGCTCACTGCACGGGGGGAGAGCCTGATAAGTCTTCACTGCCGAATGCTTCTTCACAATGTGTATCCCATTGAAAAGCTTTCTTAGAACTTGGAAGAAGGGATGACATTTATCACTAGCCTTGGATACAAATATGCTCAATGCAAACTATTCTTCCGCTAGACGTCAACTCCTTTATGTTTCCGATGGTGGCAAGGTCGAGCAATGTACCCTTTATTTTATCCTGCCCGCCTCAATTTCTGGCTGCTGACTATAAAACCTAAGAATTTTCCGGCCGAGACTCAAGGCACATCTTGGCCGGATTCCAACTTCATGTTACTCTCTCAAGATCTGGAATGCTTCAGACATATGAGCTATGTGGAGCACGACTATGGTTAATTTCACCAACATGTCATCTATGTACACCTCCATGGATGCCCCTATCTGCTTCTGGAACATCTTGTTCACTAACCTCTGGTATGTAGCTCCTGCGTTCTTTAGCCCAAAAGGCATTGAGAGAGGGTCTTCCTAATAACATGTTATAAGCAGACGGGGCGTCTACTACGAGAAATCTTATCGGCCAAGCAGCTGTTCCCATTACACAAGGTCTAAAGTGAGTCTAATCGATCGAACCCAACGACAAAGACCTTCCCCGCAGAATCCTCAGCGGGTGTCGATCGGTTCCGCCCTTCCGGCTCATCTTATTGAAGGCCGAGGCAAAGATGATGCCTACCAACTTCCATTGTCGATCAGACCGATGGATAGCTTAGCTACCACCGCCATTATTACCAAAGCGGCTGGTCATGGGGTGTTGACATCCTCCCGTGTCTCACCCGAGAACGCTACGGCCGTGTCTGGCCGGGGTAGCTCGACACCGCCGCACTTCCATTATCTCTCCCGACCTAACGTCGCTGTATGGGCTCTCTAGCTGCCGACTCCCGCCTCCCGTGAATCCTCCCAGATCACGGGATTTCCCTAAGGGTCATGCAGCCGAGTCGTCATCGCTGCGCGGCGGTGGTGGTTGTTGGCCCAGCCCACCTCATGCTGCGAAGCAATGCAGAGATACCCACGCCGAATTAAATATTCTATTTCTTTCCTGAGTTGTATGCAATCGTCCGTGCGATGTCCGTAGTCCCTATGGAACTCACAAAGACATGGTGTTACATTCATGGCGGTCCCAAAATCTCATCCGGGACGACCATCTCTCAGAACTTTTAGTGTCAGACTCACAATGCACCCGCGAAACTCGCGACCCGTCGTGAGGGGTAAACCGCCGAGGTGAAAATGTTGTCGCCGGGGCCGGCCGAGGTGGTCCTAGGCGGTCTCCAGGCTTCCCGCGCCTCTTCGGGACCATTCTCCTCTTGGGACCTCCGGTCTCTTGTCTCTCCTGCCCCGCCGCCGTCGCCCTGCCACTTTATGGGTTGAAAAACTCCTTCGATATGAGGGTTTCTTCGCCATTAATGTACTTCTCCGCTTTAGCCAGTACCTCGGCCATGCTCACCTGAGGATTCTTTGAGATGGAGAACATCAAATCCTTTGACTGCACTCCTAACCCAACGATGAATGCAGTGATAACGAACTTCTCATCGGGTATATCTACCTTCAGAGACTTGGCATTAAACCTTTAGACATAAGACCTCAGGCTTTCTTGCGAACTCTGCTTTATGGTCAGTAGATGATAACTCGGCTTCTTGTATGTTCTGGCTTCAATGAAGTGGGAAACGAAAGCAATGGAAAGCTCTCTGAATGAGGTGATTGACGATGGTGAAAGCGTGTTAAACCAAGCTAGTAAGCTGTGCCTTAGTGTGATAGCGAAAAGCCTGGAGACCGTATAGGGTCCCGAGAAGCCATGTAGCTCCATTTGATTCTATAAGGTCGAGATGATCGACAAGATCTTTGGCACCATCGAACGCTTTATTTGGCGATTCGAACTTCAAGGGGGCGTGGGAAAGTGGAGCACCTCCGCCATGAACGGAGAGACTCGCCTATTGTACTGTGGTGTCCATAGAGTCGAGCTCTACCCTCATAACTCCTCACACGTCGAGCTCCCGCTAAGGCCCTCGACCCCTGCTCCCATAATCTCCTTCTCCTTGCTGGACGGGTTCACGGTCGCTTTCCAACATGCCCCCCGGTGCATGTTTCGCTGCCTCCGTGGGTTAGGTGGTCCTCATCCCTTTGGCCTCGACTGGATTCCGCTTCCGTTTCATCACCTCGGGGAGTGCCGGGGTGTGGTTGCCCTTCGTGACGGGCGGCGCTACAGCCTTCTTAAGTTTGTCGCGCCTCCCGTGGTCGCTGCGGTAGATCCGCCTCGCGCGCGTTCTAATTCTCCCATCGTGCTATCGCGAGGCGAGTGCCTTCACCTCGGCCCATGTCGTCAGGTCGCTTCTAACGTGCGCCGTGAGGCCTACCGCTCACGTCACCGTCGATCTCGCATTCTGGAGGATTGACGCTGTTCTACTTGTGTTCCGAAAGTTGATACCATCGCAGAATCGAGATCATCTGTATTCTCAGAAGCGAACCGGTTGAACCCTACGTACTACGCCTAACTGATGGATGCCTTTTCAACCTGGACTCTGGCCTGAGCACGTGGCCAAGCCAAATAAACTAGACCGCTGTCGGGTCGGGGTCATGTGCCTAGCGTTGCCTCCTCCTCAAAACAAGAAAGAAGAAGGGCCGACGGGGGCTTCGTCCGTGGCTGCTCCGATGCCTAAGTCAGTTCCTCCCTGAGAGAAAAGATAGGTTGCTTAGAGGGCGAACGTTTTTGCGTACCTTTCACTGAGGGGGTGGCCTGATATATATATATATATATATATATATATATATATATATATATATATATATATATATATATATATAGCGATGTTTTCCCAATCGATGGTAGTATGTATTCTTTCCCATCGGAAATATATTTTCTCGCTTCTTATTGAGGACGATTAATATGCATATTGAAGGAGCGCTTATCGGTAATTATTGGTGAGATCCTTTTCCCTTATTAGTGAGATCCGGTTTGATCTGTAGTATAAACTGTTTATCGTGAATTATCCTATTTTCCTTACTGGTGAGATTTAGTTGAATTCATAGATGCATGTTATCGACTAACTTTACCCCTTATTAGCTAGATTTGGCCCGACTATAATGCGTCTTCAATTATCCATGTTATCGCCTTTATGGGCGAGCGGACTGGCTTTCGCTATCGGGCGCAAGGGCTTCGGGTGTTTAACAAGCCATTTCTCTTTTAGGCTAAAGAGCGAGCCTCGCGCCTATTTTCAAACCCTATCAAACTTTAATAAATTAATCTTTATATGTTTATCTGTGTCATTTCATTTGTTTCTTTCCTATTATATAAAGAATAAAAATTTAAAAATATGTAAAATTTTAAAGAATTTTTATTATATTTGGATTTTTTTTTATTTTTTATAAGAAATCAAACGGAGAAAATCATTTTCAATTATTTTATATGTTTATCTATACTTGCTTCTCTCTATTATTTGTTTCTATATACTTGTTTCTCTCGATTATTTGTTTCTCTATACTAAGGAAATAAAACATAGTGAAAAATAGAGAGAAAAAGTGAAATGAAAGAAAATTTGAAGGAAAATAAAAAATAGATTTATGTGTAATAAATTAATTTTATATATATATATATATATTTTGAAAAAAATTTATATATTTATTCATACTCATTTTATTTGTTTATCTAAGAATTAAGAAATTGAAAAAAATATAAAATTTTGAGAAAATTTAGTTATTTTTTATTTTCTTGGTATTTTTTTTCTTTTCATGATTCTTTCCAAGTTTCAAAAAACAGCCTTATTGTTTTCAGCACAAATAAATAAACATTGTTTCCATATGTAAATAAGCCCGCTATTAATTTCCATTAGAAGTAAAATTAATACAAGATATAATTTTATATGGACATGTATCGTTAATGGAATAAAATTATATTTAGAAACTAATTGTTACCCAAATTATCTTCCATTCTTTCAATCAATCAAAATCAGTTTCATGTATGGATATGAAGTATAAACCCATACTATTCATGTCCACACAACTATCGTGAATACTTACCTCAAAATTTACACTGCCATGGCTTCCTAATTTACCGCTTATAATTAAAAAAAATCAATTTTTGGATTCTATTCGTAAAGCAAGTGTGATTTTGGTTTTCTAACACAAGGTTTTTCGCATGATAAAATGAAATAATATTTTAATTAAATTAAAATTCGGGCCAGGTTTAAAGAAAATGTTTAGCTATAAAAAAAAAGTTACTTTCGCTTTTAATCGGGATTTGGGGTCCGCATAAAATTGAGCAACACCGAGAATAAATATTATCTTTTAAATTTTTATTCTATTTTTTAGGATTGAATTTGGAATTTTGATCAAATTAATTTACTACCTTATACCATCACTTTACAATTGTTAATTACTGAATAATCTAATTGATTTGAGCAATTTATTCAAAATAAATTGATTTGGATAATTTTAAGAAGTGTTTAAGTCTTTGGTGATATTATATTTTAAATATTTATTTTGGATAATTTGGTTGTACTCTTGTTAGATGTGTTTGTTTCTTTTAGCTTTTTTTAAAAATATTTATTTTAATGATTTTCAGAATAATAGCTGATAGCTTTGGCAAATTTGCATAATCTTTTAGAAGAATTTTATATTTTGTGTTTCATTTTAAATATTATGATAAATCTTAGGTTCCATTTAAATAAATTAGATTATACTATTATTTTAAATTAATTCTAGCTCTATTTTTCTATTAGTTATTCTTTTATATTATATTTTTATCTTTTTTTTATTAATAAAGTTAGAAAAATTATGAATTTATATTAAATTCGTAAATTCCTGATCATGAGTGTTTGTGGTAAAAATTCGAAATAAATGAATATATTGAATTTTTATGGGTGTTATATATTTTGTATTTATATTAAATTGATATTGGATCATGAGAGTTTGTTGTGAAAATTGAAAAAACATATATTCTTATTGTAATTTATAATGACATTTTACATCTTTTCTTTTTTCGTATTGGAGAAATATCATAAAGTGTGAATGTGTAAAGAATCATATATTTATTGGAATTTATATTGACTTTTATTTTTATTTATACTAATTTCATATATTTAATTTATATAATTTTTATATGATATAATGTATATTAAAACGATACACATATATAAAAAAAGAATTGTATTTAAAAACATTGTATAATATATGATGCCCCTCCTAAAAAAAATTATAGTTCTGCAACTGGACTGACTTCACAAAAAAAATTCATTATTCCTTATCAATTATTTTCTTTAAGTTCTCTTTAGAACCTAGAAAATAATAAAGAAAAAAAATAGGGAGTGAAAAGTAGGAATAAAATTTGAGAAAAACAAGAAATAGATTTAAACTTAATAAATTTATTTATTTAATATGTTTCTCTATTATAGAAATACTAAAAAAAAATATAAAATTGTGAAGAATTAAGATTATATTTGTTTTTCTATTATATTTTTATAGTAAAACCATGTGAAAACAATTTTCTTTAATATTTTTACTCTTTTCCTAGCTAGTACTTTCCGAATCCATTTTCAGCACAAATAAATAAACGTTCTTTCCATATGAAAATAGATCGGGAATCCGGATGCTATTAAGAAGTAAAAATTACAAAAATTAGTAGAAGATATAATTTTATATGGACATGTAAGGTTACTAGAATAAAATTGTATTTAAAAATCAATTGTTACCCGGAATAAAATTCTCTTCTTCCATGCTTTCAACCAATCGAAATCGGTTTCAACTTTCATGTATGGATATAAAGTATAAACCCATACCATACATGTCCACAAAACTAGAGTTTTAAACAAAACTCTTAAACCTAGTTGGATTAGAATCAGGGTTTTCTCCTCTCATATCAACCGCCTATATTTCTGTCTTTCTTCTTCCCTCCTTTGCCGTCGTAGAGGTAGAACTAGCAATAATGGCTTTGCCCTCAAATTCCTCAAACTGGGCATGGCTTCCTAAGAACCTTCTCGATACGATATTAGATAATCTTGTTCCCATGATGGACTGGTCGTATTCGGGCAGCCAGTACATTGGCATTCAGAGCTTTTTGATAATTTTCAACATAAATAAAAAACCACAATCACGATCGCCCTCACCAACAACAACTCCCTTTTCTTCTCGCTCCACCGCCAATAATAGCTCAATCAACGTTTGTTTATACAATGTCACTCGGAGTTTCTCTCGCGAAGCCTCCCAAATGAACATACCTTACAATATTAGAACTAGCTGATATTCTCACTGGGCCAAGCTGATTTTTGTCGACGATTCCTTCCAGGTAACACTCTTCAATCCTTTCTCGAGAAAATTTATTCACCTTCCTCCCCTCAAAAGATTATTATTTGAAAACTCTACTGGATGAATTGATGAGATGTCAGCCCTTCCTCATCTTGAAAGGTTTGAGTATGAAAAGCGGATGCGAGAAGAATGTGATGAAGAAGACATTGAATATGAAGAACCAGAATTAGAAGGAGAGTTAGAATTAGAGGAAAATAGCGAAGAAGAAGAAGAAGCGGTGAGGGATCTAAGAAGAAGAAATTGAATCAAATGTTGAAGAAGACGGCATTTAACTTTTGTAAGATTATACCAAAGCGACTATTCCATTTGTGAGGGGTGTATTACTCCGCTGATCCGTATGTGAATATGAATGGGGATTTCAGATTAATGGTCATATATGGCTTGAAACGGATTAGCGCTCATTAACCGTGATAAAACTGGACATACATTGACAAAGATGCTTGTGATTTCTTTAAAACCACTTATGCCATTTACATTGACTGGTATCCTAAAAGAGGGTTATGGCATATGGCCGATATTATTTGCACCATCGATATTTTAATGTGTTAGACAAACTTGCGTTCTTTATCCATTGACGTAAGTGGCAATCTGACCAAAATAAAATGCATTACTCTACTCTACACAGATAATCTTAATGGAGTATCAATCTAAGTCATATTTAGTATAATCTCCCAATGGTGATATCTACGAGTTATTAGGATAGTCGAGTAATGAGTTAGTGTGATTATGGCAATGCGACAGCATTGAGATTTATGATTTACAAGTTGGTACATTTAGATTGTTTAGAGATTCCAAAATGGATTAAGGTGGACTGCCTAGGAGACGTTTCTTTGTTTTTGGGAGACAATCATTCAACTTCTGTCAAACCTTCTGATTTCATAGGATGTCAACCAAATTCTATATACTTTTGTGATGATTATTTTAACTTATATTATTTACATGGAGGCCCTACTGATATCGGAGTGTGCGATGCAATGATGGATCCATCATAAGACATTATTCACCAAGCATCCCAGAGGTTGATGCCGCCTACCAATTTGATTATTCCTAAGTTTGTATTTAAATAATATTTCTCCTTGAATTTAAATACATTATTTACATTAGTTAAAAAAAAATTTGTAACTAAATCCATTGTTATTTATTTTATTTATTTTCAGACTTTGTCACCTTTTTTCACTTCAATATATTGATAATCATATTTAAAAATAAACATGTGATAATCATGTTTAAAAATAAACATATATTATTATAATTTTTTTTTGTTAAGATATTAAGAGTTACTCTTGTCGTTATACACAATTTCTTTAGATTTTTTCCTTTCTTTAATTAATTGTATTATCTTTAAATTGACTTAATTAATTACGATCAACTAATATTATTAATTACGACTATATTTGATTCAGTTCCTCAAAATGTAAATGGTATGGAATTGCTTCGATAAAGCTCATATTCGTTGTCAGGTCAATATTCACAATCTAAACACAACACAAATAATAAACATAACAACATCCGCTAACCCAAACCCAACTAATTTATTATTCACAAAGTACAACATAACATCCATTTAATTTGATTATTTAATTTAATATGTTTATTATTTTATTATTTAACAATAAGAATTATAATTAATAATCCATATTTAAAACAACAACTTATTAACAAAGTTAATTAATTAATATAATAATTAAACTGGTCAATTAATTAATCGTGTTGTGCAGAACACTTAAATGGACCTACGACAAGTTCAAGCACCTAACATAACAAAAACACGATTATACTCAAGTTCGATGTGGTACCTATTTTTTCCCTTCTTTTAACCAATCAAAATCAGTTTCATGTATGGATATAAAGTATAAACCCATACCATTCATGTCCACACAACTACTGTAATTGCTTTGCCCTCAAAATCTTCAGACTAGGCATGACTTCCTAATTCTACTACCTATAAGAATTAAAAAAGAAAAAAAATCAATTTCTTTTGAATTCTGTTTCAGAAAGCAAGTGTGATTTCAGTTAAGAATTTTTTTTCTTTAAAAAGAAATAGTTTATTCAATTATTATTTTTTAATTTAACAACATTTGCTCTCGAGCAAAAAGGTTTTTTAGTGATAAAAAGAAATAATATTTTTAATTGAATTAAGATTTGGTTTCCTGCTTTAAAGAAAATGTTTAGCTTATAAAAAGTTATTTTTCGCTTTTAATCGTATTTTAGGGGCTCTTGCATAAATCGAGCAAACACCCCAGAATAAATATTATCTTTAAATTTGTATTCTATTTTAGGATTGGAATTGGAATTCTAATCAAATTAATTTATTTTAATTTTTATAATTTTGGATAATTTTTAATAATTTGTTTGAGTATTCGAACAATCAAATTGATTTGGATAATTTATTTAAAAGAAATTGATTTGGATAATTTTTAACAAGTGTTTTAAGTCTTTGCAATATTATATTTTAAATATTTATTTTGGATAATTTGATTGTAATTTTGTAAATTTTTTTGTTTCACTTAGCTTTTTAAAAAAAAATATTTATTTTGGATTAATTTGGTAATAATAGGTTGATAGCTTTATAAATTTACATAATCTTTAGATAATTATATATTTGTAGGTTTCATTTTTAAATATTATGCTCCATTTGAACAAATTAGACTATAATGATTTTTTAAAATTAATTTTAGCTCTATTTTTTCATTATTTCCATATTCTTTTATATTATATTTTATAATTTGTATTAATAGTTAACGTGAAAAATTATGAATTTATATTACCCATACTCTTGATCATGAGATTTTATGGTAAAATTAAATAAATGAATATATTGAATTTTTGTGGGTGTTATATATTTTGTATTTATATTAAATTGATATTGATCATGAGTTTGTGAGTGTTCTTTTCTAGAACCATACATGCTAAATGAAAAAAAAATTAGAGAGTATTACTATTTTCTGAAAATTAAAGGGAAAGGAAAGTTTATTTAAATTTCCTTTTTCTTTCTAATAAACAAATAGTTTTTTTGTTATTTATTTTTTGAATGAATAATTCAATAAATTAATAAAATTATGTTCACAAGTATAGCAAAGTTGGTTAGAAGGTTAGAGTATCAACGCAAATGCCCCTGTGAGAGAGTATACGGAGGAGGAGAAGAAGATGATGGAGGATTCGGCTAATAAATCTCGGACCTGAATCTCCCCAGATGGGTCTGCCAGAACTGCCGCCACAACCACCTGTGCACCGTCTGCGTCGATGCTTACGCCGAGAAGTTCTACTCCGACTCCTCTTCCCGCTCTGGTTAGGGTTTAATCTTTTTTATTCGTCATTCTCTAAATTCTTTTTTTGTTGTGATTAAGCTTGATTTCTGTTTGAATTGTGGCTTAAACTGGGTCTGAGCTACTTTCTAGGAATCATTGATTCAAATTCGCTTTTGAGGTTTTTTTGTAATGAATTATGGTGAATCAAAGTATCTATGTTTCTTGTAGTTTAGGGGTGTAAAATATATTTAAAATGGGGTTTCTTTGTATGCCCACTGGGTGCGCTTAGGAGTTAGTTTTTGTGTTTTATAATCGTCCTAAAGACATTGACTCCATTGACTATGGATATATAATAGACGGACAGTGAGATTAGTTTTCACGAGATTGAGAATTTAGATCAATTCCGTGCATCTTAGTTGCCCTAAAGAGTCTATGTTCATTAACAGTGGATTTATCTCAGATATGCGTGTTTGGACTTGTTTGTGCTGGGAGGGGAAGCAAACATTCTGAATTTACCCTTATGCATCCTGGGAGAATTAGGACTCAGTTTTCTAGTTTCCCTGAAGGCTATATATTCATTAACTGTGGACAATAGTTGACTGTGCTTAAACATGTGGTCTGTTTTGTAATAGAAGGAATGAGCTTGCCGAAGCCAGGCTAGCCCAGGTTTAATATAAGAAAATTTGTTGCTAAAATTCGTTACCAATAGTAGGATAATGTATGGCGTTATTTCATTGTCTTATATGTAGTTGTTGAGCATGTAACAACAGTATGTCAATTTTGGATTTATTGTTGCTTTGATATTATGTAGTGTCAGCCAAGAGAAACATGGTAACTTTTTGGTGTGTGCTTCTTAAGTGAATTAGGTATGTGCATTAATTTTTTTTGTTTCAATTTGAATGAGGCATGCAGGGAATGCAGGGGATCTTTGATTCATGGGGCTACAGTGTGTTGGGTCTAAACACATATGGACCATTCATTTGTTGTGTTGTCCAAGCAGAGAAATCAGGCACAGGGGGGGTCCCCCCTCGTCCTCGAGGTGGAGCTGTTCAGCCTGATGTAAGCCAGTCTGGAAAGGCAATGTTAAGATTCCTTTGTGATGCTACCTCCAGCACCTGCTTCAGTGTGCGTGAGCTACGTCTGAGAGTGCTGGGAACCACTTCTCATCACCTGAAGGAGGTCAGATTGGGCACTTGCAGCTGAACAATTCTGGGTTTCACTCAACTATAACTGTTTTGAAGCCGTGCTCTGATAATTCCACAAACCCAGACAGGTTTTACCCATCTAATTTTTTTCATAGCAAAGAAATTTGATATGGTTTCGCAGCTGGCTCTAAAGTTGGATTCATCTCTTCTCTTGAGCTTGAGATGTTAAAATTATTATCTTTTTATTTATTTGCCCTTTTCCTGGTTGAGCAACCTTTATGCCTTGAATGCATGAGGGTGCTGTCTGATAAACTTGACAAGGAGATTGAATATGTGAGTAGGATATTAAAGCACATGAAGCTTGCTTTAAGCGTTTGGAGGGAGAGGCGCGAGATGTTCTTAGTGAAGCTGATTTTCTCAAAGAGAAATTAAAGGTGCTTTGCTGGCACCCAATTCTTATGAATGTAGCATTCTGTCAATTCTACTTACTGTTCTGTTATCAACCTCTTGGGTAATATATTTAATATGAATTTTTATTAAGAAATTCACATTTAAGTTGAGAAAATTTTGTTTGGTTCATAAAAAAAATCTAGATTTTTGTAGAATGATAGAAGCACTTAGCAACTAATGGCATCAGCAGCGGAGAGGTGATCCTGTCATTACCATGCTAGTAGAAGTACATGCACAATTCATTTATTTATTTTGCTTTGTTATCAATTTTTTAAGTTTGATTCAACTTTTTGCTTTGGGGTAAACCACAAGCAGGAGGCAATTTACCCTCGAATTTAAGAGGATCTAGGCAACTTTCCATGTAAAACATATTAAAATTTGCTATAAAGTTTATATTGCTACTCAATAACTGTTGTGTAATGGATTTGCGCTTCGAGAACAAGAGGGATTCCTCTGAAAAATGTCATTCTATGGAAGTTTGGGAGGAAAGAGGTGGTTGGTGCTCTAATCGATTCGGTGGGATGCCGGTGGTTCCGGGGTCCGAAGGAGATTAGGAAAGGAATGGGATATCGTCTCATTCTTGCCGCTTTGGGGAATGGAAGGAGACTTCGCTTTTGAAGGATGCTTCGGAGCGGGAAGAGGCCTTCCGCTCTTACCCCGCTCTTGCCATGGCAAACCTAATAAAGAGGTCTTTGTAGCTGAGGTATGGGAGCCTTCATGTGAGGGTGGGGTTTGGACTCCCAGGTTTGTTAGGCCTTTTAATGATTGGGAAGTGGAGGAGATTCAAAATCTTCTCCAAGCCTTACAAGAAAAAAAATTCCTCCCAAACCAAATGATTTGATGCTTATGAGAAGCTAAAGACGCGCTTTAAAACTTTCTATAAGGTTTTGTTTGGGTCTAATTCGATTGTTTTTCCCCACCTGTACCTTATTTGGAGTAACTGGCTCCAAATCCAAGATGAGTTTCTTTGCTTGGGAAGCTTTTGGGGTAAGGTGTTGACTTTTGATCAAATTAAAAACGGGAAGAGCTCTTAGCCAGATGTTTCCTTTGTGGGAAGGGATGAAGAGAGACGATAGACCATTTGTTATTACATTGTCCTGTGGCTAGATTGTTATGGGATCTTCTCTTGGTGATTTTTGGGATGTATTGGGTGTTCCCTAAGTCGGTTTCAGAAACCCTCATCTCGTGGTGTGGCACCTGTGTGGGTAAGAGACGGAAGAAGGCTTGGATGGCAGCGCCCCTTACATTGTTTTGGACTATTTGGTGTGAAAGAAATAACATTGCTTTTGAAAATAGGGAGTTTTCGGCTCAAAGGATGAAGGCCTTATTCCTTTGTAATTATTGGTCTGGCACAAATATGTACTTGACTAATAGGTCTAGATCTTTAATTGATTTTTGACTTGGTTGGGGTGTAAGTGAGGGGTGGTGGGTTTTCTTGTTTTCCTTGTTCCCCTTTGAGGGTCCCTTACTTGTGGGTCTCCATTGGGTCTTCTTTGGTTCTTAATAAATTGCTTTTACTCATCAAAAAAAAAAGAACTTGTTTATGACATAGTGATTTTCTTTATATTATTGTAGTGATTTGAAATTAATGAGTTGAAGATGACAAGATGTGTTACTTGGTGAAACAGTTTGAATGTGTGATTTTAAGTAACAAAATAACTTAGTTGGAAAATAGTTCCTAAACTTTTTAGTTGGAAAATAGTTCCATGCATTGAATCCCCAGATACCTTGTGTACTTATTTAATATGGTTAAGATATCATTTGAATTTTCCATCTGAGGGCCAACATGTTAATTTTATGGTCTTTTTTGGGTGCATTTAGATTGAAGAAGAAGAACGGAAACTGGAAGCAGCAATTGAGGAAACTGAAAAACAGTGTGCCAAATTAAATGCTGAAATGAAGGAACTAGAGTTAAAATCTTGCCGCTTTAAAGAATTGGAGGAGCGGTATGTTTCTTCCCATGATACTATTTAATTGAACAAAATTGTATATTTTAATTGTTCCAGATAGACTCCTTTGTTAACATATTTGTTTTCAAGAATTTTATTGACTTTGAGCACTTTCTCTCTCTATCTCACTCACTCACTCACCTGCACGCGCGCACACACACAGACCGAGTTGGTGTCTGTGTGAGAAATCCTTGATTCGTAATTATCTAGTGAGCTTCATGTGTTTCAGGTACTGGCACGAGTTCAACGATTTCCAGTTTCAGTTGACTTCACATCAGGCATGTCACTGATATGAAAACTGTTGTTCTTTTACTAAGGTTTTGCTGCTTTGTCAATTAATCTTTAATTTACAATGAGTTTCCTGTCAACAGGAAGAGAGATGCAATTCTGGCCAAGATTGAAGTGTCTCAGGCACATCTAGAGTTGCTGAAGAGAACTAATAAAGTTGAATGATGCCTTCTATTTGGCATGATGGAGAATTTGGAACACAAATGTACTTCCAGTTGACAACTTCCTAAAATTCCAGTCAGAAACTTGGCCCCAGTCTGTTTAAATTTGAGATAAAGGATGTTGGATGAATAGCTTTGCAAACTGATATATCTGGGTTATGATTTGCTAATATTTGTATATGTCAAATGGAGGTTAAAGATTGCTGTTCTTGTCAATATTTTAGGCTAAAATCAACTCATAGCTTGATAACCACCAAAGATAATGTGTTTTGGTTACGTTTTGTAAACCATACCGACTATTCCATCTGTGGACAAGATATTAGGGATCCGTTGTCTGGACATTTCCTACTAAAATATCCTTTTCCATATTACATAGCAGATGGCTTCTTAGTAAAACTTATTTTAAAATATTTTTCTTAATATTGGAACTAAGGCCCGACTAAGAAGTTCTCTTGTAAAGGTGAAACATTTAGGTTGAAATGATGAGATCAATGCCTGCCTTCTTCTCCACACAATGGCTTAATATTTCCGGCCAAAGTTCCTGTATCCTTTTTAATGAAACTGCACCTGTTTGAATTTTTTTTTTCAGTTAAATATTTGTGAAAGTTGTCAATTCAGTTTGAATTAGAAGAATCATCCAATTTGATGCTTAACCCTGCTTGTGGTTATGAGCATCATGTACTGTTGAATAATACAGATCTTTCTTTATGTCCTCAGTGAGAAGATGAGTATGCTCTTTGCAGTCAAATGAAAAATTAATGCCTCTTGATGTTGGTGATGTCAACTATCGTGGAGTTACTTATTGTTTAATTAGCAGTTCAGTTGTTTTCAGAGGTGCAATTGGGAAAAAAGAACCATTGGCTTATGTGGTAATAGTGTTATCAATACCCCTTTGTCTATATTTACCTATGTAGCTTTGAAATTGAAACTTTCAGATATGGTTGTTATATTGTTGGGGAGGATATCCAGTTGCTGCTAGTCTAGTCTCTGCAACAAATAGAATCTTGCAAAAAAAATAATCAACTAGGAGTTACAATTAAGTTTCTTTTTTATTAGCCATAAACTATGCATCCCTTTGTATGTTCAATGACAGTGGTTTTCATATTGAATTGTCATTATATATATATATATATATATCCTCTTGATTAACAACTTTGCTGCATCAGTTCTAGGTTGCCCCAGAGGTTAACAGTTGTAGAAAAAAAAAGAATGTTCGATGTGCTTGATTCACAAGACTACTCCTCATCCAGCATGAATACTACCCTGCTTAGGTTAAACCACTCTAATGTTGCACTTCTGTGAGATATATTGCTATTCCATAATTGATCAAATGTTGAGTCTAGATTTTAGCCTTTATTAATAAACTCCTTGATGAATCTTAGATGTATTACCTTCAATGGTCTTGGCACAATAATAAACCACCCTATGACCATGTACTCCACTGATCTGACTGATCCCGGATTCCCGCTGCCTCCTCCTCTAGTTTTGGGGGTTTCTGTATGAAATGCAAATGATGGTATACCTGTAAAGATGTTAATAGAAGATCATGTTTTCTCGGTATAAAAGAATTGGCTTGATTTGTAATTGTTCTATTTGCTTCTCTATAGACATGTCTGCACTCATAAATGTTCATATCATATGATAACTTCCAAATATCCTCCATTAATAACATAATAGATGCAATCAAGTCTCAGATTAAACAAATTTATTCATTTTTATTGTATTTATAGTAATTATTATAATAATTTAAATTTTAATGTATAATTATGAAATTGTAAATTTATTTTTTGATTTTCGTTAATCAAAAACCGATATATGGTTAATCGAAAAATGGTTAACCATGTTGATGGTTTGGTTTTTTGTTTATATAATTAAATAATAAACCAAAAATTGATGATCGGTTTATTTTTAGTGACACAATTAGGTTAACTAAACCATGCTCACCCGTATCGGTGCCTCACATTTCACTTATGTTGTATTTTTTCCAATCATTCCATTCAGCTTTGGAAACAGTTATGGTCTCTATACATTCCTCCTAAGGACATCAAAAATTAGTTTGGAGGACCAAAGATCTCCTACCACAGAGGTAGGTTATGGGGTTAAACATACAAACATCCCTACGAGGCCAAACGGACAAACACTCCTTATAGGGTCAAACGTACAAACACCCCCTATGGGGCAAAACGGACAAACACCCCCTAAGGGTGCCAAACGGAACAAACACCCACATCGGGGTCGAGGATCGACTCTAATACCATTTGTTTGACTAGACCAAACCATGTAGATATTGTCCGCTTTGAGCCCAAGGGCCCTCATAGCCAAAGTCGTCTACTGCGCCGAGATGATCCTATACTCTATATAAATGCTGGGTAAGCTTCACCTATATTCGATGCGTAGATGTGACACAAATCTCTACTTGAATTTAGCAAACTCCTTTTTTTTTTCCAATGGCGAGCAAAACAACTTCTCTAAATGGTGACCATGGTGTTTAAAATCTAATTTTACAAATCGAAATGATAATTTTTGGCCAAAATCCTAATGCTTGCATTCCTGATTTATTTAAACAGACTTCACCGTTGAACGTTCTCATAAATCTAATACTACGTCGATTCTCGTTGAATTCCGAGACAATCGGAATTTCACGCTTATACACTTAGGGAGTGAGCGAGGGACACTTGACACTTTACGAGTATTAGAGACGCCATGTGTCTTGGGCGTGAATGGTCAAACATGAGGCCCGCAGGGCCCATGAGTGACATATGGCAACTTGTGAGTGGATGGTAATCTTTAAAGCCACTGATAAATCTGACATGAATCCTCAAACCACTCGCAAGGTGACAAGGGCAAGAGAGCTTCTTCTCCACTTTGAGCCGAATACGGGCAGTAGGGGAGAGAGGCAAGGTGTTTAAAAATGATTTATTTGTATAGTTTTCCACCTTATCTTTGATTTCGCACTTGACCGCCGTATTTCAAATGAGGCAAGAAAAGCTTGCTCTCCATGGTAAGTGCTATCTGGCACGGCTGGGAGATTGACAAATCCGTGGAGGTAGGGTTTTCCCAATTGATTTACCCCGCGGCGTTTTGTTAACGCCGCTGATTCAAGTCGCGAGCGGTCAAGCTGACGTCCCAAAACTCGGGACCAAATTGTTGGAATATTTTGAACCCGCTTTTGGACAGCCAGGTGGACCTGCTTTTAAGGCTGATACCCTGGCAATAAATTATGCTTTGGGTGTGTATGAGGCCATGTCATGGTTTTCGGTTTCACAAAGGGAACCGATGCCATGAAAGGGCTGCCCACTGACAACCCATCGCCGTTTAGGACCGTTAAAAATGGGCCTTGGTTTACATTGATTGGACCAAAACGTCCATGTGTTATTTGCATGAAATATTGCTAGGATGAATGGCTTGAACAGGTGGAAATGAGATGTTAATGGCTATAATTAATGTGTTAGCAAGGAGTGTGAATTATATAAAATATGAATGTGTGTAAGCTATTAGATTTCGATTGTTGATTAGCCCATGAGAAATAATTGGATGTTAATGCCATGATTGAACAACATGAGCGTGGTGATTTAATTTATGTAAATATATTAACATGAGGATTGAAACTAAGATAATACATTCCACGTGCACGCAAGACCCAAAGAAATTGTGCGAAACGCATTTATACGAAAGAAATGAAAAATAAACATGATTGTGAAAGAAATTTCCTCGATGGAAGATTTTCTCCTGAGGATTCAATGGGAGATGGTCCAACAGATCACTTCGGATGAGGACCATGACTGTTTTGGAAAGTTCTCCAACCAATTCGACTCGGAGGGTAGTCCGATATTTTACCAAAATCCCCAGAGCGCGTGTTTCTCGGTAACAAAGTTCGCTTTGAAAACCAGATTTTCCCTTCACACATGGCTTAGGCAAGTGCAGGAGCCTGACACTGGCACATGAGATTGTGCATGTAGATATTCAAGTAGGATCATGTATTTCCTTGAGTGTATGTTTACATTGAATCATTGCATGTGCACTTAGGTGGAGAGTAACCCATTTAGGGTAATTCTATTACTGGGCAATTGCTCACCCTGTCGAGGGATCATTATTTCTGTGCATTGTGGACTGCTCGAGAAGACGACGCCTTAGACGCCTCGATTTTTGTAGCTTGAAAGCTCGGTTGTTGTTTGATGTTTTTGGTATAGCATGTATTAGAATTCTTAATTTTAATGTGTTTGTATTAAGAGTAATTTAATAACTCTTGAGCCATGGTAATATAGTTGGTTTAAATGCTGGATGAGTATGATGTGTAGGCTAAGGTGACCATTTTTATTCATGTATGTGTCGGGTAATACGAGACATATAGATTTTCCGCGGGTTGACGGGTTGTCAACGGACACCCCGGGTTTAGGGGCGTCATAGTGACGATCTACCTTCAACTAACAATGGAAAACTTAGGTCCTATTTGGCAACTAGCGGATAATTGATAATTGTTAGTTGCTACATTGTTCATTTGTTCCAAAGAAATTCTGAATTTGTGAAGGATTCTAGTAGTTGTTTGTATAAACGTGTTTGTAAATTTAGTCAATAGCTACTTAATATGTAAAATGACTAATAAAAGACATTGACACAATTTATTGTTAAGTATTTTTTTTTAATAATTTAGATTTATAAGGCGAGTTTATTGGAAATAAGGTATACTAATATTGAAGAATTAAAACATCATTTACAAAAAAAAAAATATTAGTCATTTTAAAATTTTAAAATATACAAATTTATTGAGTTGTTAATTTGTAAAAATATTAACCTTGTGCATATAGATAAATAGAGTTGTGAACTAAATTTTTTATGCAAATGATTGTTAAATATGTCATATTCTTAATATGTCAATTTCTTCATAGTAATTAGATATTAATTATTGAAAATTAGGCAATTGGCTAGTGAACTCTCTTAGGGTTTTGTGAGAACCTTAGGGTAAAGACAATAATTATTGACAACTTTGAGACAAACTTGTAATTTTAACTCCACATATGTAATTCTTTATTTGGAAAACGCGGCTCCCAATAGTGTTTTTGAAACTAACGGATTGGGCACAACCCGTTCTTCACCAAATAAGGTGGATAGCTTGAGAGATGTTTCTTTGTTTTTGGGAGACAATCATTCAACTTTTGTCATAACTTTTGATTTCATAGAATGCCACCCAAATTCTATATTATTTTGCGATGATTATTTTGATTTATATTATTTACATCGAAGACCCATTGATATCGGAGTGTGCGATTTAAATGATGGGTCCATCACAAGACATTATTCAATCAAGCATTCCCTGAGGTACCCTAAGAAAGGGCTATGACATATGAAAGATATTATTTGCTGCAGCAATGGGATAGTTTATGCCTTAGACAACGTGGGTGTTCTTTTATCCATGGACGTAAGTGGCAATCTGAACAAAATAAAATGCATTACTCTACCCGGCCACGCATAATCTAACCGCACAATCACTGTTAAGGTTTAGTAGAATCTCCCAATGGTGATATCTTATGAGTTATTAAGATAGCTGAGAATAAAGAAGGTGATTATGGCAATGCGACGACATTGAGATTTATGATTTACAAGTTGGTACATTCAGATTGTTTAGAGATTCCAAAATGGATTAAGGTGGACTGACTGAGAAACGTTTCTTTGTTTTTGGGAGACAATCATCAACTTTTGTCAAACCTTCTCATTTCATAGGATGTCAACCAAATTCTATATACTTTTGTGATTATTATTTTGACTTATATTATTTACATGGAGGCCCTACTGATATCGGAGTGTGCGATTTAAATGATAGATCCATCACAAGACATTATTCACTCAAGTATTCCTAGAGGTTGATGCCGCCACCAATTTGGATTATTCCTAAGTTTGTATTTAACGATATTTCTCCTTGAATTTAAGTACATTATTTACATTAGTTAAAAAAATTTGTATCTATATTTACAATTTCTTTAGATTTTTTCTTTGCTTTAATTAATTGTATTATCTTTAAATTGACTTAATTAATTACAATCAACTAATATTATTAATTACGACTATATTTGATTCGGTTCCTCTAAATGTAGGAAAGAAGTGGAAGTGGTAGGTGGAATTAGAATATTTGAATATATTCGTGTTTGTACAATATTACAACCTAAACCCAACACGACATGACTCATTTAATTTTTGATTATTTAATTTAAAATGTTTATTATTTTGTTATTTAAATTATCAGAATTATAATTAATAATCAATATTTAACATAAATGATGACAATGTGTTAATTAATTAATGTAATAATTAAATGAGTCACCTTTGGGTCAAATTCATACAAAGAACACGACAACTCATTTTATTAAATATATTAAAGTGGTCAACACAACACAATTATACTGTGGTCAACTGATTTACTCAGAAAGTTTTTTTCCTTTCTTTCAACCAATCAAAATCGCTTCATGTATGGATGTAGTTATAAAACCTATACCATTCATGTCCACACAACTATAGTAATTGCTTTGCCTTCAAAATAAATATCATTATTCCCATCATCAATAAAATTTTTCTATTTTAATTATATGTCATAATTTTTTCCTATTTTTTTTAAAAAAATTTACCTATTTTTTAAATAATTTTTGAATTTGTTTTCACTTCTTTTTTTTCATTTTTTTCCATTTTTTTATATAAATTTGTTAGAATGATAGTTTTGTGATGATCCATTTTTAGGCTTTCTTATAAGCTGTTTTAAGCTTCTTTTTTTTATAAGCTTTAAATTATTTTTATAACCTTTTTCAAACACCAATAATTTTTATTAAAAGTACTTATGCAAGACGATGAGATCAAATAAGTCAGAATAAGAAATGCACTAATTTATAATGGATACTTTTAAGAATTTATTTGAGTATTCAAGAACTAAATTGGATTTGGATAATTTATTCAAAAGAAATTGATTTGGATAATTTTTAAAAAGTGTTGTAAGTCTTTGGTAATATTATATTTTAAATATTTATTTTTATAATTTGATTGTAATTTTGTAAGATGTGTTTGTTTCACTTTAGCTTTTTATAAAAAAGATGATTTCATTGTTTTTGTTATAATAGGTTTGACAACTTTATAAATTTACAATCTTTTAGAAGAATAATATATTTTTAGGTTTCATAACATTATGATAAATCTTATGTTCCATTTTAAATGAATTAGATTATAACTCATTTAAAAAATTAATTTAGCTCTATTTTTTTCATTATTTCCTTTATTCTTCTTATATTATATTTTATAATTTGTATTAATAAAGTTAACGAAAAATTATGAATTTATATTAATTTCATACCTTGATCATGAGAGTTTGTGGTGAAAATTGAAATAAATAAATATATTGGAATTTTGGTGGGCGTTATATATTTTGTATTTATATTAAATTGGTATTGACTTGAGAGCTACTGTGAATCAAAATAAATATATTCTTATTGTAAATTATAATGACATTTTACATCTTTTTTTTTCATATTGGAGAAATATCACAAAGTTTGAATGTGAAAAGAATCATATATTTATTGGAATTTATATTGACTTTTATTTTTATTTATACTAATTTCATATATTTAATTTATATAATTTTTTTTATGATATAATGTATATTAAAATGATACACATATATAAAAATTGCATTTAAAAACATTGTATAATATATGATGCTCTCCTAAAAAAAATTCTAGCTCCGCTGGACGTCTTCACAAAAATCTATTATTCTTATCAATTATTTTCTTTGTGTCTCCCCTTTTAGAACCCAAAAAATAATAAAGAAAAAAAATAGAGAGAAGAAGTGGAAGGGAATAAAATTTGGAGAAAAAGAAGAAATAATTTTAAACTTAATAAATAGATTTATTTAAACTCATTTAATATGTTTCTCTATTATAGAAATAGTAAAAAAAATATAAAATTATGAAGAATTAAGATTATATTTGTTTTTCTATTATATTTGTATAGTAAAACCATGTGAAAACATTTTTCTTTAATATTTTTATTCTTTCCCTAGCTAGTACTTTCCATATGAAAATAGATCCGGAATCCGGATGCTGATTATGATAATATCACCGTTGTTAGATTTATTATTTAAAAAAAGTAAATGGATTGCGTTTCACAAAGAATATGATTCAGTTATGAATTTAAAAAAAAAAAAAAAACAAACTTTTGAATTCCTTTCCAGAAAAATGTAATGATAATTCGGTTAAGAATTCAAAAAAAAAAAAAATCAATTTCTTGATTCTTTTCGTAAAGCAGTATGATTTCCTGCTAAGAATTTTTTTTCTTTTTAAAAAAATTCTTTATATCTCGTATTAGAGCAGTTATATTATCAATTAATATATATATATATATATATATATATATATATATATATATATATATATATTTTATTTTTTTAATTCGTTTAATTATTCGACATAAGGTTTTATGATAAAAATAAATAATATTTTAATTGAATAAGACTTATCAGTAAAACTAATCACTAATAAAAATGGATTACTTAAGTCCTCTCATTGTTTGAGAGCAGCCTCCCTACGTTGAGAGCCACATTCGTTTATTGGTATTTTCAATTTTGTTGCAGGTTTCTTGGTTCTTCTTTCTATGCAATCATGGATCTTTCTCTGACGGCTTTGTCTCTTTCCCAAGGGGAAACTGAATTTCTGTCTCTTATCTGGGATGATAGGCTGCAAGACACGCTTGAGCCGAAGCTCAGAGGGAAGGTTTCTCACCGATCGCCTCCATCAACTCTTCACTTTTTATGACGCTTTATCTCATCTTTGGAGGCCAGGAAAGGGTGTATGTATTTCTGAACTCGCCAATCAAAGGTATATCTTTAAGTTTTTCCATGTGGTAGATCTAAAAAGAGTTATGGCGGGAGGACCATGGACATATGACAACCACTTGTTGATCTTACATTGGATTCAACCTGGTGAATGCCCTAACCAGATTCCATTGAATTCCATAGACATATGGGTTCAAATTTTTGACTTACCTTCTAGTTATATGTCGGAATCAATCGGGCAAACACCGGGTAATTATATCGGGCTTTTTTCTTGAATATGATACCAGCAATAACAGGGGAAGTATTAAGGAGTATATGAGACTACGTGTGTCCATGGATGTTCGATCTCCATTGAAGTGTGGAAAACGACTAAGGACACCCAAAGGGGACGGGTTCTTTGTTTCCTTTAAATATGAAAGACTTAGCCTTTTGTTTTATATGTGGCTGCTTAGGCATTCAGACGGTTTTGTCCCATGTCGCTCAATGATTTCGGCTATATAGAGATTACCCTGGGTGGGCTGGGAGTTTCGTCTCAAAGCGCGCCTAATCATTTCAGTGGCCTCGATTCAATCCGTTACGCTCAAATCAAGGCCACCACTGAGCTGGCACGGAAGGGCATACAATACGAAAGGAGAAGGGCTGCGCCATGATGGCATTGAAACTCCCGCAACCCTACGCATCGTAGCCTCAAAGAGCGCTTAAGGCTAGAAGGAAGAACGGTATATGGATGGGGTGGATGAGGGTGGGAAAATCTTGCGTCACAGGGCGGATGAGGATGAAGGTTCCAAGCACTGCGCACAGAAAGACGGAAAGTCAGCCAGCTCGAGGCCCAAACCGTACCATGACTTAGCCAAACCCAATGTTAATAATATCGATGCATTTCTCCCACTCCAACAAACCAAGAGAATCCTTTATTGGTAGGACTCATTGACAGCCCGCCCCATCCCAATGATCTCGCCCCGCTTGGACTGCAGGGTTTGGGTCAAAGCCCGTGCAGTCAGCTTCCTAAGTGAGTTAGTCAAAACCCACAGCCCATGGGGTTTTTTGCTTGAGACATTGCACAAAGAACAAATAGAAAGCTCGAGGGTAAAATCGGGTTTTCAAAATGCCCGCCAAGGGACGACTAGGTCGAGGAGGGTGGAGTTGCCGGCTCTATGGAAAGATCCGAAAAATGCACGCTATGAGCCGAACCATCATATCGACTTCTGTAGATTGAAGATGAAGCTAGGGGTAAATGGCGCATGACTGGTTTTTATGGTATGCCGGAGCGAAATCACCGACGAGACTCGTGGAATCTACTACGATCTCTTCACTCCCGCTCGTCGCTTCCCTGGTGTGTGATAGGGGATATGAATGATTTACGTGAGGAGTCAAATAAGAAGGGAAATGTCGAGCACCCTGCTTGGCTATTCCGAGGGTTCCGCGATGTTGTGTTTGATTGTGGCTTACCAGACGTACCTCTTGAAGGTTACCCTTTCACATGGGAAAGAGGTAAAGGGGCGCCAACATGGGTAGAGGAAAAGCTAGACCGTTGTTTGGCTTTGGATGCTTGGTTGAATCTATTTCCGCAGGTAAAGCTTCTTAATTTGATTGCCCCTGTATCTGATCACTCACCAATCCTCTTACAAACAGTTGGGTCGATTGCCAAAAAGCGAAGATTTGGAAATTCCAGTTTGAGAACAAATTGTCGTCTTCAACCGTAATTACATCAAATGGCTGTGCTTTGCTTGAATCAAGCCAAACTGCGGAGCAAATCAACTCACAGGCCTCTCTTGTTCATTTGTGGAAAGGAATTAGCTCTCAGATTCAGAAAGGAAATTGATAATTGCAAAAAAGAGCTGGAATTTGTCCGATTTAAAACTGACGAGGTCTATTAGGTATTTCAAAGAGCTGAAAGCTCAGCTGTCTCATAGATTGGACCAAGAAGCTACATACTGGAGGCAAAGATCGAAATTTTATTGGCTCAAAGAAGGTGATTCCAACACCCGCTTCTTTCATGAAACCGTCTGCCGTAAAAGAAAATGAGATTACCGGGTTCGACAACGACAAGCGAGATTGGGTCCAAACAGATTTAGGACATTCAACGAGTAGCGCTGACTATTTTCGATTCGTATTCGAATAGTCCCAGAAGTATGATGAAGTTTTAGAACGCGGATATTAGAATTATGAGATGAGAATATCGCTAAGGTTACCATTTCCTGGCGGAAGAATTTAAGGAGGCTATTATGTGAATGCACTCGACAAACGCCGTGTAATGGAATCAACCCGCGCTTTATCAAAGGTTTTGGGATCCGCAGTGATGATGTATACGGATAGCCTAAGTGGATGAATACTTGTGTTTTCTTCCGTTTGAACCATACGAATATACGTGATAATTCCAAAAACATCGTAATCCAAGAACTATGAAGGATTACAGCCAACCGCGTCTAAATGAACTATAAAATCCCCGCCAAGGTTTTCGCAAACCGACACACCACACTTATCATCTCTCATGAGCACCTGGCACATTTTGTTTCAGGAAGGTCAATCACATATAACGTTTTAGTGGCATTCGAAATAATCCATCATATGAAGAGGAAGAATAAAGGTAAACAGGGGGATGTGGCCTTTAAAATTGACATCAGCAAAGCCTATGACAAAATAGACTGGGGTTTCCTCAGAGGGATTATGTTGAAATTGGGTTTTTATAATAGATGGGTCGATCTCATGATGCTATGTGCTCTTTGGCCAAAGGCGCTATAATGTCCCGTTGAATGGTAGGGAGTAGGGCCAATTATTCCAAACGAGGTTTGCGAATGCAAGTGATCCACTGCCTCCTTATCTTTTATCTGCGCCAGGGTTATCCTCGCGATCAAAAGGGCGTAATCTAAGGGATTCAATGCATGGTGTCAAGTTAGTTGGATTTGGTCCAACTGCTTTCACTTTGCACGATAGTCTATTTTCCAGCTCAGAAGTGAATGTAATGTGATGAAGACACTTCTCCTCCAATACGAAGAAGCTAATAAGGTGGGGTAACCACAAAACTGCATCATGTTCGGGCCGAAAGTTACGTGAACTCTAATAAACAATCATTATCCGTTATGGATGCATAACCCTAGAACCCACTGAAGTACTTAATTCTATTGATTAAGAAAGAAGATGGTATTCAATCAACAAGAATCGGTGGCAAAGAATCCAAGGTTGAAACATACCTATATCCAGAGCTGGTAGGGAAGTGTTGATCAATGCAGCTGCTCAATCCATCCCAGCGTATTATATGAGTACTTGAGCGCCGCCACCATTTGATGAAATTCAAGCGATGCTGTCCTTTGTGGGAACGCGAAAAGATGGAAATGGTGGCATAAAATGGTTGGTACGGGATAAATCCATGCAAGCAAATGGCGATGGGGTTTCAGAACTCACGTTTCACATCGTTATGTTGGGAAAGATTGCTGAGTTGGTTTGCCTCATTTTGTTTACAAGATCTTCAAAGCAAATATTTTCTCCTTATTGTGGGATTTTCTTAAAGCTACTTGTGGTCTGACCCAAGTTTTACTTCATGGAGTATCTTCCAGCTCTTCCTATCACGCTGTATCTCATGAGAATAGGTATGGTACACAGATTGATAGTTTGGATCCGATCCTTGGTTGAGAGATGATCAGAATTTTTAGTACAAACAACTCAAGGAGCAGAATCGATGGCCTAGATAAGGATTTGTTCTGATCTTGCATCGGATGGGATGTGGAGTCGCTTGAGTGAACTTTTGTGGCTAGAGATGTTGTCAGAAGATACACATATCTTTTTGTCTCAATCCTTTGCTGCAAATTGACATGTATGGCACTTTACAAATTCTGGCAAGTACATAGTGAAAACAGGGTATCATGTACTTACTCAATTATTGGGTGTTCATGAGCCACTTTCCGGTGAAGAGATTGAGCACATGATAAGCAATCAAGGTCCCTCCGCATCAAAATTTCAGAATGTGTAGAGGGGTTCCTCCCTTACCAAGATGCAACCCTACCAAAAGGTATGCTACCTCTTACTGAATGGCCTGAATGCTTACACACGGTTTTACTTTATAGATCCTGTCATTGAATCGAAGGTGTCCGACGGATTACCTCTCTAGCTAACACTTCGAAAAGCCTTGTAGAAATTGCCTCAACCCATAAAAACTCAAAACAAGGAGGCTATAGGAAAAATCAGTGCTGTGCTTTGGTCTATATGGATTCAACGTAACAATCGGTATTTGAACTGTTTAATCAATGAGAACGTGTTTATTTGGCTTGAATTTTGTTCGACAGACTCATTCAAGAGAGCACTAAAACTATCAAGTCATACCTTCGCCAAGAATGATAGCAAACAACCTCTACGCTTTGTAAAATGCAACATAGATGCGGTTGTCTTTCGAGAGGAAGGCAAATCGAGATGGGAATGTATTCCAGGATTCAAGCGTGACTATTTCTTCATGCCGCTTCGGTAGTGAATGGCCGGTTTCAAGTCGCAAATGGAACTTTCGCCAGCGTGAAGCATTGTTCGGATCAAGCAAACCGGGTTTTTTGAGCGAGTGATACGAAATGTCATCATTCCAAGTAGTTCAAGCTGCGTAACCGGTGCTGTTGATTTTAGTGAGTTTAGTGTTTTGATCAAAGATTGTTTATCCCTTTTACAAGAAGAACCTATTTTTCAGGCTTTACTAAGAGGCAAACAATGTTATCTATACTCTGCCGTAAATGCTATTAGACATGCTGATTTTATGGTTTGGAATGACCCCCCTTTTGTCATCCAAACCAGATTATGTACTGATTCTATTAATTCATAATGCCATATTTTTCCTTGATGTCAAAAGATTTATTGCTTAGAGAAATGTTTAGCTATAAAAGCTACTTTCTTGCTTTAACTATATTAGTGTGTATAAATCCATACCACGAATAAATATTGTGAAAATACGAATTTAAATTCTGAACTTTTGTGACTTTGTCATTTATATCTTGAACTAATTTCATAAATATATGTATTTTCATTTTAATGAATAATTTTAGTCTAGATATTCCTAAACACAATACAAACCTTGAGAATAGAAAAAATTAATTTGTGTCATTAAAATTAACAATAATAATTGCCAAGTTTTTTTAAAACAAATTGAATTAAAAATTTATTTTCTATTAATGACACGAATTTATTTTTTATATTCTCAAGGTTCGTATTGTGGTTAGATAGTAAGGCTATTAAAATAAAAGTACATATATTACAAAAAAAAACTTTTAGTTCAAGATATATGTAAATGACAAAGTCCTAAAAGTTCATACTTAAATTGGTATTTTCCCACAATATTATCTGAAATTTTATTTTATTTTAGATTGAATTTAAATTTTAATTCAAATGAATTATTTTAATTTATAAATTTGGATAATTTTTAAGAATTTGTTTGAATATTTGAAGAATAAAATTGATTTGGATAATTTATTCAAAAGAAATTGATTTGGATAATTTTTAAGAAGTGTTTTAAGCCTTTGGTAATATTCTATTTTAAATATTTATTTTGGATAATTTTACTGTACTCTTTGTAAGAGATGTTTCTCTTGAGCTTTTTTAAAAAAAAATATTTGTTTTGGATTAATTTCACACACATGTTGATATCTTTATAAATTCCCATGTAATCTTTTAGGAATTTATATTTTTAGCTTTTTTAAATATTATGATAAATCTTATATTCATTTAAATAAATTAGATTAGAATTGTTTTCTTTTTTAAATTAATTTAGCTCTATTGTTTTTCATTATTTTATATATTCTTTATAATATATTTTATAATTTTTGTAGGTGTTATATATTTTGTATTTATATTAAATCGATACCTTGATCACGAGAGTTTGTTGTGAAAATTGAAATAAATGTATTATTGTTGGAAATTATAATGACATTTTACATCTTTTCTTTTTTCATACCGGAGAAATATCATAAAATGTGAATGTCCGATGAATCAGATATTAATTGGAATTTATATTGACTTTTATATTTATTTATACTAATATCATATATTTAATTTATATAATCTTTTATTTTCTTATGATACACATATAAAAAAAAATTGTATTTAAAAACATTATATAATATATGATGCTCTTCTTAAACGAAAATTCGCTCTGGACCACTTCTCACAACAAAATATTCATTATCTATTATCAATTATTTTCTTTATGCCTGCTAAACTCTACACAAGAAAGAATATAAAAAGTGAAAAAAAAATTATGAGAAAAAATGAGGAAAATAAGAAATATATCTAAACTTACAAATTGATTTATTCAAACTCATTATTACTTTCTGTTATATAAATAGTAAAAAGTTAAAATATATAAAATTTTAAAGAATGAGATTATATTTATTCTTTTTTATATTTATATAGTGTTCATGTGAGAACAATTTTCTTTAATATTTTTGTTCTTTCCTTAGCTACACTCTTCCATATGAAAATAGATCCTTGAATCGGATGCTATTAAATTTTTTTAGAAAATTACAAAAAATTAGTAGAAGATATAATTTTATATGGACATGTTAGGTTACTAGAATAAAATTATATTTAGAAATCAATCGTTATCGCGGGCACTCTAAAATCCAGATTTCCACGAGTAAAAATCGTAATTTCGGTAAAATCCGAATTTTTCAGACTGACACTAAACTGATCTGAAATCGTCTCAAAGTAATTTAGCTACCACGTCGAATTTCGTTCGATTCCGATGCATCTGATTTCACGCTGGAGTACAAGGTGCCTGGATGACACATGGCAAGAGAAGGGATGCCATCATGTTCATAGAAGTGTGACACTCGGCATGTGCTGAGTGGCTCACACCAAGCCATGGGAGTATGGGATTCCATTACCATGACGCCACGCGCATTTAATACAGCGCATTAAGGAACAAAAGAAAATAATTTAAAATCGGAGGGCCACCAATTTGTCAAAGGATGAGAAATTTCTCCTTGACTGATGATTACTTCAAAAAAGGGAGAAAAGAGAAAAAGGCAAATAAGGAGAAAATGAGATGAGAAATGAGAAAAGAAAAGTAAAAAGAGAGAAAAAGAAAGGCGAAAGAAAAGAAATAAAGATCCGTAGAGAGAAAAGGGAGGAAAAGGAGAAAGGAGGAAAGGGAAAAGGAGGATTTTCCGTCCGCGGTCGACGCCCAAAGCTCAGCATTAGTCGGTGCACGCAAAGGCGATCTACGTATGATTATTCGTGTTGAGCTTCACGCAAACTCCAAGAAAGGTGATATTTTCCTACTGTTTATTTTTAAATTTCAGCGCTTTATAACTGAAGGATATGGGAGGCCATGAAAGGCCATGAATTAGTTCCGAGCCTCGGGGACTAAGGGGCATGGATTCATGATTGGTTGCACGGACCGAGGAGCATAGGGAGCTTAAATTTGAAACTGAAAGTTTCAAATTGTTGGGGTTTCTTGTTGTGAAAATAAGGATTGGAACCAAAATGGTTCATGTTTGCTAAGGGGCCGTGAGGTACCCTGTTGAATGGTCCCAAGTTGGTGACCCTATTGTGTGTTATGGCTTGCTTGAATAACATGCTAAGTGTGGAAATGTGATATTGATGCATGCTTTTAGATGTATAATATGTTTGCAGGTAGGATTATATGTATTAATGGTAATTTCATGGATTGTAAATGTTTCATGTAGTGCTTATTCATGCATGTAACATGAGGAAAATGCATTGACATCATACTTATCGCATCACATCACACAGTCGGGTGTGGGTGCGGTGGTAAGGTTTATTCATCGTTGTTAGCGAAAATGAATCGGCAATGGGACAGTCCAAGGTAGATTCACATAGAATGATCAAATGATAAATTGCTATGTTTCGGGCAGAGTAGTTGGGTAGATCCCCTGTGGTGAAAGTCCCAATTTATTCACGGTTAGGACATGGAACCACATGTCTGTGGAAATGGTTATGGCGCTATATACCCACGGTGTAAACCCTGAAACTCATGGTCACAAAATAAAGGAAAGGAATCAAAATCAGTTTTTGATAATTGACCGAGGGTTTTCCAATGGTTTAGTCAGGTGTGTGACTAGTTTTATTTCACATTTGGCATTCCGTGAGGGAGTCGGCTAGACTCAAGCTAGAGCATGAGGGGTTGCATCTCATGCATGATATAGACATTTCATATAGAAAATAATTGTATGGAATGATTGCTTGTTTATATATGCCATTGCATACGCATTTTAAAGGAGTAACTGTAGGAAGATTCTCACTAAGCCACACCCCGTCGTGGGACCCTTCGTGCAATAGGACTATCCAAGGAGACGGCACTCCGTAGAGATAGCTTTTGAGAAGAAGGCCGAAATGTGGCTTTGAGAAAATTTTTGTACTTATGTATAAATCTTTTTGTAGAACAAATATGAAAACTATGGGAATATAGTGGATTATTTTGTTTTATGATTACGATATACGGGCCCCTGTGTGGCTATTCTTATTTCGCGATACGTCTCAATACTTATTACGAGGCATATAGATTTCTCGCAGGTTGATCGGTAGTCAACGGACACCTGGACAGCGCCACAATACTGAATAAAATTATCTTCCATTCTTTCAGCCAATCGAAATCGGTTTCATGAATGGGTATAAAGTATAAACCCATACCATACATGTCCACAAAACTAGAGTTTAAAAAAAAAAACAAAACGAAACTCTTAAACCTAGTTGGATTAGAATTAGTGTTTTCTCCTCTCACATCAACAGCCTATATTTCGTCTTCCTTCTTCTTCCCTCCTTCGCGACTCCTTCTTCCCTTCTTAGCAGTCACAGAACTAGCAATAATGGCTTTGCCCTCAAAACCGTCAGAATGGACATGACTTCCCAAGAACCTTCTCGATACAATATTAGATAATCTTATTCCTATGGCCGACTGTATCAGATTCAGTGCAGTCTGTAAGCATTGGTAGTATGTGACTTTTGATAATTTTCAGCATGTGCGTAAAAACCACAAATACGATCGTCCTCACCAACAACAACTCCATTTTCTTCTCGTCCCTACCGCCGATAATAGCTCGATCGCCGTTGTTTATACGAAGTGTCACCAAAAGCATCCGCGAGTTTCCCGCTTGAAGATACTCAACATCGTAACCAGCGTATATTCTCACAGGCCGGTTTATTTTGTTGGACGATTCTTCCGTGCAACACTCTTCAATCCTTTCTCGAGAAAATCTATTCACCTTCCTCCCCTCAAAAGATTATTATTTGAAATACGCGATCGAGCTGAATCCGATGAGATGTCAGCCCTTCCTCATCTTGAAAGGTTTGAGTAGGAAAAGCGAATGTGAGAAGAATGTGATGAAGAAGACATTGAATATGAAGAACCAGAATCAGATGGAGAGTTAGAATTAGAGGAAAATAGCGAAGAAGAAGCAGAGGAGGAAGAAGAGCAAGAAGAAGAAATTGAATCAAAAGCTGAAAGAGACAAGCATTTAACTTTGTAAGATTACACGAAAGAGACGAAGCATTTAACTTTGTAAGATTACACCAAAGCGACTATTCCATTGTGAGGGGTGTATTATCTGCCGATCCAGATGTGAATGGAGATTTTGTACTCATGGTCATACATGGTTTGCAAGATAGACTAGCGTTCATTAAATTAGGTGATAAAATCTGGACATACATTGACAAAGATGCTTGTGATTTCTTTAAAACCACTTATGCCAAGTATATTGAGAGGTACCCTAAGAAAGGGTTATGGCATATGGCCGATATTATCTTCCCCAATGGGATATTTTAAGTATTAGACAACGTGGGTGTTCTTTTATCCATTGACGTAAGTGGCAATCTGAACAAAATAAAATGCATTACTCTACCCGACACAGATAATCTTCAACGGAGTATCAATTGCAAGCCATATTTAGTAGAATCTCCCAATGGTGATATAGTACGAGTTATTAGGATAGCTAAGAATGAAGAAGGTGATTATGGCAATGGGACAACATTGAGATTTATGATTTACAAGTTGGTAGATTTGGGTTCTTTAGAGAATCCAAAATGGATCAAGGTGGACTGCTTTGGAGACGTTTCTTTGTTTTTTGGGAGATAATCATTCGACTTCTGTCAAACCTTCTGATTTCATAGGATGTCACCCAAATTCTATATACTTTTGTGATGATTATTTTGACTTATATTATTTACATGGAGGCTCTACTAATATCAGAGTGTACGATTTAAATGATGGATCTATCACAAGACATTATTCACTCAAGCATTCCCAAAGGTTAATGTCGCCACCAATTTGGATTATTCCTAAGTTTGACATTCGATGTAACAAATAAACATAGAAGCTAAAACCCTAACAAGATGACACAGCATGTCGGTTAAAAGCATAACAAACGGCTCACAGCCAACATAGGGCTCATGGCCTACACAAATGATAATCCAAAGTTGCCTAGAATACCTATGATTCCATATCTGCAGCATACTAACAAGCAGAACCAAAAACGTCGCAACACGTCGACGACGAAAACACACCGTAACAAATCGGTACGAAAACACACCGCAACAAGTCAGTGACTATCTTATTGAAACCCCGGATCTAGAGAAGACCTTTTAGAAAAAGGCAAATCTGCAACAAAAGAGAGGAGAAGGGGAGGCGAGACTGAGAAACTCGGAGTAGAAGGACGAGGAGGGATCAAGAAAAGGAGATAAGAGGAGGGGCGTAGACCAACTTTGCAGGTAAACGACAAAGAACTTCAAACCAACAGATAGAGAGAAAACACTTTCAAAAACAGAGATTGCATACATTTAATATTAAAACCATAATTTATTTATTTATTTATGTACTTTGTTACCTTTTTTCACTTTAATATATTTATAATCATATTTAAAAATAAACATGTCTTTTTTCACTATATCGATAATCATATTTAAAAATAAAAATGTTATTAATTTTTTTTTAGATATCTATTCATTTTCATTACATCATAGTATTTTGTTATATTTCTTACAAATGTGTTCCCATTGGAACTCAAACCTTAAACCCCTTCCCTCCGACCTAAGCTCTTAACCATATAAGCTACTTTTAATTGGCTTTTTTTGTTAAGATATTAAGAGTTATGTGGTGTTTGTTTTTTTACTTAATGCTAAATATAACTTTTTTTTAGCTTAGTGATGAATAATACTTAATAGCATTAAGTATTAAGTTGTTTGTTTTTTAATATTAAGTAGTGAGTAGGGATGACAACGGGACGGATTATTTCGGGTTCCCGTCCCGCCTCGCTCTTAATGACACATGTTTGATTTAATTTTAATTGAGTTTTTAATGGGTGTGGGTTTATTTTCTGAAATCCGAAACGTGTTCAGGTATTGTTACTCCCTATAAAAACCCGTAAAATTAAAATTTCAAACGGCAAAATGCTAATAAAATAATAAATTACCAGGCGGTTCAAGGAAGCCTAGAAAATTCTAGATCTCTGATGACATAACGGAGTCCGTTAAATTGCCTCTCACGAAATTTCAGGCGACCGTAAGAGTTTCTGAATTCGGCATAAACTGAAATTTTTCCGATTTTCCCGCGATAAGTTACCAAATGACTCCAAGGATGAGATTTTACTAAAATCCTAGTTAAAATGTGCCCGCTAAGTTCATTTAAAATAAATGAATCGGGTTAAATAAATTATTTCCTCAAGATAAACTGACCAATGAAGCAATATGAACAATGCATCCAAAATAATAATAATAAGTCTCAATTCCGATTATATTTTAAAATATTCTTTATTATTTTATTTTATACTTTAATATAAATAATAATAATTATAATATTTTTTAATAAATAATTTATAAAATTCTTAATATTTTTATTTTTATGAAAAATATTAATTTTAATATAATAAAAAATAAAAGCAAATATAAAAAAATTAAAAATAAAAACAAAATAAATGTAAATGAGACAGCTTTAAGAATTTTTAAATGAGACAAGTTTTGGGAATTGAAAATAAACGAGTCGGGCCTGGATGGGACTCGCCCCTGTCCCAAACTCTCCCTGTCATCCCTTGGGTGAGCTGCGATATTACTAACTCTTTCTTCTGTCGGCAGAATGATCAGTTTTTCTTATTTTTATGGAAAATGACTTTTTCTAAATAGAAAAAACAAAATATTTTCATTTTTTCTATTCAGAACTTTTAAAAAAAAATCAGTAATAAATCGTGAAAATTTTAAAAAAACAACTTAATCATGCTATTTAGCTTCAGCATTAAGTCAAAAAACAAACGCCACATACTCCCTAAGCTCTTAACCATATGTGCTACTTCTAATTGGCTTTTTTTGTTAAGATATTAAGAATAACTCTTCTTGTTATATACAATTTTTTTTAGATTTTTTTCTTCCTTTAATTAATTATATTATCTTTAAATTGACTTAATTAATTACAACTACATTTGATTCAGTTCCTCAAAAAAATGCTAGTTAAAGAAGTGGAAGTGGTAGGGGAATATTTTTTTTTATTGCATCCTAAACCAAGTGTTATATCATGCGATGAAATGTATAATTGCTAAACCATTGGATTAAAGGTTCTGATTATTTATTTTTGTAAATTTTTTTTACTTAGGTTGTGTTTGGAACCTATTTAGAACCTTTCGAAAGTGCCAAGGAAGGAAGAAAATACTCCGTAGGCTTAGTTTAGAACCCGAAAAGTACTAAAAAAAGAAAATACTTAGAAAAATAATTTTTCTCATTTTTGGTTCACCATGAAAAATATCAATAAAACTAAATATAAACAAAATTATTCAAAATTTTACATTGTTTAAATTTCTTAGTCCTTATTTAATAGATAGAAATAAATAAATGAGTTTGAATAAACATATAAAATTAATTTATTAAGTTTAAATCTATTTTAATTTTTCCTTTTTCCTCTCTATTTTTAATTTTTATTTTATTTCTTTAATACTTTCTCTATTGTAAACATAACCGAAAATTACTAAGGAATGAAAAAAATGAAAAATGAAAAATGATTTTGTAAGACCCGAGAAAATTCCAATTTTCGGAAAAAGGGTAAAATGGTCATTTCGGTAAAAATTCGAAATTTTTCTAGATCTCGGATGAAAAAATGGATTTCACCGTTGAAATCGTCTTGCAAAATCTAACTACCACGTCAAATTTCGTCAAATTCAGATAGTCGATCACGCTTCGGCATTAACGACAAGCTCCGATGCTTTAAAACTGGTTTGAGAAATATGCGACGCGACAAAGTCACATATTACATGTACTCTTGTGACACATGTTACAAGATTAGAGATATGATGAAAATGGACGACCTAGATAGTGATAAGTGTCAAAAATCTAGAAGAAGGGACATGATGGGAATTATTTGAATTATAAATGAGAATAAGACGAAAGATGAACAATATTCATCTCCTTCATTTGATCACAAATCGCAGTGGTCAAGTAAAGGGAGTGCAAGAGTTTGGTTTTTCATTTCAGAGAGAGAGCACATTCTTCTAAGATTTCGCCGACCTGACCGGTCGATTCTCTACGAGCAGTTAAGCAAGTCGCATACGCGCGCGGCCACGCTGCGGACTCCATTCGTGGAGCTCAAACCCAAGAGGTAGGAACTTCTACTACTAATCTCATTAAAAGGCATCGTAAACTGCCAGGAACGCCTGCTTGTTTTATCGTAAACCTCGCCCCGTGCCGTTTGAGAACCGAGCGGGAGAAAAATTTTATTTGAGTGGTCGAACAAGAACTCCGATGGTTTCACTGCTCACATGAATAAAGGGGACACAAAATTTTTGGGCGTGAAAATGTGTTTGGTCAGTGATTCAAAATGAATTTGCACGGTGGTTTACACTCACCATGTGAGCTAATTTTGTGTAATTGATTATGAATTGTATACCATGTTTTATGTGATTTAATTATGTTAATATATATGCATATGAATAGTTATTAGTATGAACGTGTCGGAATTGGCATCATGCATTCCATACGATTACGCCCCTAACCCTTACTAGCGGCGGTGCCTACTACTCCATAGAAATCCCCAACCACTACCCTAACGACTAGAAATCCCCGTGAAGCGGTCGCATTACTTGTTTAAACCTCGTATAAAAAAAAATTTTCTTCAAACTTAGGATTTGGTAAAATCTCGCAACCCAGAAAACCGCCAGCATTTATCGACCGCAGATAGACACCCCAAATCCTTTATACACAATTTACACTTTATCCAAATATAAGAACCAAAGAACCCAACACATTTTTCATATAACTACACTATGTACATACATATACCCATTATACAAATTCAAAGTGTTTTTCCTTACATAATATTATTAATAACAACACTTGCATAAATGTCGAGAACTCTAATATACTCCTGCATTGGCTTCTATGCACTGTGACCAAAAATAGTTTTTAAAATATAGAAAATAATGAGCCAAACTTGAGCCCGCTGGAGCGTATGCTTTATGTAAATATTTTCTTTTCCGAAAAACATATCAAACTCGTAAAACTTTCTTTTTCAGAATATTTTCCATAGTTTCGCTGCTTTAAAGTTTCTAAAACTTTTGTACTTATCATTTTTAAAAGTTTATAAAAACTTTTAATACTTGCTTATTTCTGCTTTTAAAAGTTTATAAAACTTTTAATACTTGCTTCGCTTGTTTTCATTGTTCTTTTCTCTTTAAAAGTTTATAAAACTTTTCTCAATTCTTCATTGGCTAGTTTTAAAAGTTTATAAAACTTTTTATAAACCTCTTGTTTTTAAAAATGTATAAACATTTCAAATCTCTCGTTTAAAATTTCTCAAACCTTTCACAAACCTTCTTGCTTTAAAAGTTTCTCAAAACTTTATAAAACATGGAGCTCGTCTTAACCGTTTTTTTTTTAAATCACCACGGAGTTCGCTCAACCGGGACGTTTTAAAATCACCACGGGAGCCTGAACTCAACCGATCGCTTTGAAATATAAACTAGGAGCCTGTACCAACCGCTTGTTTTAAATCTCTACTAAGCCTCGCGACCGTGGGCAACTACTATTGACTTTTCAAAACCAGATATCATGCTTATAAAACATCAACCATTGAGGCCTATACTGTCATTGCACTTAAATAACAATTTGCCCTCGTGCATCGACCGCGCTTTCGCTGGGCCGACTCATGGCCCACATCACCTTTTCCGATAAATATGGTGGAATTGACCTTGTGTCGCCATCACCATAATTTAGCTAACTAACCCTATATACTCCTATACGCGCTAATTAGCTCTTTAAATGCCATGATGCATGACTAAGTTTCCGTTTGAATCAGAAAACTAAAATGCATGTATGATATCCTAACACCACCGCAGGCCTATCTTATAATTCTCCGACCTAAGATGCTTGCTTGTGAACTAGGGATTTTAGTTAGGCCTGTTTTCACAAATATTCTTTTACTTGCTTGCTTGCTCTTTGAAAAATGGTTTACAATTCAAAACCATTTGTTTACTTGCTTGCTTGCTTGAAAAATGGTTTAATAATTCAAAACCATTTATTTATTTGCTTTTCACATATGGTTTAAAAATTAAAACCATTTATTTGCTTGCTAAATTCATTGCTTGTTTTTCAATTATGGTTTAAATCAAAAACCATTTGCTTGCTTCTTGGAAATATGGTTTTACAATTTAAAACCATTAAATGTCAGTATAAAACAGTTTATAATATAATACACTAGTATTGAAAAATAGGTTTAGAACACTAACCTTTTTCTGCTTATTAAAATTTGAGCACGATTCCACAATTTTCCCGCCTTTGTTTTTAGCCTATACGTCAGCACAACCAACTAAATACTATTCGATATTTACTATACACTATGCATTATGCATTATGCACTATACACTATGCACTGTTTACTATGCATTATGCACTATTCGATATTTACTATGCATTATGTATTATGCACTATGCACTATACACTATGCACTATGTACTATGCACTATTTGATATTTACTATGCCTTATATACTATGCACTATGCACTATGCACTATACATACGTATTTATGCGTATTCATATGTATTTATATGTATTCACTATTTCACGTGGAAATCCGACGAAATCCCGTTATTTTGGTACCCACGCGTAGCTCTCGTCGCGTAGAGTAACTTTAATTCTGGGTACGAAAATTCTGACGGTTAAAACGCCGTAAACTGGAGAAAATGTAGGATTTTTCGAATTTTTACCTGAATTCTCCGTGAAATCCTGTGTTTCTGGTACCCACGCGTAGCCCTCGTCGCGTATAGCACTTTTCGTGTTTATCTCGACGAAATCCGACGATCAAATTTTCATGAATCTAAGAAAGAAACGAAGATAATAAAAAAGAAAAAATAAAAATCCTTCTGCTGTTTTCCCCTTCTGTCTCCTTCCATCTCACGTCCTCCTTCCTTTTGATTTTTTTTTATATGGGACCCACATGTCCCTTTATTCCACTTCTCTGGGTCTCGTTTTCAAATTCTCAAACAATTTATTTTATCCCTAAGCCAATTTCTTTATCATAATTGAATATTCTTTAAATATTTTCCATTTTTCGGAAATTTTCAAAAATCCATTTTTCGGCGCTTTCACTTACACTCGCTGCTTGTGTACCAGAAAATATTTCGATCGCCTCGAATTAAAACTAAACTTTTTCTAGGTCACTAGATTTCGCAAAACGAACTTCTAATCTGCAAATTGCCATCCCGAGATCTAGAGACTTAGAATTTCCCCGAAATATTTCTGGGCAATTTATTAATATTATTTTACTATTTAAAACTTCTATTAATTATACTTTCACCCTCCCCACTTTCCTTTAATTGAAAAAGTGTCATAATTCTTCTCGAAAACTTTACAATTTTATATCCTTTACAATGGCACTTCGTGCACATATGTGCCCCCATAACATGTACTATGCACCTCATAGGGATCTGGTGTTACAAATCCTCCCTCTTGCAACATTTCGTCCTCGAAATGAACAACTAAACTCAAATGAAATAAAATACCTCAATCGTAAAATAATTGGCGGGCATCGGGCACAAGATTCGAACCTCCGCTCCCAAGTAGTCAGCTCTCCTCATGATTCTTCCACAGTACTTTAACTAAAGGAATCACCTTACTCCTCAACACATGTTTCTTGCGATCTACAATCTGCACAGGTATTTCCTCATAAGTCAGGTTCTCCTTTAGTTGCACTGGTTGCTCTCTTAACACATGTGAAGGGTCTGGAATGTATTTCCTCAACATCGACACATTCTTTGGCGGTTTCCAATTTACCACTGCTTCTATTTTCTGGGGATCCACACTCACCCCCTCAACTGAAATCACATTTACCTAGAATGCCACTCCCGTTTCAAGCCAAAACTGGCACTTGCTCAACTTGGCATACAACCGCCGCTCCCTTAGGGTCTCGCACACAACCGTGTGTGTTCAATGTTCCTCCGAACTACCCGAATACACAAGGATATCATCGATAAAAACTATGACTAACCTATCCAAATACGGCGAATAATTCTGCTCATCAAATCCATAAAAAGCCGCTGAGAATTAGTCAAGCCAAACGGCATCACCAGAAACTCATAATGCCCGTAGCGTGTCCTCACTGCGCCTTAGGTACATCACTCTCCCGCACTTCAATCGATGATACCCCGACCTCAAGTCTATCTTGGAGTATACTCGAGATCCTTGGAGTTGATAAAATAACTCATCGATCCTAGGGAGTGGATAATCATCAGGATGGTGAAATTTATTCGCTGTCTGTAATCTATACACAAACCGCAAACTCCAATCTTTCTTTCACGAAGAGGAACCGGAGCTCCCCATGTGGATATGCCCAATCGAATGAATCCCTTACTAATAATTTAACTCGAGCCTTAAGCTCTCTCAACTCGCAGTGATCCATCCCATATGAGTGAATTTAAATGGGCCTACCCCCTCGGAATCAAAATCAATGGTGAACTCCACCTCTCTTTCTCGAGGTAAACCTGCAATATCATCGGGGAACACATTTGGGAACTCTCTAACAACTGGAATCTCATCCACTAGAGTCCCATCCTTCTCTGTCTCCACCACATAAGCTAGATAACCCTGACAACCCTTACACAACATTCTCTGCGCTGCCATGGCGGAGATCATACAGAAAGATAACTCTCTACGTAATCCCCTGAACTTTACCTCCAATTTCCCTGGCCTATTCAACTTTACTTCATTTTTATAACAATCTAACGTGGTTTCCCATGGCGACAAATTAATCCATACCGAACCACATCGAATCCCTCATATCTAAAGTTACAAGATCCGCCTAAACTCCCGTCCCCCCAATCAACTCTACTATCTCGACTACTCAGTTCTGCGAGCAACTGAACTCCAACCGAAGGAAATCCTCATACCTAATTCCCAATGGCCGGGTCTCTATCTCAAAGCGATCTAAAAATGGCTTCGATGCAAATGAATGCGAGGCTCCCGGTCCACTAATGCATATGCATTATGACTGGGCGATAGAAATAATACCGCGGACTACATCCGAGCGCATCTCGCATCTTGCCGAAGTCACAAAGATATACTCCGCTCCGAAAAGCGGGCTCGTCGTATCCCCCGCATCGCTCCGCCTACCACGCCTACCTCTACCGCAGCCAGGCCGCCCTCCGGCTGAACACCCTCTCCCCGACGACTTATAAGTGCTCATCTCTGGTATTGGGGTAGCTAGACTGGCTACTGATGTCTCCACACCAATCAGCTGAGGGCACTCCCTAATGAAATGGCCTTCCTAGCCACAGTGGAAACATCCTGTGCACCTCCCGCACTTCCCCCACAGGTCGCTTCGACACATATGACAAACTAGGAGGAATACTCTAGGTGCCACCGCTAGCAACCGGGGCCTCATTGATCCCCGACTCAAAGATAGCTCGACCGCACCTCGGCCTCTATAACCTCCTCGCCTTGTTCCTCTTTCTACCGCATCGCCCTGAAGCTTTGTCGAAGTGCCCGGTGCACTCCCTTACTCTTATTTTCCCCCGCCTACTCCGGGATACATAGCCGTGGTGACTCGCTTCAACTCTCGTAGCGACTCTAACAAGTCCCCAACCCATTCGAAGGACCACCGATAAATGTATTCCGATCCGGCGGCCGTAAATCCCGATAAAAACCTTTTCGCACTTTAGGACTTCATCCTCAGTACATAGGGGAACCAATCTAACTAGTTCCGAGAACTCTTCATACTTTATTACCGGCATGTTCTTCCTGTTCGAACTCTGGAAGAACTCCTCAATTTTTAAATCCTTATGACTCGAGGAAAGAATCGCCGCTGAATCTCTGTTGAAATTTGTCCCATGATGATCCATCAAAGATAATCTTTTCTCTACTTACATCCCACCACCTACTGCCTTTCCATCGTAGTAACCGAAAACAAGACTCTTCTCATCCGTGTGTACCTATAACTCGTAAACCTTATTGACTCGGTCTAGCCATAACCAGGCTGCTTCCGGATCACCACTGCCGTCATACGGCTTCGGGCGCCTGGCCAGATTTTCTATCGACCTCCCCTGCCTTCCATAACCTCTCTAGCGGCGTGGAGGTCAAAAGGATCACGATCTGCTGCTATGGCTACTATCTGAGTGGCAATCTCAGGCCACTCCGTCGCTATAAATAATCCCGCACTCGAGCTCCTCCGGTGGCCCGGGATGGATCTCAGCTCGGCCCGGCTATCGAGGCCAATTCATAGGCTAAGAGCGAACCAACTACGTGCTCATATCTCTCACAAGTACCGCAGGACGCCGGAACCGGAATGACTTTCCTGTGACGACCCCACGCCCCTCTTCCCGACATAGTGTCGCAATTTCCAAAAAATCAAATGTTTAATACTTGAATTACCATATAGTATGTACTTTTGAATTTGAAATCGCATAAGCTCTGACAATGTAAATCGTATAACATGTGCCTTCCTAAGACTCCTAGCCTATTACCAACTTATGCTCGACACCACACCGACACACTCCCACCCCTTACTAGCGACTGCATCACACTCCATAGAAATCCCCAACTTGTTACCTCTAACGACTAGGAACTCGTGAAGCTGTCGCATTCGCTTGCTTTTAAACCTAGTATAAAAAAAAAAAAAAAATCTCTCTTTCTTTTTCCAACTTGGGGATCGGTACAATCTTAGCAAAGGGTAAAACCTCAAGAAAGATGACGACCGTACATGTGACAATTCCAAATCCTTTATACACAATTTACACTTTATCCAAATATGGCAACCAGCAACCCAACACATTTTCACAACTACACTATGTACATACATATACTCCATTATACAAATTCAAAGTGTTTTCCTTACATAATATTATTAATAACAACACTTGCACAAATGTCAGGAGAATCCTAATATGCTCCAGCGTCTTGCGTACTTGTACCTGGAAAATAGTTTTTAAAATAGAAAATAATGAGCTAAACGAGCTCAGTGAGTGTATGCTTTATAAAATGTTTTCTTTTTTTGAAAACATCTCAAAACTGTAAAACTTTCTTTTTCAGGAATATTTTCCATAAGCCTTGCTTACTTTAAAGTTCCTAAAACTTCGTTTGCTTGCTTTGCAAGTTTATAAAACTTAATACTTCATTGCTTGCTTTTAAAAGTTTATAAAACTTAATACTTGTCATTGCTTTGCTTTGATTTTCTTAAAAGTTTATAAAATTTTTCTCAATTCTCTTGCTTTCTTGTTTACATTGCTTGTTTTTAAAAGTTTATAAAACTTTTTTATAAACCTCTCTTGCTTTTAAAAATGTATAAAACATTTCTCAAATCTCTCGCTTAAAAAAAATTTCAAACCTTTCACAAACCTTCGCTTTTAAAAGTTTCTCAAACTTTATAAACACTCTGAGCTCTCGCTCAACCGTTTTTTTTTTTAAATCACTACGTGAGCCCGGGCTCAACCGACGCTTTAAAATCACCACGAGCCCGAGTCAACCGATCGTTTTGAACATAAACTGAGCCCGTACCAACCATTTGCTTTGAATCTCACGAAGTTCTCGACCGCACCAAATCTGGGCTGACTTTTCAAACCGTATATCACGCCATAAACATCAACCATCGAGGCCTATATCATTGTTGTACCCTAGTGAACACGGAGCCTCAGGCATCGACCACGCCGGAAGGACTATGGTCCGCATCACCTTTCCGCAAGTGCGGAATACAGAGAATCACCTTGTGTCGCCATCACCATAATTTAGCTAACTCTTAACCCTATATACTCCTGCACGTGCCACTGCCTCCTTTAACGCCATGATGCATGAATTTAAGTTTGCCGGATCGTGCAAAACTAAAATGCATGTATGATATCTTAACACCACCGTGCACGTACGGAATACCTCTGACCGATATGCTTGTTTAGAACTAGGGATTTTAGTTATGCCTGTTTTCACAAATATTCTTTTACTTGCTTGCTTGCTCTTTGAAAAATGGTTTACAATTCAAAACCATGTTCTTTACTTTACTGTTTGCTTGAAAGGTTTAATAATTCAAAACCATTTATTTATTTGTTTTTTTTACATATGGTTTAAAAAAATTAAAACCATTTATTTGTTTGCTAAATTCATCATTGCTTTTTCTCAAATATGGTTTAAATCAAAACCATTTACTGCTTGGAAATATGGTTTTACAATTTAAAACCATTAAAATGCCAAACAGAAAATACTTATAATATAATACACTAGTATTGAAAAATAGGTTTAGAACACTCACCTTTTCTCGCTTATTAAAATTTGAGCAATTTACTTCATAATTTTCCCGCCTTTGTTTTTAGCCTACACATTTGATGTATTAGACCATATACGTCAACACAACCAACTAAATATTATTAGATATTTACTATGCACTATGCATTATGCACTATGCACTATGCACTGTGTACTATATACTGTGCACTATTCGATATTTACTATACACTATGCATTATTCGATATTTACTATGTACTATGTACTATGTACTATGCACTGTATACTATGCACTATGCACTGTGCACTATACACTATACACTATGCATTATTTGATATTTACTATGTCTTATACACTATGTACTATGCACTATGCACTATGCATACGTATTTATGCGTATTCATATGTATTTATACGTATTTACTATTTCACATGGAAATTTGACGAAATCCCGTGATTTTGATACCCACGCGTAGCTCTCGTCGCGTAGAATAACTTTAATTATGGGTACGAAAAATTCCTCGACTCGCTAAAACTCAGAACTGAGAAAACCAAAATTTAGGATTTTTCAATTTTTACCCGAATTTCTGAAACTCGTGTTTCGGTACCCACGCATAGCCCTCGTCAAGTAGAGCACTTTTTCTTATCTCGACAAAACTGACACGATTTTCGAATCTGAGAGTTAGTTTCAAAAGAATAAAAATAAAAAATAAAATACTTATGCCGTTTTCCTCTGTCCTTCCATTCACGTCCTCCTTCCTTTGATTCTTTTTTTATGTGGGACCTACATATCCTTTATTCCACTTGTCTGCTTCGCCCCGAAACAATTTATTTTCATTCCTGCTTTCACTTCTTTATCATAATCAATATTTTAAATATTTACCATTTTTCGAATTTTTCAAAATCACGCCAGTTTCACTCTACACTGCTGCTTGTAATTGCAAATATCTGATCGTCTTCATCTCTAAACGAATCTTTTTCTAAAGTCACTGATTTCACAGACTTAACTTATTCATTACCAGCCCGAGCTATTATCCGGAAGTTTCCGTATAGTTCTTCGGCACTTCCTCGAATATTTTTGGCAATTTATTAATATTATTTTACTATTTAAACTTCTATTAATTATACTTTTCACCCCCTCCACTTCTTTCTTAATCGCAAAAGCTTACAATTATTTTGAAAATTTTACAATTTTATCCCTTACATGGCATTCCTGCGCATACGCCTCTACTGCTACGTATTATGCACCTCATAGTGACGTGGTGTTACATCATATGCATCAGCTCTAGAATATTGTGAAAGAAGCTTAATGATAATTTAAACGAAACAAAACGAAACGTGTAACACTCATCCTGAAGAGTAGCGTGACAGAGGCGAATCCAGACAAGCAAGATTAAGAGTATTCTTAATTATTTTAAGCAAGTCAGAATAAATTTTTGAGTTGTTTTAAGGGTGAAACTATAAAGTTTTCAAAGAATTCAGTAAGACTTTTGCAATTAAGGAAAGTGGAGGTGAAATTCCAATTATGAAATTTTAAAAGGATAATAATAATAATAAATTACTATAAGGGTTCGTAGCTCTAGAAAATTCTCTAGATCTCGATGATGAAACTGACTGCCCTAAATTGAAGTTCTCACAAATCTAGTGACCCATAAAATACTTTCACACTCGGTATTAACTAATATTTTACGATTTTCTGGGGATGACAGTCGCAGAGCATTTCAAGCCGACAGCATTTTTACAAAATCTGAAATCAGCAGAACGACTGAAAGCAAAGTTCATTCAAATAATCGAACTCGAAAAGAATAGTACCGCACATAAACTGACCGAACGGCGTTAATGAAATCGTATACTTAAAAAAATAATAATAATAATAAAAGAATAAAAGTCCAACAAAGAGGACTGACGTAATCGAAATGATATATGGAGACGATTTTTATTTTATATTTCGCTTCTTTCTTCGATTTACCAACCCACCGTAGATTGGCCTGAAATATATGTATAAAGTTGGTCTACGCGACGAGGGCTACGTTGCGTAGTATCAGTTGCCTTTGTAGCATTTCATCACACTTCAAGAGAGGAATTTTTCCTATTTCAGTTATTTCCTCGGTGCCTAAATGCTATGTAATGGCTTGAAATTTTCTGGGAGTCATGAGCGTCTTTGAACTCATCCCAAAATTTTTGGGGACTGAGTTTAGGAATTTTTTGGACTATGTTCTGATTGCATCTCGCTGAATTTCGAGACGCTTTTCTGACAATGATCAAATTCTCGTGATTGTAGCCGGACAGGTCGGACATAATTTTCAGAAATGTTTTCGAGTATTTTTAATTCTACAAAGTCCTCGAGTCAGTTACAAAACTGATAGCTTTTAGCTGTGGCATTTAATGTAGGGGTATTTCGTCAGATTTCACATCATATTATCGATGTCCTTATCGAATGGGACTAGTAATGCAAAGTTTTGTTAGAATCAGTTCGTTTGATATAGCTCGCTTGAAAGCCCTGCGGTATGTTTTATGGTTAAAACGTCAACTGGCAAGATTTTCGTATTTTGTACATTGTGTAGCGATCGAGTATCCGACGATAATTTAGAGTGCTGCATAAGAATTTAAAGAAATTTGGGCGAGAAAATGTGAGTACTCTCAAAATCCTTTTCTAAAACGAAAGTGTTTAAATTATTAAGTTTGTAAAATGCTTTGAAAATATAAATTTATGCAAGCATTTTTTTACCTCCCACTATATACTCGAAGAAAAGTCTGGATTTCAAGATTTAAGAAACAAATGGGCCTAGTTTAGCAAAACCTTAGATGGCACAATTTCAATCTCCTGGCCGATGTATCTCGCATTGTGCATGGCAAGGTTATGGGATATTATGACTTTCAACTATAGCTTGTCTCTGTCTGAATTGAGGATTAGATTCCACACATTTATACAATGAGTCGCCCTCCCGCACATCTCGGGGTATATGATACACTACGCTCTTGGGCATGGCGACGAGGTGTTAGTTCCGAGGTTCCATCACCGCTCTGGTTCCAAGGTTCCATTATGTTTATAGAGACCCCGCCGTGTTGACCTACTCATATTAGACGTAGTGTTCCGAGGCTTCACACCGATGCCGTTCCGTTTCGCGGCATCAAGCTCCGGTGGTATTTCGTAAATGGGCCACAAAGGGTTGGTACTTGATTTGCAAGTATAACACTTTTCGGGATATTAACCACCACCGAAAATGAAGCCAAAGAAGATAAATAGTTTTCATCACGCTGTAAATGGTTTTCATAGCGCAAAACTCGCTTTCATAAATAGCTTTACAACCATTTCTCAGAGATAGATTTTCATATTGGGAGGTATACAAAGCAGTAACAACATTTAGAACTTATATACTCACTTGTTCGCTTGCCTACGCTTTCTCGTTTTTTAAATAACTGAAACATGTGTCAAGCCTAAAGACCTTTCCGTGATCCTCACCCTAGACGCCGTGTTATGATTATATATAAGATATGTGTAAAGTAAAAGTAATAAAAGTTAAAATGTGACATTTTGTATATAAAATATCTTTTGTAAAATATGCATGCATATTTAGAAAACAAAGCAAGTATGAAATTATGTTGGATTGATTATTATCTTATATTTTATTTGGCGACCGTATACCCTTATGATCAGAATGATTTGAAAATACTGGGAGTGTATTTTTTTATATATTGTGTGATCTTTGTATTTGGCTCGACCACGGCAAATAAGTATGCCGCTGATTTACAACTGGAAGGTGATTTTGGCAGAAGTGAAAATTTTTATAAACCCATATTTCAAAGACAGCTTCAAAGTAGCTTTAATCCAGAAGACCCGAGAAAATTCCAATTTTTCTCAAAAATGGCAAAATAAAAATTTCGATAAAAATCCGGAATTTTTCTAGATCTCAAGATCTAAATGGATCTCTCCGTTGAAATCTTCATAAAGCTGGTCACGCCGACTTCGCTAGATTCAAGGCTGCCTGATTTCACGCTGAGCATGCAGGCCTGATGACACATGACAGTTAAGGATGCCACTCGCACCATGTGGCGTGACACTTGGCATAAATAGCCAGCCTGCCACTCAAGCCATGTGGGAGAAGGATTCCATGGCCCATACGACACATGTGACAATTACTACAAGGGGCAATGTTAAATAAAAGAAAAAGAATTAAAATTGAGCCACCACTCGTTTGATAAGGAGAGATAAATTTCCTCCCATCGGGACTCGATGATGATTCTCCAAAAAGGGGGAGAAAAGGACCAAAGGAGAAATGCAGGGCAATGAGAGAAATGGTAAGAGAAAATGAAGAGAAAAGGAAAAGAAATAAGAAAAAGGCGAAAAAGAAAGGAAAGAGGGAAAAAGTGAATCCGCTTTTATAGAGCACAAAGAAGTGAGAATGATAGCTGAAAAGGAGGATTTTCCTGCTCTGGCGGTCGACGTCTCGAAAAGCTTCTCGAGTGACTAAAGTTTGGTGCACCAATGGATCTACGTGTGATTATTCAAAAAAGTCGAGTTTCGACAACCCAAGATAGATATTTTCCTACTTGGTTTACTTTTAGCCTATAAAGGCTTTGTAATGGTAGGGGTTGTTTGCGAGTACATGAGAGACCACGTAATGCGTTCCAAGCCTTGGGACTAAAGGGTATAAATTCATGACCGTTGTACCTGACCGGTGGAAGTTGTATTTATGAAACAAAGTTTCAGTATCATGGTTGCTTTGACGGATGATAGTGATTGGAACCAAAATGGTTCATGTTTGCTAAGGGGCCGTGAGGTACCCTGTTGAATGGTCCCAAGTTGGTGACCCAATTGCGTGTTATGGCTTGCTTGAATAACATGCAGTGTGTGGAAATATGATGTTGATGCATGCTATTTAATGTATTAACATGATTTGCATGGAGTGTAGATTATAAGGGATAAATTATGATTTTCCATGATTTGTAAATGTTTCATGTGCTCATTCATGCACGTAATACGGGCGAAAACGACGCAGATCATGCATTTCATACGCATTTTCCGCCACATCGCACAGCCCGGGTGTGGGTGCAGAAGGTTTATTCATCACGCGGTTGTCGAACTCTGGGAAAATGGGACTAAGTCCAAGGTAGAGATTCAATGAAAATGTAAATGATCAAAATGATAAATTACATGTTTTCATGAATAAGTTAGTAGATCCTCCCGCAAGCAGAAGTCCCACCATTTATTCACTAAGTTAGACATTAACCCTACGATGTCAAAAATGCTACATATGCATGTTCTACTGTAAACTTAAATCCGTGGCCCACAAAATAAAAGAAAAGTAATCAAAATCGCTTTGATAATTGAATCGAGGGTTTTCCAATGGTTTAGTCAGGTGTGTGACTAGTTTTATTTCACATTCGGGCATTCCAGTGTGAGGGAGCTCTGCTAGACCTGAAAGTTGTGAGCATGAGGGTCAGATCTCATGAGATATAGACATCACATAGAAAATAATTCCATGAATAGATTTGCTGTTTATATATGCCATTGCATATGCATTTAGGGGCGGGAGTAACCCCCATAGAAGACTTTCTACTCGGGCTTAAGCCACCCCTGTCGTGGGACCCTTTCAGTAATACATCATCCAGGAGACCAAGACTCCAGGTAGCTTTTTGAGAAGAAAGCCGAAATGTGGCTTTAAGAAACTATTTTGAAAATGTGTATAAATCTTTTTGTAAAACAACATGGAAAACTAGTTATAATATACTGATTATTTTGTTTTATGAGTATTAGTTTATTAGCCTACAGGCATTTTTATCAGTATACGCCCCATGACATGAGACAGATACCGCAGTGTCGACGTATCAACCTCGACACCCCTGGACCGGGGCTACATTAACGCTTAACTTTATGGTAACTTGTCAATTGGAGTGAGTCACGTGGAGGTTACCGTGGAGTCATTTCGCATTTCTCGTCACTGTGAAGGACCAGCGAAAATGTTTGTGAAAGTAGTGAATTTCGACGTAAGATTTTCCGAATAATCGCTCGGCTGACGCTCCAACGTATCACTTCCTGATTTGCGACCACAATCAATGTTTGAAGAGCATTCAAGAATTTACTGAGTAGCTCCAATACTTATCGTAAATCCGCAGAAAGTTTCAAGAACAAAAGCTTTTTTGTTGTGAAACTCGTATTTTTACTCGCATACTGGCTTAGACATGTGTGAGGGAGCCTGGTGAGCAATTTATGACATGAGATCGGGTCATGGTGATATTCCGAGTAGGTTCATGAAATTGCTTGAATGCGACACATATGCAAGACTTAGCTAGGAGTAACCCATGTAGGAATTATCACTATCGGGAGTTTTGTTTATCTGTCGATGATCACTATTTCGGGCAAGTATTAACAGCCACAAGATTTGGTGACCCGCCACCAGAGGTCGCATTTTTAAGAAAGCCGCATTGTGGCTTTGGTATTGATTTTGTATAACATATATTGTAATCAGAAATTTTCATATAATGCTTGAATTAAGAGTATCAAAACTCTTGAATCCATGTAATATATTCGTCGGATACGTATTTTCAGGAGTATTGATACAAGGGGTCCAAGTGACCATTATTTTACTCGCATGCATCCCTGTGGTCATTGTAAACCCAGCAGATGTACTACACCTGGGTAGAGCTCCCGTACAAAGGAGACTCTCGCTCCGATTTCATGAGTGGTGCTCTGCAACTCGACATCCACGAATATTCCGTTGTGTCGACCTGCTGTCAACCCGACCCCTAAGCCGCCACATATTTTCTCATGTTTGGTTTCACCTTGAAAATATAAGAAAGCAAAATTTAATTTTAAATTCATCAAAATTTATTTTAAAAATTTTTTAGTCCTTAGATAATAGGCTAGAGACACAAATAAAATGAATTTTTTTTTCCTCCAAATTTTATTTCCTTCCATTTTCCCCCTCAATTTGCATCTATATTTTTTCCCTTAGCAAGGCTCCATTTGAAATTACTAGGTAAAGAAAAAAAATACGAAGGAAAATAATTTTTCATGTTTGGTTTTATCGTAAAAAATATAAAAGAAAATAAAATATAATCAAAATTCTTCAAAATTTTACATATTTTTAAATTTTTTGATCCTTATATAATAGAGAAAAACAAATGAAATAGGTTTGAATAAATATTATTAATTTATTAAGTTTAAACTTACTTTTTATTTTTTTATTTTTACTTTTTTCTTCATTAGTACTTTGAAATAACAAAAAATGAAGCCTTAAGGTTCTGACTTCTAATCCTATCTCTCATTGGAGGGAATGAAATGGAAATTTTGAGGAAAATATTTGAAGCAAAAATGCTAAAAAATAGTATTATAATATTTTTCTTTAAAAATTAAATAACAAAATAATATATACAATCTTGTTTCTTTTATATATATATATATATATATATATATATATATATATATATATATATATATATATATATATATATAATATGATTTTATTCATAATAAAATATGTGTACCATGCTATGCTATGAAGAATCAAAGGATAAAAATAGGAGACAACTTTTTGAAACTATTAAAACATGTGGTGAATTTTTTTTTTTTTTTGATAATAAAACATGTGGTGACTTAGTTAATCGATATATTTATTTCCCTCATGTTAGAAAGAATTAGTGTCATCCTTTTGTTACATGGGGGCATTTTATACTACTCGGTTGCGACAAGTGTCGCTTTCTCATTCACACGTTGTCCGTTTAGGGTGAAAGATTACAATACGCCACCACGATGACATGTGTCCCACTGCTCAATAAAAGATAGAAACATCATCATTCGACTATATTTTTCTATTTTTACGCTGTAGGGGGTTATTTTTTTTTTTACTTAATTTTGAAAGCCGAATAACTTTCATTATTAAGTCGTTTATTTTTAAAATTTGCACTTATTGTTTATTTTTTTTTTAAAGTTTTGAATGTAAAAGTAAAAAACGCTTGGCTTTTTCTATCTCGTAAGTTCATTTTTCATCAAAATAGGAAAAACTCCATCATTTTCCAACAAAAAGAAGCCATTGTCATCACTTACTCATCGAGGATGACAACCGGGATGGTTTAGACTGGTAAGGGTCTCTATCTCGACCCGACTCGTTTATTTTTATCAATTTCCAAACTTATTTCATTTAAAAAATTAAACAGAGCGGGTGAGGATGAGAAAATTCCCAAACCTGCCCCGTTTACATTTGATTTTTGTTTTTATTTTTTATTTTTTAATATTTTTTATTATTTTAAAATTAATATATTTCATTAAAAATAAAAATATTATGAATTTTTATAAATTATTTATTAAAAAATATTCTAATTATTATTATTATTTATATTAAAGTATAAAATAAAATAATAAAATAATATTTATAAAATATAATTGGGGCGGGACAAGAGTAACAATACCCTCGAACATGTCTTGGATTTGAGAAAATAAACTCAAACTTATTAAAAACCCGATTATAATTAAACCAAACTCGTCTCATTAAGAATGAGGCTATACGAGAACCCGAAATAATCTGCTCCATTGTCATCCCTACTTACTACCTAATATTAAAAAATAAATAACTTAATACTTAATGCTATTAAGCACTATTTAACATTAAGTTAAAGAAAAGTTATATTCAGCATTAAATAAAAAAAACAAACACCACCTTAATTTCTCAGTTACTAGTTCACTGACAGCAGTTCAATAAATACATCTATGCATCAAGCTCCGACACACTACCCGGTTATGCATGAGTCAGCCATTTTATTGTCTCGCTTCGAGATCGGGATGCCCAGCGGACTCCCCGAGCGCTTTCTAAGAACCGGGTATCTAGCTGGACTCCCCGACGTTGGGCTCTGAGTGCTAATTGGCTCCGTGATATCTCATTCGAGTAACTCCACCAAATTAATTAAAACATGGAGTAGAATAATAACTCCCCTTATTAAGACTAAAATGCCCTATGTTAATTATGTTAATGTAACAAAGATTTACTTGGGATACATATATTACACCAAAGCAACTATTCCATCGTGAGGGGCCGATCTTGATATAAATATGAATGGGTTTGTATTGTTGGTCATATATGGTTTGCAACTAGGGGTCTCCAACAGTCGAATCGTCCAAACTCAGCACGAGGTCCGCTGTGCTCGACTTGGTGGGCCAGGCTGCTTAGGCCTTGCATATTGTTGAGGCATGAGACCCAAGCCACGGGTTTGGTATTAGGCGAACTTATCAGACCCAAGAATTGAAAGATTTCTTTTTCTTTTTTTTTTAACAATAAAATCTAGCTTAAAATTCAATGCACCAACTAAATTTGACTTTATTGTTACGGTTAAACACTGTATCATCAGACTAAACTTGGAACTCCTCCTCTTATTGTAGGACTCATCTAGCTCCTCCCCTTGTCACTACACTAGCCTCCTGTCCGGCTCTGGTCGGGCCCTCGGTCGCTGAAGCATATGAACAATGCGATTCCAGCAGCACGTACATGTGATGGCTGGTAAGCCAATGGATAACGCGATGACCGTAAAGAGATGGAGACTACCACTGTATTCGCTTTCATTTCCTGGAATAATCATATGCAAGATTCAAGAAGAGTTATCATACCATTCCAGTATTGATCCTAATTAAAGACAAGGAGACTACCACAGGGTTTGCTTCCATTTTCTGGAATAATCATATGCAAGAGTTCTCTTATAAGCATTTTTATTGAGATTGAATGACGCTTTTTTGTATCTTACTTCTTTTAAAAGCCATTCTCAGAAATCAGAATGAGGCATGCATTTATTTTTACCATTCCAGAAATACACTTTTAAAAACCATTCCAAAATCTTACCCTCATTTAACTCTCTTTGGAGAGTACTTATGACGTTTGCTGAAGTGATCTTGGGCATCAGCCTTGTTTTCGAATTTTGTGCCACAAGCCTCTTGGGGCAGTTCTCTTGGTTCCCCGTGCTCTTACGCAAGTGGTCCTTGTATTGGCGGTGAGTCATTGGATCCACGTCACAATATTCACACACTACCTTCTTCTCAACCATCGTGAAAGGAGATGATTTCAGTTTCTGCTAAGACAATTTGGAAATTATTAGTTTATTTCTCTTAATGAACATATAACAAAGGAGAATAACATAAGTGTGTGCTATGTCAATTCTTCCCTTAATTTATACTACTAATTTCATTGTCCCTAATGTTTTCACTATTAGAAACTTTTAAGTATGTAAAATGTACAGTTCTTGGTGAAATTCAAAGCAATCAGACAGAAATTCATTGAGTTCTCAATCAAGGGAGAGGACTGCTGATAGTGTTTGATAATAATGTTTCTGATTATGATAATGTAAAACAATTCAAGAAAATATCAGTTATATTCACACTCACATTGATTTTTAACAACAAAATTTTCAGGAAGTGAATAGTTATTCATAAATGCACCAAACTTGAAGCTAAGGAGAGAGAGTTTCTGGTACTGGTTTTACATTTTTCTGATTATGTTAATTTATGAAAACTCAAACAAACCTCAAATTATATTTGCAGTGGCATTGTTTTTTAAAGCAAACATTAGAGAAAGAAACTTTTGCTTGATATAAATATCATTCAAAATTAGGGGAGAGAGAGAGTACCAGGAGAAATCAGCTAAACTAGAGTTGCAGCAGCAACTTAATTCTCTTCAGAGTCTCTTCAAACGTAGGTCTGAGAAGTTCAAGAAAACATTAGATTTGATTTATAGAAATATCAAAGTTCAATTGATCATTCAAATTTTTAGGAAATTGAAATTATCTATTAGCGATAGCCTTAGATCTTTTTAGAGAGGAGTAGAGAGAGTCAGCTTCTTCTAGTTTACATAGATTTGTACATCAAATATTTCAGAATTCAAACTAAACACTCGTTGATTTACATCGGCTTCATCACAGAAAAGAGAAAATTCAAAGTTTAGATTTACAGAGAAATCTGCACTAATTCAAACAGATTGTTCAAAATTTCATGAAACTAGAGCTGATTTTTCAGAGAAAATAGCAGAGTTGGAAAGACAGATTACCAATAGAAATCTCTAGCTGATGGAGAGTTGCAAGCAGCAGCAGCAGCAGCAATGGAGGACTTCTCTTCCAGCCACTCTCTTCAAACAACTCTGAGAAGTCAAGGTTTAATTATGTTAGCACTTAGCAGTGCATTGTTTTGTTAAGCAAACATTAGAGAAACAGAATTCAAGGTTCAAACTAATCGTTCAAACTTTTAGTTAATTCAAATATAGCAGAAAGAGTTGGCTTCTTCTAGTTAGATTTCGACATCAAATATTACAGAATTCAAATTAAACATTCATTGACTAGAAATGTTTTACATCATCGTGAGGCTTCATCATATTAAAGAGGAAATTCAAACTTCAGATTTACAGATAAATCTACATAATCCTCAAATTTTCATGAAACTGGAGCTGATTTTTCAGAGAGTTTAAGAGAGAATACCAAAAAAAATCAGTGGAATGAGATTTGCAGCAGCAGCAGCAAATGGAGGACTTCTCTCTCCACAGTTCTTCAAACAACTCTGAGAAGTTCAAGCATATCTTAAATCATATTAGCACTGCATAGTTTTGTTAGAGAAACAGAATTCTAGGGTTCAAAATAATCATTCAATCATTCAAAATAATCCGTAAAGCTTTTGAAAGAGTAGAAAGAGTCTGCTTCTTCTAGTTAGATTTCGACATCAAATAGTGCAGATTTCAAACCAAACACATTCATTGACTAGAAAACTTTGCTTCATCACATTAAAGAGTAAATTCAAACTTCAGATTTACAGATATACGTGCAACATCCAAACAGAGTGTTCAAAAATTCATGAAACTGAAGCTGATTTTTCAGAGTTGAAAAGAGATCTAGAATACCAAGAGAAATCACTCGGAAGAAAGCTAAAGCTGCAGCAGCAGCAGCAAATGTAGGACTTCTCTCTCTACATTCTCTTCCTTCCTCCTCAGAAACCAACACAGACAAACGGAGCTCTCTCTGTCTCTGAGAAGTTCAAGCTTCGCTACTTATAGCCGCGGGAAAGGCTTTGGGGTTCAAAGCATGGGGCTGAGAGCCTGATCCTGCGATGCGGTGCCTTTAGTTTTCATGACTCAGGATTAATCCTAACCGCTAGATCAGAAGCTTGGTGAGGGCCTGGATCCTCTGCATGCAGGTGCAACGTGATTCGCTGCATTATGCATAAGATTTTGACACGTCATCGGAATTGAAAAAGTATTAATCCCACCAGATTATTTGAAATATCTTTACAACCGCTAAAATGTGCTCTCTAAGAATGTGACAATTACATTGTTATAGAAGTTTTCAAATCTTTTTAAAATTATTTTTATTTACTAAATTTAATAATAATAAAACTATAAGTTATAAATCAGATGCATTTTCAGTTAAATGATATATCCTCAAATTGGGCATGATCTAAATGAACTTTCTATTGGAATTATTTAAAATTATTTTTTGAACCATTTATATTTATTTATATATAAAAAAGAAAATAAATATTTTTTATTGTTACATAAATTTGCCTCATCAAATCAAAGTTATTAAGATTATTAAAACATTTATTACCTACTTCTAGTCATAGTTTTAATTTCTCTTTGGTTTTGCTTCTCTATTTTCCTTTTCTTGTTTATATTTTAAACATAAAAACAGATATTTCCGCCGAGCTGGCGCTTGACACTGATTCAAATCGAACAGAGGTGGAAATTGTTTACCCTTATTTATCATAATCTGCTTTGTATTTTATGACTTTCATTGACCTTTATTGCTACTCAACCTCGTTTAAGGACATAAAATAGTTGATAATTAATATTTTTGTTTTAAAAGGATATATCATTTTTCATAACTAATTGGATTAGGGGTCTTCAAAAAGCTTAAAACTCACTTAGGGTCTAACCCAGGGTCCGAATGCTTAAAACTCACTTAAAACTCACATGTAAACCCATCCCTTCATTTTTATTTTTTTATTTTATTTAAATTGTCTTAAAATTAAAAAAAAAAAGAAAAAAGAAAAAAGTAAGTTAGAAAAGACCCAAAATAAAAAAATATATCTTCTAAAAAATTTTATTTATTACATTTGAATATGAGGGGAAAATTTATATGTATATGTTTTTTTTTTTTTTTTTTAATACATAACGTATCATTCTTTAATGTATACCAATCTACCCTCCGTAAATATGTTAATAGAATTCTTGTTATTGTTATAAATAAACATGATAATTTAATAATCCGAAATAACTAATTTTTTCTTTCTTTAAGTATGTTTTAAAATCACATGAAGACTGTATTCTCTTCAGTCTTCCCATCTCAGTACTGCACAAACCTCCTCCCAAACAGTCAGTCCCTTCATTTTCTCGGCAATCTGATCTCCAGGAAAATCAGCAAACCAAACACCACCGATGGAAAACAAATGATCGATCCTTATTCCTAATTCCACTGCCCCCACCCTCCCTCCTCTTCCTCTCTCTTTCTTCCTATAATATCTAGTTATAACCAGCACAGTTCAGCCATGAATGGAATTCAGCTGGGATCTCTGATCATACTGTTGCTAGTTTCGAGCCCAGCCATGGCTAAACCTAGCTTCTTGTCCAAGGGTGGTCGGAGAGGTTGCCTGGCCTGTCTTGCTTTCTTGCGGAAGAACGGTCCGGCCAAGCCATCGCAGCGTTGTTGCCAAGGAGTTAAGAAGGTGAATGGAATGAATGGCGAAAACAAAGAAATGATCGGATCGCCATTAATATTTGTGAGTGCATTAAGTGTAAGATTTTCCTTTTATGTGGGCTTTATTAATTAAAATTAACTGAATTAAGTTTGGTCTAATAAAGTGAGACATAAGGATTCTTATTAATTTAATACAATGGGTAAGTGTGTAATGAAGACTACCACTCGTAATGGCATTCGCCGCACTAAAACTCTATAAATAAAAAGTTCTCGTTCCTCCCTAACCCTAAGCAGATACGTAATTCAATACTACATACGTGATTCGTAGAAAACTTTTCTAACTCAGGAGCGACGCCCCATTAAGCCGCTGTCATAAACTGGGATAGCGAGAAGATTCGGTGATCATACTGCAGATCTTCACGATTCCCGCATCAACCAACCACATTCCAAATCAAAAGATGCTATATTCAAATTCTCTCTATGAATTATGCTTTGTATTCTAACTGTGGTAATCTAGGATGATTTTACATGTCCTACTTTAAGGGGACACTGGTTAATATCAATTACGATCCTGCTTCGTGCCCGTTCTCGCAAACAAAGGTGGGTCCACCTTCGACCCGCTCTCCCGTCGATCTAAAACCAATCGTAACCAAAGAAGATTCTTCTCTCTAATTTTAATTTTCCATTTGGTGATTGGTTTGATTGAAGGGTTGAAAACCTAATTTTAATTGGAAATCTAATCCTTCATTGATTTTTGTCATAGTTTGGACAAAAATAGCTTTATTGTTCTCTTATAAAAATAACAATGTCCTATCAAAGATATATGTAAATATGTGCGATAGATCAAGCACTACTTTGGTCTAAAATAAGTTATTATTTAAAAAAACATGGAAATGGTTAAGTTTATAAATGTTAGATTATTTGAAGGTTATTATTAAACCAAATATTTCTTGGATTGAAATGACCATCAAATTTGACCTTCATCAATTTTTATCTGATTTTAATAAAAATAAATTTATTTTCTTGTAAACTACCCTTTCTTTTAAGAGAATGTAAATAAATAAAATGAAAAAATACTGTTTTATCCAAAATAGGTTATTTTTCAATAAAAAAAATATCAAAAATATATATTTTTTAAAGAAATATAAAAATGTTAGATTCACAAATTTAGGGTTATTTGATGTCTTTTAACCCAATATTTCTCGACTTAAAAACACTTGGAAATATCAATTTTGGAAATCAACATTTTATAAATTTTTTACCATATGTTGATTTTTTTTTATTGTCTTGTAAAAATAATCATTTTTTTTATAAGAAACATTTGTATATAAAGATTGGGAGGGTCTTTTTGTTCAAATGTTCAAGAAAAATATGAAAATGATTGGTGATATGGGTAAAAATCACCTAATATCCTATTCCTAGCCCGTGAGGAAATGGTGGCTCCATACAAACCCGCCCTTTTATGTCGCCTCAAAGCAGAGGTCCGATTCATCGGGCCCAAAGCCTGGGATCCGAGACTCCGCTCAAAACTGTGAACCGTCTCATAAGCCCGCATAAACCCATTCAAATGTAAAATAGAAAAGATATATTTTATTTATCCTCAGATCCCCCCACAAGGGGAAGAGCTGATAAGAGTGAATCATCGCTACCGACATCTTCCCATATGAAAGAAGACTATCCTGCAAACCACTTTTCATATCCTCGCACTGTGATCCGACAAAGTGCAATAAATATCCCATCCAATGGGGAAGAATCCTTATTACCCTCAAATTGGGAATAATATACACTATAAATACAGGGTCACCCCAGCGGTGAAAGGTACGCCAACATTCTTACACACATTCTTAGACACATACCGATATGCAACACATCTCGCCCTAAGGCTCATTCTTTTCTCATAAAGAAACCGACTTAGCACGGAGCGTCACGCACAGCCCCGCCAACCCCCCCTTCTTCCTTGTTTTTAGGGCACCATATCCGTAGAGTCGGCCGATCGCCAAAGAAGCAGCCGATCCCGCCCTCGCCCTGCATAATCCAGACGCCCGTATCCCAAATTTCACTCAACAACCGGTCCCGCCACGACTTTTACGCCTTCTCCGCACTTCGCCCGCTGAAAAAAGCATCATCACTGGCGCCGCTCAGGAACGACAAGCCTGACAAATATAATCGATTTCGCTACTAATGGTATCGACTTCAACACAAGTTAGAGTAACACCAATCCACCAAGGATGCAGATCCACTCCGGCCATCGCGACAACAGACCCCCGTGACGCGAGAAGTAACGCAAGCTAACACAAACGGCAAGCACTCCGCCGTCAATCAACGCCAAGGAGGAATTGGAACAATCGACGTATCGGATGCTGACATCCACGGAGCTCGACAAAACCGTGAAGGCCATGACACTCCCCCCACGAAGACCGAATGCCAGCAGAATCTGCAGAATCCCGAGAGGTCACGGGCGTAATCCAGTCAAGCCGGGGGGGCACGAGTCGCACTAAATTTCAGAGCAATCCCCGAAGACGTGCCTGAAGCAGTGGAACCTCCGCCCTCATCGCCACGGAAGAGCGTACTATGGAGCAGAGGTTCAGGAGTCTTCAGCAGGAAATCAGCCGTATGAAAGAGGTAGTTAAAGGACGTACCCCAGATACTATGGATACCTTGGTACAACAGACTGAATCACCATTCGCAGTCGAAGTACTACGTTACCCGCTCCCAGCAAAATTCAGAATGCCGCAAGTGGAAGTCTTTGACGGAGCCAAAGACCCCGTCGACCATCTCAACACTTACAAGAACCAGATGGAGTTGCATGGGTATCAGATCCGCGCACGCTGGCCACCACGCCGGGAAAAGGCCCAAATTAGCCTCGGTTTTAATAGAATTCCTCCCTCATCAAAATCTTCGTTCCGAGAGCTATCCATCGCTTTCGTCTCCCACTTCATCGGAGCTAGGACGTACAGAAAGCCGAGCTACCATCTATTGAACATCAAACAAGGCTCGCAGGAAAGCTTGAAGTCATACGTTCAAAGATTCAACGCCGAATCCTTGAAGATAGATCTGCCAGATGAAAAATTCGCAATCACTGCGTTCATCGCAGGGCTAGGAGTACAATCAAAGGACTTAATGTTTTCCATCTCAAAAAATCCTCAGGCAAGTATGGCCGAGGTACTCGCCAAAGCAGAGAAATACATAAACGGCGAGGAAGCCCCTGCACCAAGAGGGAGAACTCGGCCCACCCATAAAGGAAAGGCACATTGCACAAAACTAGCGAGACTGAGTCTCTAAAAGACAAAGACGACCGTGAGAAGTCTCGAAAGATCGAGAACGACCTCCGTGCCATGGGAAATCTCGTAGACCGCTCCTGGCCCACCATAATCAGAAAGACGACGACGTTACTCGCCGCAGCGCTTCACCCCGCTAACAGCCTCAGTGTCACAAGTCTTACATGAAGTACGAAACGAAAGTAAAGCCTCGAGGTGGCCGACTGTGATGAAATCGCATCCCCACTAGAGAGACAACACTAAGTATCACACTCCATAGGATCTACATGGGCACCGCACCGGCTAACTATACAACCGAGGAGAGAAACAGAGTACCTAATACAACCAGGATACCCGCGTTTCATATCTCCAGAAATCAAAGCCCAAAATCGTGCCCGTAATCAAGCCCAAAAAGAGGGACTGTGACTTAACTCGCAACACCATTTAGACAAACGACGACTCAAAGATCAAGAACTCGGAGAAATCCACGTAATCTCAGGAGGATTCGCAGGAGGAGGGGAATCTAGTTCTACTTGAATCCACCAAAGATCGTCACTGATAGGAAATACAAACAATATCTAAACTACCTCGACTGCACACAACCATCACGTCGACCAAAGATCCGAGGGATATCGAAGATCCCCATGACGCACTCATCGGGTGGTTCGATCGCAGCTCAACACAACAAATATCGGTCTTAGTCGACAACCTAAGTTCTACGACATCATTTTCGGGCTTCGCCTTTGACAAATGGGGCGTGTGGTAGAAAACTCGAGTCTGGCCAACACGCACGGCGCAGGATTTTTTCGAAAAGGTTTCACATTGGCTCAATTCAACTAGTACTCACTCTGGGAGAACCTCCATGTCAGGCAACGACGACGGCAAGATTTCTCATTGTAGACGCCCCATCAGCTTATAACATGTTACTAGGGAGGCCTTCTCTCAACGCAATGAAAGCCATCCCATCCGCGTATCATCTGGTTATCAAATTTCCAACCATTCACGGAATAGGGATGGTTCGAGGAGATCAGCGGGTGGCCAGGGAGTGCTATATAGCCTCCGTCAAACAGAGAGCAGTCGACAACGTTAATATGGACGAGCTCGACATGCGGGACGAGGTCCTCACCCGACCCGAACCTTCCGAGGAACTTGAGCCTCTGCCTCGATGACGACCGAACATCTCGGCCTACATCTGCCCAGACAGCAGAAAATCTTAAGCTGCTCCTCGCGCAGCTTCAAACACAGGACGCTCGCATGGAAGCGCTTAGATATGGGAGGGATCAATTCCTCGCAAAGAATCACTACAATCAACACCAAATTCCATCCTTCAAGCCAATCATGTAAGCGCAGGAGCCACCCAGAAAAGGCAAAAAGGCCATCAATGAGATATGGAAACTCCTCTGCCAGAGCGATCAGTGGAAGCAGAATAGCCCGAAAGGTCAGCCAACTGCACTCGAAAGCAAACCGCAAACGGGCGACCAGATCGACACCGACATCATCAGCCCGTCCAAAGGATGCCTTCCCCTTACCAAGAATTAACCTCATCGTGGATACTACAGTCATGAACTTCTAGTTTCATGGATGCCTCTTCCTGCACAACCGCATCGCACGACCCCAAGACCAAGAAAGACCTCGTCATTACAAAGACAAGGACCTATTGTTACCGAGTGATGCCGTTTAGGCTCAAGAATGCGGGAGCGACCTACCAGAGGCTAGTAAATCGGATGTTTCAAAAACAGATAGGCACTACTATGGAAGTATACATAGACGACATGCTGGTTAAGTCTACTACTGCTGACGCCCACATCGCTCATCTCTCAGAGGCATTCCAGATTTTAAGAAACTATAATATGAAGCTGAACCCAGCCAAATGCGCCTTCGACGTGTCGGCCGGAAAATTTCTGGGCTTCATAGTCAATCATAGGGGAATCAAAGCAAATCTGGACAAAATAAGGGCATTACTCGACATGCCGCCGCCGTCAGGGATAAAGGAAGTACAACGACTAACAGGGAGAATACCGCCTGCCGTTTCTGCTGTGTCCGCAGCAAGGGATAGATGCCACTCCTCTTCCAAGTTCGAAGAAAGCCTTTCAATGGGATATTACAGCGCGAGGAGGCTGCCTCACAATAAGACACACCGAGCCCTCCCATCCTAAGAAGCTCCCCACGAAGGAACTCCTCACTGTGACTTAGCCGTGTCGAACTTTTCAACCAAATACCGCCCTCGTCAGAGAAAAGAACTGACTCAAAGATCCGCTTATTACCGCAGCCGAGCCCTAAGAGGAGCAAGAGAAAGATACCCAAATGGAAAATTACTTTGGGCTCGGTGATCGGCCGCTTCTAAGCTTCGCCGTATTTCCAGGCTCATACCATAGAAGTCCCAACTGAATACCCAATGAAGCAAGTACTGCACAAACCGAAGACCTCTGGCAGACTAATGAAATGGGCCATAGAACTAAGCGAGTTTGATATCAGATACAGGCCGAAAACTGCCATAAAGGGGCAGGTCCTGGCAGACTTTGTCATGGAATTTGCATCAACAGAATCCGACACGGATACCCAGGCAACAACCGACCTTTCCACTTGGAAGCTCTTTGTGGATGGAGCCTCAAACGCCCAAGGAGCCGGAGCAGTCTTATCCTAACCTCTCCCAAGGAATGTATTACTGAATATGCACTCGTGCTTGATTCGTAATATCCAACAACGAGCCGACATGAGGTTTGCCATACAGCTCCTCAACCTTGCTTATTCATTGGGGAGGTTGATCGGGCTAGAGGTATACAGTTGACTCCCAACTGGTGGTCAGACAGATAGAAGACACATATGAGGCCAAAAGCGAGAGAATGATCCTATATCTCCAGAAGGTTCGCGACTTATCAAAGAAATTCGCCCGGGTCCAGGTAACACATGTCCCCAGGGCAGAAAATTCCCGAGCCGACGCTTTGGCAAAGCTAGCCACAACCTCTCAGGAAGACCTCAGCATGACGACACCTGTCGAATACTTAGCAGACCCTTCCATCGATCCTCATAGCATGATGATCGCCCCAGCAGATCCGAATGAGTTGACGGACTATTTGGGAGTATATTAATGACTAACCCTACCAAGGACCCGAAAGAAGCAAAATGCAAGATAAGAGTGAGATCTTCTCCGTATTTACCAACCACAAAGGAAGCCTCACAAGCGAGGATTCTTCACCTTTCCCTCAAATGCTGCCTCAGAGAGGATACTGGCACGTAATGAGAGAGGCATGAAGGTGTATGTGGAAATCACATTCGAGTTCTGGCTTTAGCAGAAAGGTTCAGATTGTGGTTACCACTGCCAAATTCCTATTCATGACTTTAATCGACTTAGTCAAAAATGCAAGGTTTGGCGTATACCCAAAAATACTACACCTCCCGCCAACCCCTAACATCAATTACACTCGCCCTTCCAGTATGTGGTTTCGATATATCAGTCCCTCGCCCATCAAGAAGGATAGTGTAAATTCATAATTATCAGTCATGGATTATTTCACCAAATGGCGTAAGCCGAGCCCTTAGCCACGATCACAAAGAGCAAAAGATACACTTCGCGCATGAGCCATCATTCGCAGCCTGCATCCCGAGAGCCCCGTATCACAATGGAAAACAGCTCGACAACACTAAATTTAGAGATTTTGTGCCGAGCTCGAATTAAGAATTATTACTGGCCCTCAAAGACACTCCGCAATAAACTGACAGCCGAGGTCACCATCGTGACTCGAAAAGCCGCGAAGACCAAGTTGGAAGACCACAAAGAGAGTTGGGTAGAATACCTCCCGAGGTACTACGGGCCTTACGCGTGAACAACACAAAAGATGTTTACTATGGAAACCCCTTTGCCTTAGCTGGGCACCGAGGCGCGTCTCAGGTTCAATAAAATCTCGTGGATTGAGTTAGCATCGAGAGCACATAACGACGAGGTTCTTCGGCCTAACCTAGAACTCCTGGACGAAGCTGGAGCAACAAAAAAGCATCGAGAATATTTCCAAAAAGGAAAAACTAAGAAATACTACAATAAAGGTCGCCCCTCGGGGTTACATTCAAAGTACTTGTCTTAAAGAAACCCCGCCTAAGTAAAGAAAAACCCGCCGCATCTTTAAACTCGGGCCCCAACCTGGAAGGTCCTTACATCATATCTCGAAATGTCGTCGCAATTATGAGCTCCAGACGAGGAAGGAAAATCTGCAAAGATACGTGGAATGCGAATTACTCCAACCGTTTTACCAAGAAGCACGGCTTGTAAAGTTGAATAAAAGCCCCATCTGATCTTATGTGACAAGTGGAGCATTCATTAATTATTTGGTTAGACATCTCAAACAATGAGAGTATAAGATGCGTAAAAGCATAAATAAGAAGATACACAGATATAAAAAGAAGAGTTTCTCTTTATCTCGGGACAATTACATTCGGGCCATAATCACGGCGGTTCTGACATCTTTGAGAAGTGATTCAACATGCTAGCCCCTCGAGAACAAAAAAAAAAAAAAGAAAGCATAATAGGAAAACCCATAAGGAAAAAGCCTCTTTATTACACCTATTACACCGAGTTACGCCTAAAGCATCATCCCCTACATCCTGTATATCATACAACAAAAAAAAAAGAGGAAAAAGATGGGGACAAAGAGGAAATGTGGAAGCAGAAGATGAAGAAGAAGGAGAAGAAGAGGTGACAGGAAGAAAAGAAAAAGAGAAAAGTGGGTGGTGAGTTTAAGAAAAAGAGGGAGAAATGTATGCAAGAAGAGAAAAACAAGAAAAAAAGGGACGGAAGGAATTTCAGAAGGAAAGAAGGTATGAGAAAGTCAGGAAAAAAAAAAAAAAAAAAAGACAAGATGAGAGGTAGAATGGAGGAGGAAGAAGATAAAACGAAAAAATGGAAAGAGTAGCGCAAAACCTGCGCCGCCCCCTCCGGACGCACTCCCTAGCCAAAGGCTAGGGAATAACATAATCTTCACAAAAGTGAGACAGTGGAAAACACAACTCCCACAAGCGGAGATCCGTAAAAGCCTACCAAAGTGCACGGAAACCCGAAGGCAACAACCGAAAGGTCCACCCTGTGCGAACTTCATTCACAAAAGCGGAGTCTCCAAAAGACCATAAAGCAGGGACAACGGAACAACTATTTATAAGCAGGGCCAAGCGCCCAAAAGGCCAATGCAAGAACTGCTCCAAATTCTCCAAAGATACGGCTAGTCAAGACTCTTTTCTGAACCCGAAAGTCACACTAAGCGCTCCTTCCCATGCGCATGAATCACCTAACGCCACTAAGGCCACTTACGCCATGAGCCCCGCTTGCTCACTCGACGAGACGATCGCTTCAACACAAGCCACGCCGCTTAAACGAGTCGATCAACTCATTTCGGCCGAACGCCACCAAGGCCATCGCGCCACGAGCCCCGTTCACTCCGACGAGGTCGCCCGCTTCAACACAAAGCACGCTTAAACGAGTCGACAACTCATTTCGCCGGAACGCCACCAAGGCCATCGCCATGAGCCCCGTTGCTCACTTCCGACGCAGGACGCTCGTCAGCCACAGCCACGCCGCCTAAACGAGCCGGACAATCCCATTTCTACTGAACGCCACTAGCGCCACCGCGCCATGAGCCCCGCGCTCACTCCGACGGTCGTCACCAACACGCCACGCGCTCTAAACGAGTCGACCAACTCATTTCGGCCAACGCCACCTGCCGCCGCCATGAGCCCGTTGCTCACTCGACGAGGTCGTCAGCTTCAACACAGCCACGCCTAAACGAGTCGGACAACTCATTTCTACTGAACGCCACCAAGGTCGCCGCACCATGAGCCCCGCGTTCACTCGACGAGGTCGCCCGCTTCAACACAGCCACGCCGCTTAAACGAGTCGATCAACTCATTTCTACCGAACGCCACTGCGCCCCCCGCGCCATGAGCCCCGCTGCCACTCGACGAGGTCGCTCGCTTCAACACAGCCACGCTAAACGAACAGATCAACTCATTTCTACTGAACGCCCACCAAGCGCCCCGCGCCATGAGCCCCGTTGTTCACTCGACGAGGTCGCCCGGCCAACACAAAGCCACGCCGCCTAAACGAGTCGATCAACTCATTTCTACTGAACGCCACCAAGGCCATCGGCGCCATGAGCCCCGTTGCTCACTCCGGGACGAGGCTCACCACCAACACAGCCATGCCGCTCTAAAGGAGTCGATCAACCCATTTCGGCCGAACGCTACCAAGGCCACGCGCCATGAGCCCCCGTTGCTCACTCGACGAGGACGTTATGCTCAACACGCCACGCCGCCAACCAGTCGATCAACCCATTTCTGGTCGAACGCCACCGTGCCACATCACCACAAAAGTAGCCACGCCGCTGTGAAGACCAACTGCTCATGGTGACGAGCTCTTCCTCGCCAACATGACGTGCTCCACTCTACACCATCGACGAAGCTCTTCCCGCCGCTACTGTGGACGAGCTCCACTCTACTATCTACATTGACGAGCTCTTCCTTCAGTTCACACGGACGAGCCCCTTACTTCTCATTCACATTGACGAGCTCTTCCTTCCAAACTTCACATGGATCTAGCCCACTCTACAACTCCACATCACAGCCTCTTCCTCTACCACGTGATCGAGCTCCACTCTACAATCTACATCGACGAAGCTCTTCCCGCTACCACAAACGGACTAGCTCCACTCTACTATCTACATCGACGAGATCCTTCCTTCAGCTCACACCTGACGAGCCCGCCTACTATTCATCTCCCGACGAGCTCTTCCCATCGCCAATACGGGCGAAGCTCCTACTCCATTAGCTTTACATTGACGAGCTCTTCCCATCACCAACACGCGAGCTCCTACTCCATTGCTTTACATCGACGCAGCCTCTTTCCATCAATCAACATGGACGAGCTTCCCACTACCGACTCACTCCCGCAAGCTCTTCCCATCAATCACCCGACGAAGCCCCCGCTCAAAGAATCTCACCGACAAGCTCTTCCCATCAGTCAACATGGGCGAGCTCCTACTCCACAGTTTACATTGACGAGCTCTTTCCATCAATCAACATGGACGAGCTCTACTCACGACTCACTCTGGCGAGCTCTTCCCATCAGTCAACATGGGCGAGCTCCTACTCCACAGTTTACATTGACGAGCTCTTTCCATCAATCAACATGGACGAGCTCTACTCACGACTCACCCTGGCAAGCTCTTCCCATCAGTCAACATGGACGAGCTCCCCTCTACTATCCACATCGACGAGCTCTTCCCTCAACTCAGACTGACGAGCTCTTCCTTCAGTTCACATGGACGAGCTCCACTCTACTGTTCACTCTGACGAGCTCTTCCCATCAGTTAACATGGACGAGCTCCATTCTACTTTTCATTCTGACGAGCTCTTCCCGCTACCAACATCGACGAAGCCTCGCCAAAGAAGCCATCGACGAAGTTTTCCCATCGGGCCAACTCGACGTAGCTCCACTCTACTAGCTCTTCCCATCAGTCAACATGGACGAGCTCCACTCTACTTTTCATTCTTACGAGCTCTTCCCACAATAATCGACGTAGCCTCGCTAGCTTCACCGACGAGCTCTTCCCATCGCTCAATCCTGACGAAGCTCCACTCTACCAGCTCTTCCTATCGGGCCAACACGGACGAAAGCTCCACTTCCATTTTCATTCCTCGACGAAGCTCTTCCCCGTCACCAACACTCGACGAGCTCCCGCCAAAGCAGCTTCACGACGAGCTCTTCCCATCATTAACTTAGACGAGTTTATTTCCACTATTCACCGACGAGCTCTTCCTCGACAACAATCCTCGACGAGCTCTACTCTACTATTCACTCGACGAGCTTCCATCACCAAGATGGACGAGCTCTACGCTACTTTTCATTCTGACGAGCTCTTCCCGCCGCCACCGACGAGCCCTCGCCTAGCTTCACCGACGAAGCTCTTCCCATCGGGCCAACTGACGAGCTCTACCTACTATTCAATCGACGAGCTCTTCCCATCAAATAATCCCTGACGAGCTCTACTCTACTATTCACTCTGACGAGCTCTTCCCATCAGTCAGCATGAACGAGCTCTACGCTACTATTCATTCTGACGGGCTCTCCCCATCAGACAGCATGGACAAGCCCTCCAGCTATCCCTACCAATCCGCATGGTCGAGTTCCCGTTAATCGCTTTGACAAGCTTTGCTTACCGGTTCGAGCAAAATCGCATATGAAACCCCAAGAGTAAAACGAGCCCAAAACAAAATATAACAAAAATGCGACTTATAACAAAGTATTTATTTATCAAAAGAGGCTACATATCCCCTCCCATGGTCGGGGACAAATGGGTATATATGTACATACATCAAAAAAAAAGAACCTGATTTGGGCCCTAGAGTCACGATAAGGGGATGACGGCACGAGAATGGATTTCATCAGAGTGCCGGTCCTCGGGAATAATTCGCAGGCGTAGATTCCTCCGCCCCTCCCTCATCACTAGGAAGATCGAAATTGAAATCTAGGTCGTGGTACGCTGAGCCGCTTCTCAAAAGCAAGCCACCCAGGCTTCTCCATCGAGCACCGGCCATCCCGCAATCGCCTAATAACCTCATCCCTCGCAAGAACCATACCGACCGCAATGAAGATCGACGCTAACCCATGGCATCTTCCCACCGGGCCCGACGAACTCACAGTCTCGGCACTCGGGCGCACCGCTTCTAAGAGCACCTACTCCTGGAACTCGCGAATCCGCCACTCGTTGCGAGTTTCCTTTGTCAATCAAATGAGCATTAACCGCACGTAGCTCCCGTCCTCGAAGGTCTCAGCCGCCTGGAGCTGACGAGCCTAACAACTTGAAGCTCGCCCGGGCAAACGCCCGCTCTTCCCAAGCCCCAACCAAATTGCCAGGGCGACCTCAGATGGCCCCAGACCTCAAACCCGCCCACCTGGCCCCACCAAGCCGCTACGAACCTCATTTTACTCACCGAGCACGAGCCGACGGCATGCATCAAATCGTATTTGAGTCGCCCGCATCTCCACCAACGCCAGACTTCGCCTGCAGTTTCGCCCGCCAAGAAGGAGCGAGGCAACCTTCACCTTATAAATACGGGCGATCTTTATGTGCTTCTCATTTAATTTGGCCTTTTCTACGCATTCTTCAAACAGTCACGACCGCATATCGCATTAACGGTCAAGATCGACGTCAAAACGTAATGGTGATAGCACGATGAGAAACTTAATACCGGTGCAAACTCGGCGGGATAACGCTTAAAAGCCTCGCCGACCGGTAGCTCTTCGACCTTCCAAGGTCGTAATCCTCGAGAATAAGAGACGCGCCACCGCAGTTCGTTGTCGATAGCAAGGAATCCCTCGGCTCCACCACCCTTGTCTCTCAATTTCTTCTTTCGTCTCGCCACTTCCTGAGGAAGAACCCAAAGATCACAAGGCAGGTTCACTACTTGCTTAGGGGCATAGCCGACAACGGCCGGCCCCACGCCTCACTCCAAAGGACTCTCCTCCTCCGCGACGGGCATAGAAGAGGGGATTTGGCGCATAAAGCCAAAAACCTCACCACGGCGACGACGCCCCGCTCCAAACTGATCAGTGAAGCCTGACACGCCCCACTTCCGAATCCGCCATAACCCGCCGATCCTTCCTGAGATTCGAGATTTTTTCCCCTCACGCTACGCTCCTATGACAAATACTTAAATGAACTAAAATTTTCCCGGTGGGAGCGACAAGAAGAGGCACAAGGAAAAAACCTCAATGCTGGCTGGCTACGAAGGCCCCAGCTGCAGGATCGTGCGACATCAATCTAGAAGGACCAGAATGCCGCACTTTATCAACTTCCGCATATACGGGGCCGACATTCCGCCAACGCCAGAGCAATGACATTGTCTTCCTCGCTAAGGTCAAAGCGAACTCCTGAAAAACATGAAGAAAAAGTAAGCGACAGAAACGATCAACCATCCTCAGACAAGCCACGCTAAAAACAGAGCAAGAACTCACGAAGATTATCAGGGGTATGCCAGGTCGTAGGAACACCCAGGGTGTCATCCTCATTTAAAGATCGATCCCAGCACGACCGTCACGAAGAAATAGCGGGCCCTTCCATGACCTATGTGAGGAAGGTAGGTCTGAGATTACCAGAGGAGCTCCAGGCAGCCTGAGAAGAAAATGAAACCCCTGAGTAGCTATCGAATGAAAAAGATGAACAGCTAAAGCTAAATTAGCGCCGAACTTTGACATTCTAAAAGGCCAAAAGGCTCACCAAAATACCCCCAACCATTGGGAGCTAGTTGGGAAGGACAAATGTTGAAATGTTGCAGAATCCCTTTCACAAAGGGGTGCAGTGGAAAGCGAAGGCCATTGTCAAAGGCGACTTCGAAGAAACAGACCCTCCCAGGCACTGAGGCTGTATAAAGAGTCAGAACGTCTGGGACCCATATTCGGACACCAGGGGGAGGTCGATAACGTTCAGCAAAAATGGTCCCATATGAAGGACCAACTCTGCTAGGTCCCACGCTGGATGCGATGCCGAAGGGCGTTTTAAGGAAATCCGACCCTTCGATATTCGATCAGTTCACTTCCTTTTACCCTACCTAAGGGAAGGGAGGTATCTCAGAGCATTTTCGAGGGTCAAGAATGGACGAAGGAGAAGAAACGCCATCATCCCGCCGAATCAACGGCGCTTGAGGGACCATCACCGATAGTCGTGAAAGAAGATGAACGAAGCCTGAGCCATAACGCCAGCAAATGCACAAACGAAATCCGTAACGCAACCCAGCCTCGTCCTACCGACCAAAAAGGACGCGAAAAGGGGCAAACGCAGACCTAGGAATAAAGAGAAAGGTATAAGATCAGAGAAACTCAAGATAGGAGGGGTCGATGAAAGAGACTGAGGAAAGTCAAGAAGAATATGAAAATGTCACAAAAAACCCGGGCTATCACTCATTATTAGGCGATGTATGACAATGAGATCATCTTGACCGCCCCGCCCCCCAAACAAAGACACATGGGAGTAGCAGCGGCGGAGAACTACACTCGCATACACCGGGCCGTATGCTAAGCGGGCCGGGGGCACCGACATGGGTAAAAATCAGCCCAATATCCCATTCCTCAGTGCCTGGGAGGAAATGGTGGGCTCCATACAAAACCCGGGCTCCTTTATGTCAGCCTAAAGCAGAGGTCCGATTCATTGGGCCCAAAGCCGGATCTGAGACGGTTCGAAAAATCTCTAACCGTCTCATAAGCCCGTACAACCCATTCAAACAGAAAATAGAAAAGATATATTTTATTTATCCCTAGATCCCCCCACAAGGGGAAGAAAGGATAAGAGTGAATCATTGCCAGTTGGACATCTTCCCATAAGGAAAGAAGACTATCCCAAGTAAACCACTTTTCTATATCCTGTACCAGATCCGATAAAGGCAATAAATATCCCATCCAATGGAGAAGAATCCTTATTACCCTCAAATTGGGAATAATATACACTATAAATACAGGGTCACCCCAGCGGTGAAAGGTACGCCAACATTCTTACACACATTCTTAGACGCATACTCATATGCAACACATTCGCCCTCTAAGCAGTCCTTCTTTTCTCTCATAAAGAAACTGACTTAGGCATCGGAGCGGCCACGGGCACAGCCCTCGCCAACCCCCTTCTTCCTTGTTTTTGCAGGGGAGTACCATATCCGTAGTCAAGTCGAGATCGGGCCAAAGAAGAAATGATCCCGCTCAACCTGCATTAATCCGCACGCCCGCAGATCCCAAATTCCCACTAACAATCCGGTCCCACCCAAATGACCCCCACGCGCCCAGCCCAATTCCTATTGAAAGCCACCATCAACCATTTACACCTGATCTTTTGCATCCTTCTAATGCGCTATTGTGCTTTCCATCATATGAAAGATATACAGGCATGCATGAGCAGTATATGATACGTGTCAATCGAAGATCCACCCAGTCCTTCATCTCTTCTGATGGTGATTGTCGATCACATGGGCACACCTCCAACTACAAAATAAATGCCTTCCCTTATATTTGTCCTACAAGGTTGCTTTCTATTATATGGGAATAATACAACTTCGTATATTCATACCTCTGGATAATATTATTTTATGTGAAATATTGCTTACAAATTTGATGTCGGCTTTATGTTATTGGATCACAAGCACAATATTATACAAATGGGTTTTCTCTCGATCATGTCATTGTTGTAACTATCTTCCCAAATAAGAAATGACAAAACATATATCAGTGTGTGGTAATCAGCTCAAGATCCAAAATGAAAAATTGATTAGAGATGATAATAGGTCAGTTTATTTTCATTTAGAAATATTTGGTTAAAAGATATCAAATAATTAACCTTAATTAAATTTGTAAATCTAACATTTTCCATGTTTTTTCTTAAAAAATATTAGACAAAGATGTCATTCTTTATTTCATGTATTTACATTATCTCTTAAAATAAGATGTTATTTTCTATAAGAAAACAAGAACATTTTTATCAAAATTAGGCCAAAATTGATAAAGGGTCACCCTAAAATTGCTTTCAAAAAGGCCCTTTAATCAAAGGACCCTTTCTTATTTATGTCCCAGATTAAAATTAAATAGAATTGACATACTTGCCTCAGCCCACTCATTAACCTTCCATACTTTTGCTTTTGCAAAATTACATGATTATGAGCATCACCTATTATAACTCACAAGCGTCAAAGTATGAGTTAACTTCAAGGCTATTGGAGATTTTAACCGGCTGTTAGTTAACTTCAACTCCCTGTGAAATTAGTTAAGATGCTTAGGAGAGAGCGGAGATCAAGATGTTAGTAGGAATCCGGGTCTGCTACCACCATTCCGGCTCAAAACTCTTAGCATATTGGGAGCAAACCTGGAGGAATAATTAGTAGCACCAGGGGTTGTAGAGGTTCCTACTGCGTTTAACAAAGCTTCTTGCAGCCTATCTTCTGCTTCCCGTATAGCCTTATTTCGCTTCCTCTTCAAGTAACGCCGCCAAGCTGTTTAGAGAAACAGAGCCCATATCCTCCAATCTAGTGAGTAGAAATTCCGAATATGAAAAAGTACAGAGATTAATTTCAAGCACATTCTATTATAAATATATATATATATTAATATCTTGTATAAGGCAATTAAGACGGTATTTGATGAAAAGCCGACGTGCCTAAGACTTTGCACTAACTGCCTGAGACTTTGCACAAGCTGCTTCCTCTGTTGGGAATTAACACAATTCCCTACCTCTAGATTTATGAGAGGAGTATGAATAAATTGGATCAAGCGACACTACGCATTTACGTGATTTCCCGCACAAACTTGTCTACTCCACCTACCGCCGTTGCATCTTCATTAAAGGGAGAAAATATAATGCTTATAATGACTCCAAGAAAATCTTCAATTTTCCTTTCACTTTGCCTCTCTTTCCTTCAATTTACCCCTTCCTCTTCCACTTAGAGATGTGTAGGATGTGGACGGATGATATTTTCTCTCTACACAACATCTCTATTTATAGCAAAAATAAGAAGGATGTAGCCAAAATTAGGCTACCTAACAAGGAAGAAAAAATGGATGGTTGGTGGCCAAATTTTTGACAATTTGAAGCCTCCATCTTTGACAATAGTGTAGCCACCATTTCAATAGTAAGTGAGCCATAATCTGGAATAATCTCCCACTCAAGACTGACACCGTTTCACATCTCGATCAATGCAAACAGTCTCACCGATCTTGGTATTTATTTCAGCCAACTCGGGGCCGAACACAACTTCGCTTTATCAATGGTCACTGGGCCTTTACCGGGGCTTCAGAATAGCGATATTCTCGCTCAGCCAGGAGAGCAACTATCTTCTCGCACTCGGTAACCCCAACTCACCGGCAGCACCTCTCTAGAGTATAGACATACCTTATAAAGGTTCCTTCCTGATGTCAACATTTCCTCAATAATCGCATCTACTACAAATTGTTAAGATCGTATCTCCACCTCAAACAAAGCTCGCTGCCTCGCAAGACCTCGCAGATATCTGAGGATCCATTTGACCGCTTCCCAGTGTAACTTGTCTGGATTATCCATGTACCTACTAACAGCTCCCACTGCTTGGGCAATATCTGGTCTTCTTTATCGAATAAGAAGGGGTAGTTGGCATGAATGGTGTCATTGCGCTCCCATGTAACCTCCTCCACTACTTGGTGCTGTCACAACACCTTCATCAGCCTCACAGTCTTACCACGTAAAACCTATTCCCGGCTGTCCATGATACTTATTGGTCCTTCCTCGAAGAATGTACATATTTAAAGAATATTCAATTATGATAAATGAAATTGAAATCTGAACTAAAACGATTTGAAGTACAATGAATGGTAAGGATATGTGGGTCCCACGTAAAAAAAAGAAAAAGAATAATAAGAAGAAGAGAAAGTCAGACGGTCACAGCAGATCGTTTGATTTTTTTTTTCTTTATTTTTCTCTCGCTTCTTCGATATACGAACGGACCGTCAATTGTCGGCAAAAAGGTGCGTTTACTCAACAAGTATTACGGCTGCCAGGGAACCAAAACACGGATTTCACGAAGCTTTAATTAAAAGTCTGAAAACTGCTTTGGTTTTTTCAAATCTACGTCACGGCCGAATTTATCGAAAGAGAAGGTCAAATTGACCCATGCATCGCGAGCTACACGCGGGTACCAAAATTTTGGAGTTTCGTCAAACTCCACAAGGTATGGATTTTTACCTAAATAGTAAATAGTAAATATTGAATAGTAAATGGTAAATGGTAAATGGTAAATAGTAAATAGTGAATAGTGAATAAAAAAATAGTTAATAATGAATAGTGAATACATAAGTGAATAGTAAAATATGTATAAGTGAATAGTAAATACATATAAATGAATAGTACTATAAATATTAAATATGTAAATGAATAGTAAAATACATATAAATGAATAGTATAAGAAATAGTAAATACGTATAAATGAATAGTATAATTAATAGTAAATACGCAAATGAATAATGAATAAATGATATGAATAATATGATTAAGGAATATATGATAGAAATACATGAAATTAGGAAGTATACGATTATACAAAACCTGCTATAAATGTAAAAATGATAGGAAAATAGTTACATGTATGGTAAAGAATTATGAATACAGTAAATTGAAGTTAAAAGATATATGAAAAATGCAAAGTTACAAATATATAGTTGTAAATATCGATATGATTACCGAATAATAATACCTATTCTGAATATGAAATATTTACTCGAATATAAAATACACTCGATTGTCCCGCTGTAACCCTAGAGGAGTGACAGATAGGGGCATGCCATAGGGACACAGCTTGTTGCAAGATATAGTTTGATAGATATCGGCGCCTGCCGGCCGATGATATAGATCCCGTTTGATCATTATAACGCCCCGCTTGGGGTCATATCATGAAGGGTCACCGCCTCGCATGCTGATGATACATTCGGGTATATACAGATAGAGATCACTGTCTCGTACAGTGATAGTACCTACTGGTACATATAGTTATTCCCATATCCACTTCTAAGGTATTTGCAGACATAAAACCTAAAAGAAAATGACAAGTATACAAATACAAGAAATAAAGTATCAATGACCGAAATGTATATGATAGATAAAGTATATGAAAAACATATGAAAGTACAATATATGAAAAACACAGTATATGAAAATCATATGAAAGTATAGTATATGAACAAGTACAGTATATGAAAGAGAAAAGTATGTGACATGATATGAGAAGCATAGCATTGCTATGTGATGATAGTATACAGTTACAAGAACAAAAAGTACAATACAAGATGACATGAAAAATATATAAAATATGATAAGAAATGAAATTGATTATGAAAAAACATATATATGAGAAATGATAAGTATATGTAAATATTATATGTGTTATAAGTATGAATTTGTATAGAAGGTAGTGATCTTAGAGAATAGTCTATACGTATTAATTCACTAAGCGTAAAGCTTAGCACGGGTGTTTTCATCCGTGTAGGTACAGAAGAGGAAACCAGAGAACAGGACAATCCACATCAGCAATCAAAGGTCACGCATCACTAGGTGCCCACTGAAAGACTTATTAGTATATTTTGTATATGTAATTTTGTTTATTTTGTAAACAATATAAATATTGTAAATGTTAAACACTTCCATATATGAAGCTTGTATATATTTTGTAATATGTGCTACATAATATAATACAAGCTAAATGTTTAACATTATATAAAAATGAAAAAGTTTAAAGTTCTAAGTTTAGAGTAATTAGTAACATAACACCTCAGACGTTTGATCCGCTAATCTGATATGGATCTCAAAATGGGGGCAAGCATAATGTGATTGTATGTATATAGGTGTGTGAATTTGGGACGAAATTCTTTAAGGGGGGCTGATGTGAGACCCCTGATAAAGTAAAATGATAGACACGGGTTGCAACCCGAATTTCTAGATTCGACGACAACGCGCCATAATTGGTCGAGTCATTCACAAATCTATAAAAAGAGACATAGTCGACCTGTCGAATTTCAAAAATGTCGAAATTACATGTATTTCGAGACTAACGGACGAACGAGGGGCGACACTCGGGTACAGATGCATTCCATGTAGCACCTAAGGAGAGGACACTCGCACTCTGGGTGGAAGCCAAGTGTCACACTTCTATCTCGTATGAGAGGATAGCGGTGGGAAAGTGGGCATGAATGACAAGTGAATGCTATGTGTCATGAGGAGAGAAGGAAGTGGTGTTCTACACCTAGGTAAGTATTCTCCACCTAAAGCAAATTGTTCAGTGGAAGAGGAGAGAAAAAAGGGAAAAAGAAAAGAGGAGAAGAAAAGAGAAAAATAAAAAAAGAAAGAAAGAAAGAAGACAACGGAAAGGAAGGAGAACTGTTAGCTTCTCTCGATTAATAAACAAAGGAGTTATGAAGAATGAACTTATCCTCGCACTCGAGAGGCAGGGTTCTCCTACTCCGTTAGTCTTTGTTTAAGAGCCATGAAATGGCTATAACGTTAGCCCGAGTAGTGGGCTGGTTTAAAGAATAATTTCGATATAAATTGTTGTTGCTGGTCAGGACCCGCTTTCTAGGTCCGTGTAGTTTTCAAACTCGCGCCTGAACTCGACATTTGCATCGTAGTTTGGAATCAAGCAGATGATCTGGCTGTGTACTGTGCATGCGGTTTTATGAGTTTGAAGATTGAAATCCAGTTTTTGTGTGTTATTGCTTGTTTGAATAACATGCAGATTGTGTGAGAAAATGATGTTAATATATGCATGCTTGTTATATATTAACATGATGCTTGGTGTGAAGCATGTATTATGAGTTGCATGTAGCTTCCATCATGCATGAGATATTATGCAAGAGCATTATCATTGCATGTGCAGGGGGTCATCGCGTGAATCGTGTGAATTCATGAATAAATGGGTATTCTGAGGGTTGTCCAAGAATGTGTTGATTCTGAGGGTCATTCCAATACAATTATATCGGCTATTTGTCCAATGAACTCTATCTGATGGTCATTCACGCGGATTTCTGGAGATGGTCTAAAGGGTTCGATACTGAGGTTGTCCAAAGGGTTTACTATTATTCTGAGGGTTGTCCAAGTGTGTAAAAATATCTCGTAGGGTTGTCTGACATCGTAGGTCGCTCAAAACAAAAAGTTTTGCTTTGAAAATACTTTCACACATGGAAATCAGACAGATGAGAGAGTCGGCAGGATCGAAAGATGTGACATGTACATTCATATAGAGATATGCATATTTTATATGAATGTGTGTGAATGATTTTATGGATTATGCCATTGCATGCACTTAGGTGGAGAGTAGCCCTCAGAGACTTTCTTACTAGCCATACTATCCCGTCATGAAAAATATTTTCGCACTGCATAAGACACCAAGAGAAGGCACTTCATGAGGTCTTAGTCAGAGGACTATCTAAGATGGCTTATTGTGTTCTTTTTGTTAAATTCTCTGGTAGAAAACCCGCTGCTTTTAAATCGAATCGTTGTCAAAATTTTGTACTTAGATGTAACAAATTGCAATTAAACTCGATTATATGTTTAATACAATTTGGTAAGGGCTGTGTCTTGCCTTGAGGGGATGTTGCGTTGCGTCTAAACCATAAGAAGTCGCTCTATTTCGATCTTATATATTAGCCGAACTTTAAGACTGATTTTTTATTGGTAAGTAAAGGAAATCAATTGCTTTCGTATATCAGGAAATTTCCATCGCAGTTTCTCTCGATGCAGTTTTTGAATCATCAAATCGGGTCTCTACAGCCCCAAGATATCGACCTTTAGCCTGAGCGCCGAGAGGCGAAATGTGGCTGAGCTCTTCCGGCCGAACCGATCTTCCGGGTCGAGCTGACTCTCTTGCAGAGTCGACTCTCCCGCCCGGGCCTTTCTCGGATGAGTCGACCTCTTCTAGCCGTGCTCAAAGCGGGATGAGTAGCTAAGCTCACTAGTGATGAGTCAGGAATAGTGCCAGCGTTTTGACCCTATGTGATGATCAGCTTCGAGGCTGATTTTCTGGGCGGGGGAAAGTGAGAATTTCAACTAGCATCCTTCAAGGAAATTGTAACTCTACCTGAGAACTTGACATTAGGCTTTCGAATCACCCAAATCGGACCTCTAAGGCCAAGTTATGGCCTTTTTACTCATAACGGTCTGAGAGGATAAGCTGTGTGGCTGAGCTCTTATGGCCGAGCTAAACAAGGATGAGCTGTGTATGGCCGAGCTCAGCAGGGATGAGTTGTATGTAGCCAACCTCGGCTGGGATGAGCCGTGAAGCCGACCTCTCGGGGGGCGTAGGCCGACCTCTTCCGGCCGAGCCTGGCCGGATGAGTCAGATATGGCCGAGCCCGCCAGGATGACAGTACGACCGAGCTCAATAGGATGAGCTGTAGCCAACCTTAGCAAGGATGAGCTATGTGAGCTCGAGCCGACCTCTTTGTCAAGCTTCGCCGGTACGAGCTCACAGGAATGAGCCACTTAAGAACGCTAACTTTGACAACCATGGTCTTTCGCCTCAAGTCGCCGCGCTTGCGTAATCTATGGAAATCCCTTTGAGTCTAAAATCTATTTGATAAATGGATCAATACAATCTGAGCTCATATTGTGTTCAAAAGTGACGAAAGACAGTAGGTACTTGTCTGGTTTCGCATAGTCGGCCGCTTCATGTGAAGCGCCAACTTCGGATGACTATAACTTCCTCGTCCGAAGTCCGTTTCAAGTGTTCTTAGACTATATGGAAAGATTCTTGAATCTAGAATCTGACAACATGCCTGTGGATGGAATTTGGTGCTCAAATATAGCCGAGCTGACCTCTTCTGGCCTAGCTGACTTCCTTTGGCCGAGCCGACCGCCTAGGTCGAGCTCGACAAAGGCCAACTCGACGACCATAACTTCCTCGTCCTGAGTCCGCTTTATGCTGCTTCTTGGACTATATGGAAAGCTATCCAAGTCTAGAATCTAACCATATGCCTTTTGATGGAATTTGGTGCCTAAATAGTTTCTGAAAAGTTGATCATTTCACTAAGTGCAAGAATTACTGGAGTCTTGAATGAGAGGTACTATTATGTGTCATTGCTTAATAATTAAGTGACACGTGAGTATGTTACCTGTGAAAAAAAAAAAAAAAAAAGCCTCCCAGGATTTGGGGTGTCACACCTTTACTCTAATACCACTAAATTGTGACGCCCCATTGGGCCTGATATCACTAAATTGTAACGCTTAGTCACCGATACACTAAAAAGTGACACTTCACACACCGTGCCAAGTCGGGCGCTCACAATTTAGCGTATCAAAGCCCCCAACTCGGGGGCGTACACTGCCTATAACCCCAGGAGCATCCCGGATCCTCACGAGCCCTTCTTATAGCATATGCCTGTGTCAAAAGCAGGTATAGGATGATCCATTGTCTCGTAGGACTGCGGCTTCCCCGCCCTTCTATGCTAAATCGGGCCACCTCGAATTCCTACCTGATCTCTCTCATCGTAGGTAGTGCAACTGATCTTCCTCTACCACTTCCTTGTTGACTTATATTATTCCCTGAATCTCTGGGACATTGTGCTTTCAAATGATAAGTACTTCCACACCGTAATCACTCTCCTGTCAATAATCTGCACACACCCAAATGTCTTCTATGGCAATGAGGGTATTCTGACTTCAATCTGTTCAACCGAAGCACCTCTACTCCGTACTGTGCCAAGCATCGACCCTTGCCTCACCCTCTTAGCTTTAACCATATTCTACTGAGTCGGAGACTCCCTAGCTCTTTCGTCTGAGGAGTGACTAAGCTCCTCTAGAAAAACTTCTTCTTTGAGATCTTTCTTGTTGCTCATTTCTAGTCTCTCTACTTTCATTGCACTGGAATTAACTGATAGAAATCCACTTATCAAGAGAACTCAAATGCCCCTGAGGACTAACCTGGTATACTTTCTGTTGAGAGACTGAATTTTCTTCTCATATTCTAAATAACAATGCCCTTTTGCTTCAAATTCAAGAACCTGCTTTCCACTGAATTCATATACATCTCAGAACGTATTTGCTCCTTAACTTTGGACAAAGAACTCCCAAGTCATGTATTTTAAATCCTTAGACTTCAACGCTTAGTTTCTACTAATCATATGTCACCAAGAATAGTGAGACTCGCACATGATACTCTACAAGAGCATCTAACTTCCCAATATTCTTTGTAACTTTCTAACTAGAATTCCGCTGATCGGACTCTCTTCCATGTTCGTCCTACTGAATTGCTCAGCTCCATGTCTTCACCATGTCTATCGAGGCTTTTGAGTCAGTAATTCTTTCATACCCGAGTCATATCCTGAGATATCCTCAATAACGCTTCATTTGGCTCACCGAACTCGCTCTCACTTCCGACATTCGTAAGGGTCCGAAGCGTAATCCCGATCTCCGGTTAACACTCAACTGTCAACTAGATTCGAGGACGACCCATCTATACAAAACACAAGGACATCTACATCAGTCAACACATTACTAAACACATTCTTTTAATCTTATACTATTTCTCCAGAATCGCCTAAACTTAGGCTTTTCCAAAACGCCAATAGCTCGATACCACTAAAATGTGACTTCCACTGGGGCTCTAATACCACCTAATTGTGACACCCTAGTCAGATCCGATACCACCAAATGTGACACCTTATAAACTGCTCATTCATATAATGTTAAACATTTAACTATATTATATTCTATAGCAAATGATTATAAAATATATTAATCTCCATACACGGAAGTGTTCAACATTTGCTAACATTTACATTGCTTACAAAAGAAACAAAATATACATTAGACCAAATGAATTTCTTGAAGGCACCTAGTGATGTGTTGACTTTGGACCATTGCACGCATTGTTCCGTCCTTGCTTCCTCTTTTGTACTTACACCTGCATGAAACACTCAGCGTTAAGTTTATAGTTAAGGAGAATGATACTGTGACAACCCTTGAGTCATGATCATCTCACTTTAGACACATGCATACTTATGAAAAATATAACATTTACATATACTTATCCATTTCTCATATCTACTTTTTCATAACATGTTTCATTTCTTATCATATTTCATATACTTTTCGTGTCATCTTACACTTTACTTCTTGTTCTTGTAACCGTATATTATCATTACATAGCAGTGCTATGCTTCTCATATCATGTCATATATCATATACATCTCATTTGCTTATACTTGTCATTTGTTTTTATGTTTCATGCCTACATAACCTTAGAAGTGGATACTGAAAGAATCAGATATACTGTAATGTACTATCACTGCATTTGCATGCTGATTCTATCTCTGTATGACCTAAACGGGGCCGCTATAGTTTTATTATATTTTATTATGTTTTCTTAACAATATTTCAGGTATTAGAAAAAAATATCTCATATACATGAATAACTATTGATATTATGTATACTTATAAGATATTCACAATAAGAACTCTTATAAACATTTAACTATATCTTTCACTTTTTCATACTACACAATTATACGTATTCTCTTTAGATTTCATATAACAATACATTTATATAATTTTTATACAATTTCCGCTCTATAACCACCGCCTCGAATAGTTCTAGCAGCCCCAAGTCCATTTACCACAATTTTGACTCTATAAAAGGGATTATTAAAAAGTGATATTCTAACCAATATACACATATGTGAAGCTATGGTTCAAACCTCATATCATTTGGACTTTAATTTGGGATATGGTCTAAACATTCGAATCAAGCCTCGGATAATTTCCTGTGAACAAATCGAAATCAGGTCCTATTTGTGCACTTTAGGAACATTAGAGACATAATTTGATCATACTTTCTACATGAAAGTTGCTTTCCCAGATGTCTAGTCTGTACAGAAATTTGAATAATCTCATTTGGATGAGTATAACTCAAGTTATGATTTAAACAACCTAATTACTCCAGCCAGACGTTCAGACATATTTCAATGGACCAAATTGCTCCCATTTCACGAATTTTTGGGTCCAATGAATTTTAATCTACTTACTTATTTCAAGTGGTGATTTGTTCTTCTAGAAGCCCATTTCACTCAGAATTTGAATCACCACCTGGGATGAGTGAAACTCAACTTACGGCCTAAATACCAAAACTCAAGCTTCAAACCCAAATTATTAGAATTGAAAACCAAAATTGATCTCGAAAACAAAGTCTCACTTTGACGACTTCTCAGGCCCAATGCAACCAATTTGATACACTTATACCAAAACAAGCACGCTTATAAAACTGACAACATCTCCCCTTAAACCCAACATTTTCTCTATACAAAATTTTCCTCCATTGAGGACCACAACCAAACCAAACAAGGATTCTATACAAAAAAAGAGGTATTCCAAACCTCCAAACAAGTATCCATACAAAATCCTAACAAGTTCCATACAAAATTTCCATACACAAATTCATACCAAAATTCTTACTACGTCTACGCCTCATTTCTTCTTTCCCTCGAACTTCTTCTTCCCCTTTATTCTTCTTTCTTCTTCCCCTACTTATCTTCTTTCTTCCCAATTTCTTATCTCTCTCTTCCTCTCTCTTCTCTCTTCCTCTACATAAAAGCCCTACCAAAATGTGATATTTTGGGTCTTAAGATAAGGCCATGTTTGGCCTTATCCAATTTTTGACATCAAATTCACTTTTAAGTTATTTCCATCCCATTTCATCTATTTGTCAGATTCTAACTTATCCAATTTCCTACTTTAACACACAATCTTTTCCTCTTACGCATTTCAGCCCCCACCTGGGAAATTTATCAATTTAATTCGACTCTTTAGATTAATTTTTGGGTTTTATCTTTTTTTCGTATTATTTTTATTCTCGAAAAAATATACATTTACTTTATTATACCCTAAACATGATATAAACCGTCAGGTATACCTGTAAGGTTACACTACCGCACTCGTGCACATCAAATATGTTAATATTATTAGTATGAATATTTAAAGTTTTCTCTCATTTCACTCCAAACATTTGTTAATTTTCAAGAATTATTTTAGTTTAATTTTAGTTAATCATCAATCTCAATCAATCACATCAATTAAATAGTTAAATTCTTCAGTAACTCGCATCTACATGCCCGAGTAATTACGCTGACTATCTATATAATGTAGACTCACATCAATACTCTTTGAAGATAACACGATACATGTTTGATGTCATTTCAATATCTTAAAGTTGGAGCATAATTGTACCTAACTAGTAAATTGACAGAAAAATCAATATTTTGATAGTACAACCAGGACAAAATTTGAATTCTGATCGATTTTTCACCGAAATTTCCTCGTTTTTCTAAGGTCAGAAAAGAAACTGTGGAAAACGCTGAAAATTGTGGAAATCGCGAAAATCGCGATTCCGATTTTTCCCGAAAAACCGATTTTCCGAAATTTGGGTAAATTATAGTTTAGGTCACTAAGGGAGAAATTAAAAACGGGCCAACCAAAGCTAATTAAAAAAGCGTATTTTTAAAAATAATTACGTCGCGCATTAAAATAAATTATATTTTTCTCTCTCTAAATTTTTCTCAATACATCTATCCTCTCCCTTTCGTCTCTAATTTTCCTTCTCAAAAAAATACTCAAAAAATATTATCTTTTCCTAAATTCCCTCGACTCAAAAAAATACTTAAAAAATTTATTTTCAAGCGTTTCAAACCCATCCAAAATACCCTCGGAAGCACTCTCTAACTACTGTAGTTTACCATCGTGACTTATTATACATTTACAAACTTTTTTATATTATTTTATTATTTATTTGTTCATAATCTTTTTTATAATATTTTATTTTATTTTTTATTTTACATTATAACTTATAATATTTATAAATCAAATATTAATTTGAAAAGGAAAAGAAATAAAATAATATCATTTAAAAATTTAAAATTATAATATATAATATTTGAATCTCTCATTATCTACATAATATTTATAATAATAACAAAACAAATAAAATAATATCTCTTCAACATAATAATATCTAAATAATATATTAAATATAACATATTTAATTTAATAATTACTAATCAATTTGATTTTAATATACCTTAATTAAGATATGAATCATTTCTCATAATCTATATAATTAAAATATAAAAAAAAATTAATAACCGATATTTTTGTAAAAATATCCACCGATATTTTACCGATATTTCCGATATTTCCGTAAAATCCAATTACCGATATATCCGTGTTTACCGATATTTTGATCCTTGGTTATGATATGTATGCAACTAACATAATAAATCATAAATCGGTATAAACCCTACAAATTTGATAATATAATATTAATTCTAGTTGTTTAGCATATCTACGACTATAATCTGATATCTTCGACTAATCCAATCCATTTCTCTTTGCCTGACTCACAAATATAACTCTTCTTAAAAACGATATCTATCTTTTTAGGTAAGCAAAAATATATCCAAAGAAATAAAAAGCAAGATAAAGAAGAAAAGAAGGGAGAACATTCACTGGCCACAAACCCCTTTATTGCTTTGGTATGTCATTGGATTCAATTCAAAACATATCCATTTTAAGGTAAGGAGAGTTTATGGGTCAAAATCATAGACATTTTGTGAAGCACGCACAACTGAACTGAAATTGAGGAAAAACCTAAAAGTACTGAGTGGGGAGCAATGCATTCATGCAAAACATTAACTTAAAAATGAAACCTGATAATTAAAATCAACACCTAAAAGATCATCCATGACACCTAAAAGATGCAATTCAGATAAAGAAGATTCATGAAGAGAACTGCCAGAGAAAGGGTGGGAAGAGGAGTGCAGAATATGAGGAGTTCTGTTCTTGAGGGATATATCATATATGGAGGAGAACCCTGAATTGAGGTTTAGAATGATATATCATGAGGGAATGACCTAAATTTTCTGCATATGAATAACTTATGTGCATATTTTTTCCCTCTTGATTAAATCAGTTGTTTGTCATGGTTTCTCTACACATTGGAAACAGTTCTGAATAACGGTTTTTTATAACATTTTTTTTCAAATTGTTTTCTAAGATTGTAGAATAACTTTAAAATGTTTCTGACGTTTTTTTTTTTTAAAACACTTATATTTTACATCTGCATGTTAAATATAATAAATAATAAAAAACAACTAAATGTGTTTTAAAACATCATATTTTTATTTTTAAGAATGAAAAAGTAATCTTTCATTAGAGCAACTCCAACGGGAGTTGCTATCAGGGGTGCCATACCTGTAACTGCCAAAATGGCACCCTGGAAACCAAAAACCATGCTCCAACGGAGATGGCATCGAAGGTGGCAAAATGCCATCCGTGATGTTGGGGAGCCATATTTTGCAACTTTGGAGAGAGATGCAGAGGATTTAGTGTGGACAATAAGCTACTAGCCTCGTGCATCTCAATCCGCCTCTCAATCCGCTATATTCAATTTGAAATTCTATAAAATACAAAATTCAGCGGAAGGAACCACCTTCGGGATTGGTCAAACCCTAACCCTAGCTTTATTCGAACGCCTTCCTCGAACTCCTAGCTCGAACCCTGTTTGCGTAAATTTTGGAATGGTGTGTCGTAGAAAGGGGAGGAAGAGGAAGAAAGAGCATGAGGAGGAAGAGGAAGAAAGCAAGAAAGAAGAGGAGGAGTCGTCGTTTTGTGTGATGAAATAGTACAAGAAAGTCAAGATACAGAAGAGGAAGAAGCGGTCGACACGCAATGATTTCTTTTAAAGTCAAATTTTGATTTTTAAATGGTTAGATAAATTGCAATTTTTTCCTTTTTTTAATTTCAAATTTTGATTTTTGCCGGAGTTATATAAATTATAAAATTTTTTACATTAATTATAAATTTTTATTGATGTATTAATTTGGC